>JANAVB010008599.1:27649802-27652347 GCA_029216955.1 Iris pallida
TAAGGCTTTCCACTAAATGTCCAAGATCTATTACAATATTACATGATATGCCACTTGGCTTGGAGAACACTCCATTTTTCCTCCTAAAATATTAGGGACTCTCCAATAGTTTTACAAAAAAATCCTACTTCCACACTCTCTCTCCTGCCACTCTCATCTCTTTCTCACACAGTGAGACCTGACCGCCACCAGCCTACACATCCCAAGCTCTGCTACCTATTCTCGCCGGACTGCCGCCACTGGCCGAGTCTGGCCATTCCCTGGTCAACCCAGCATTGCTTCACCATAAATGGTATCACCCCATGACCACTCTCTCCTTTCTGGGTCCTCAACACTACTGCAATCACCACCAACACCCGCCGCATAGATCCAACTGATCCAAACTCCGGGCATCCATCGACCTCCTTCACCCGTCTCCCCGCCTATACTTTTTGACACCACCGTGAACTACTATGTGTCACCCCACCACCACTTTTTACCACCACCATCATCACCCAAGACCCCCATCCCTACCACAGAATCACTTGTGTTAAGACCAGATCCCGGCCCCATCTCATCATCCACTACCATCATCTAGGTCACCTCCACTCCACCTATCACCAGTGTGACAACACAACCACAAAGCCTAGACCACTCACCTGAGCGCCGGGCGTCGCCTCCGCAGATCCATCCATGACCGTCTCCTTGGCCAGATCTGGAGCTCTCAGATCCAAAGCTCTTCAAGATGACCTCACTGCTGACCGAAGCTGACCGAGACTAGCCGCTGATTTTAGTCATCGCCACCAGGACTCCGTCCTCGCAACTCGTTGAGCGACGCCTTTCTCAGGATGAGCTTCTTCCCTTCTCATCGTCGACCGACTCTCACCAACGTCCCCGTTGAGCCGTCGCTGACTTCGGATCTGTAGCTGCCAGCGAGATCCAGTTTGGACCTCGACCGCAGGTCCTGCAATGCCGCCTGGTGAACCAGCACCGAGCGCCTTCTCCGGCAAGCAGCCGCAGTGAGTTTTTGTTCTCCCCTTCAAACCCCTCCTCTTTTCTTCTTTCTCTCGATTCTTCTCTCCTTTTTTTCATTTATCTAGAGAAGAAGCAGCTGGCTTCACTCTCTCTCTATTCTCTATATTGATAGGATTTTAACCCTAATTTGCTGGGCAATGGGCTTCACAGCCCAAGAATAAATGGTTATTCATTATTTATTGTGGATTTAGGATTTTTAACCTTTAATTTCATTTGGGTTTTAAGCCCAGTATTATTTCTCTTTGTTTAATAAATTCTGCTGGATTATGGGCTCACACCCAATGGAATTTTTTAGATAGGTTTAATAGTAATTTCTGTTGGGCTTGGGTTTCCAATCCTTATTTGTTATTAGGTTATTTTCGTGGCCTATGGGCTTCATGCCCACCGCATTATCTTTTGATTATTATTTTGGTTATAATTTCTAAAGGGTTGGGCCAGACCCTGTTTATACTGTTATTGTACTATAAGTATTAATTAATTGTTAAATCATCCTATACTTTTTTGTTCAAGAAATTTCTAACCTATATTAAATTTGAACCTAAAATATTTATATTATTATTAATATGGTTATTACTGTTGTTATATTTGCTATTATCATTACTATTTTCATAATTTGTAAAATGTTTCATAAATGTTTTGCTAGTATATATATTACTAATTAGTAAACGTTTTGCTATACATGTATTATTTTGCTATATATAGTTTACTAAATATTAGTTTTCCATTTTCACTAGCATTTATATGTAAGACTATTTTGCTAGAATTATTATCAAATATTGTTACTCTGAAATATTGTTGTCTTACTAAAAATTATTTTACTATTTTAGCTAGCATATATATTAACTAGTTACAGTATAGATAGTTAGCTAGTATATATAGAATGAAATTAGTTTGTTAGTCAGTCAAATTCCATTCTAACCTATTATTGCCCTACGCTAGGTGAAACTTGAGATAGATTTGATTTGCAAGGACAAAGACAAGTACTTCTATGAGTCTGACTTATTTACTTCATGTCATTTCTTCCATATTGGACACATTGTGACACGACTTGGTCTATATTTCTAGTTCATGATCTTTACTGGTATCTGGGGGAGGGAAAATACTATAGATATGTTACCAAAGTCCAACCTAGGATACATGTTGATAGCTTAGGTCTCACATCATGCATGTGGAATTCTAAGCTGTACAATTACTTGTGCTTGTTCATGATCTTTCCACAGTCGGTCACATATTCTTAGCTATTTTAAATCACATGTTAGGATCTTTTGCTACATGTTTCATGTTTAGTTTAGATTATACATTTATAGTTTCATGTTCATCCAGTTTTATTGTTCTTTTACTTGTTCACATGCTGTATTTGTTTTACTATTATAGATAATACTTTGCTCCTTTCCTGACTGGATCATTGACATATTAGGCCAGGCATGAGAATTGGATTGGACGACTCCTAGAAGATTATAGAAGAACAGATGCAAGCATTATTCTTATGTATTAGTTAGTTTATAAGATAGATGTTTACTACTCCTTTTAG
>JANAVB010008599.1:27703132-27890632 GCA_029216955.1 Iris pallida
TAAAAAGTAGTGATAGTATTATTTTCTTATTAATAATATTGTTACATGTAAAATATATTATATATATTACCTTAATAGTTTCTAAATTATATTATGACTAAATATAGTATATAGCTTTGTGGCTAAGTGTAATTTCAAGATGGGGTTATAAGCCCTAAAAGAAATATATTATTATTTTTGGTAACTTAAATATAGCTTCATAACCTTAAAAAAATATTATAGTATCTCATATATATACTCTTTTATTAAGAAATTTTCTTTTGTCGAACAAATTTTCTTCTAGATCAATCTTTAATCACGACTAATTGTATTCCCATCTTGCTTGCGATTCCAAATTTCTGCACATCAACCTTTGGCAAATTGGACTATCTGAACTCAATGGAACTATCGATTTTACCAGCTCAGGACCACAGGCAAGTACACTCTCTGATTGCTTTTCGATTTATAGTAGTCTATACATTTCATGTTCATACATATGTCTTGCTGCTTGTTGACACGCTCGTCACACGGAGTAGTCGGAAGGGGAATATCTTAGTAGACATGTGGACTACCCAGAACTATCCCCATGATGTCAATTCGTGAATAATAGCAGCTGCACACGACACGTGCAGGGTGCCGGATTTACCCTCTAGCCGTTCACATGTCGAAACGAATATTTAAATCACATAGATAGTTGCAGTTTATTTGTTTTTCCTTATCTTTTCCACCACTTGCCATGTTATCAGTACTTTCCAGTTTCATCTCTCATATGTTATTTTCATGTCTTGTAAATTCTATTATGTTTTTGTATTGCCGTCGATTTGTGTGCTTGTTCCATTCCTGACTGAAAACCAACATTTTTCAGGTTAGCCGTGGATTCACTTAGCTTTGGGAGATATGGGTTACTTGCAGACAGAAACCTAGAAATAGATAGCATTGTATCATTTTCATTAATTGTGAGAACTTTGTATTTTCTTAAATATAAATGTTGTAATAAATTTAGAAATGTGAATGAGCAATAAAGTTGTTATTTCGTGATTTTGAGCATCATGGCCGTGACAGCGTTCTACCGCCGACTCTGCGGCGTAGGCTGGCTTGGACACGTCTCGTATCCGAAAAAGCGGGTGTAGGTCGTGACAAGTTTTTGTGGTGGCCCATGCAGGTCAGTCTTCACAAACTGTGCGAACTCGTGGTAGTACCATATTAGTCGTACTACTGCGAGCCTGCGACTAGGAAATGCTCATTCACAACTAGGAGTAAATCAATTTTAGGAGAATGGTTAGGACTAGGAGTCCCTAGTTTAATCTGACAGTTGGGTAGTTAAGGTTGCTACATAGGCCTCATTGAATTCAAAATCCTGTTAGATGATTTTCATAGAAGGATACACTATTGTATTCTGAATCGATAGTATTTATGAAGTAGGTAGATTTGTAACCCCTCTTTCCGAAAGTTCAGAAAATATTCTTTTATTTATTTATTCAAATTAAATGTGATTCTTAGAGTTTTATAAATATTTATTATAAAGGGCCTTAGTAACGGTTAAGTTTTGGAGGTCAAGATGACCAAGAATTTTGGCACTAAGAGTGTGGTCGAGTGCTTTGACTAGTGTTCTAGCCATGGTAGAGAAGGCCGAGTCATAGGTGTGCACTAACTAGGAAAACCAGGCCAAATTGCGACATAATCCTAGGAGTAATTTAATTACTTATTATTAAGATTATTGACTTTTAGAAGACCCGGTTGTTCCAAATTAGCCCGAACTCAACCCAAGTCCTGGTGGTCATGTAGTGCGACCAATGTCGTCTATGTAGATATGTAGATGTGTATATATGTTCCATTTCTAATATTGTGAATAATTTCTATAAATTATATATTGAATATAATATATGTATTATTACTATTTAAATTTAAATTTTACTTGAAAATATGATGACCTTCTCTTAGAATGATAATTAGGATTTTCGAGATTTACTGGGGCTATATACTTGTGTATAAATATATTCATAATAGGTAGACATAGTGCTTTTTTTACATATTTCTCCTTCGATCTTGAATATAGAGAAATATAAATTTAAGTTTACATTTCTTTTGCCTTCGGTCATTTTCTCCCTAATCATGATCATTTGTACGAATTTATCTTAGGTCTTCTCTAAACATCACCATATCATAAATTCATATCACTTATATTTTCTTCCTTGGGCCTAAGGAATTATTTTAAAAGAACTGCTCACTCAATTGTCTATTAATCTCGACTTAAGTTTTTGGATTCAAAAGTTTTCTCTCAATCGTTGAATATTGAATATCCATGAAATAAGGATTATAAGATTTTTACTTATTTTGACTTCGATCATTATCTTTCCTAATCAATTGTCTTTCTTTTTAAAAAGCTGATCTTATACTTGAATAACAGATACTTACACTTTTTCTATGATATTTTAAATTCTTTTGATATTCTTGGGGATATAGTTGGAATAATTTTGATGACTTACGATGACAGAACAGCAGCGCACTGTCGTCACTTATTTGAATTATCGAGACTACGGGTTCACTGCAGCTAGCAGCGCACTGGCGTGGCATGAACCCTAAGTTGAAGTAATTTCAAGTAACGTAGGTTATCGAATACTATTAAAACTATGTCTTAATTGTCCTATTTGCTCCTTGAGTTGTTATGTCAATGTTGGACAAAGATAATAAAATATTCGATATCATGTCATAGCTGAGTCATGAAACAAGGTTTACTGCAGCCATGTGTACACTGGCGATGCATAAATTCTCGGCAAAGTGACTTCATATATACATACGATTTTCGAATATTATGGAGACTACGTCATCTTGACATATGGCTACTGATTTCATGGCCTACAATTCACTTGCTTAAATTATTTTATTATCATTTAATTTTATCCTTTCATATCTCTTATTTTTATGGTCATTTGTCTTCCTGAGCATCCCTTAAACTTATTTTTGAATTCCTTCCATTCATGATTATACCTAGATTATGATTCTAGGATTATGCCTACATAATTGATCATGCTAAGACGATTTTTAATTGGATCATCCTTACAACTTTTGATCGAGCTAGACTATTTGATTATATTTTGATCATGTCAATTCGCATATTTTCTTGATTTTGAGTCCGTAATCATGCCTAAATAATTTTGCCTAAATATTTCATTATGCCAAACAAATTTGAATTTTGACCGTTCCTGAACGACTTTACTCGTGACTAAACTATCTGACTATAATCATAATCATGCCTAAACGACAACTCCATTATTGCTAATGTCATATTCCTATCCTACTATGATCATGACTATTTTGTTCATGTTCATGCTAGTGCTAACTTTTAATTTTAAATATGCTTAGATGACTTGCATGAGTAGCCTTGATCGCGACTACTTCTTAAATTTATATAGGTGATTTTTTTATGTTTAGCGTCAGCCTAAATTTTTTGACCATTAATCATGCCTATATAATTTCAAGGGTAGCTAGTCGTGCCACATAGTATCTTTTCTTAAAATCTCAATTTTATTCACGACCTAATTCCTTTGATCAGCGATCATATCATTTCTTGATCATGACTAATTGTGCCATTCGAAATTTTGAGAAGAAATTTCTAAGGTGGGTAGGGTCTTTGATTAGTGAAATGTCCTTAGGGTTATCGATTTCTTGAACATTTAGGACCTGTTGATTCAAGACCGTAACCTAAGACTCCAGCACCAAGCCATATCAAGGTACTTCTCCACTTCCATCCTCCTGTGGTCAATACTTGATCACTATTTCTTTTGATCGAAAATTCTTATTAAGCAAGTTTGGTCACCCTTGATTTTATCCTATCGGTCAATATCGATCTTACTAAAATTCATGTTGTTACCTCTCCTTCAGCCTATCTATACTCGACATTCCTAAATTCGAGGACGAATTTATTTCTAAGGTGGGTAGATTTGTAACTCCTCTTCCCGAATGTTCAAAATTATTTTGATTTTAAAGGTGATGTTCGTTGAGATTTTCTAAAAGATATTTTGTTGTTTGTCGGCTTTCCAAAATCATGGTTTAAAGGTACTAATTTATTTTAATAATTTTCGTATTTTAGTCTTGAAATTATAAAAGATGTTTTGATCATTATTTTGGACTTCCAAATGATTTAATTTCGAAAATGAATTTTAGAATGGTAAATATTTTATAGATAAAAGGATTTGCCAAGTTATTTTCAAATATTATGTTTAAAGTAATTTTCTAAATTTAGTTTATTTTGCTTCGCGTGATTTAAAATAAATTTTTCCTTAAAATTTAGTATAAGATATTTGCCATTATTTTTGTGTTCAAAAACTAATTAGAATTTATGATGGTGATTACCATTTACCTTTCCTAGAATAATTATTCTTGAAATCTTATTATTAGCATTACAAAATATTCGGTTAGAAATTATTAGGCTTTCAAAATATTTATTTTGAGTAAAAATGATTTATTAAAACATTTTAGATATGATTTTTTGAGTAATAAAAATATGATCGCCAAATATTATTTTTGAATTGTTATAGTAACCAGTTAATTGATTTGGATTTAAATGATGTGATTAAATTTACTTTGCTAGCATCAAATATTATTTTAAATTAATAAGTTATTGATTTGTATTTGATAAAATTAAATAATATTCTTATTATAATCCATTGTTGGTTTGGAATTTTGTGATCAAATAAACATTTGATTTAAATTTATAAGTTACGATTTGATTCATGTAATTCTAAAATTATCCGATTAATTATCTATTTTAATAGGCTAAATATTCTTAAAAAGCAAATATTCTATTTTATGGAATTATTTAACCTGATCTTAGTTTTTTTGAATCCTAATCCTGATAAAATTCTTCCTAAAGCAACTCTATCTTTCAATATAATGTATATATGGGAGAGACATTATCTCTCTCCTGACTCCAATTTCCTTTCCTCCTATCTGCGTGTGCATACGAGCCATCTCTCTCCATTCCCGTTCATCCCCTCCACACCATTATCATCCGCAGAACCACCATCATCTTTCCCGTCACCGCCGGTCATCACCAATCCGGTCGTGTTCTCCATCACAACCATCACCACTCCCAATCATCACCCGGCACACCCAAAACTACCAACACAGTCAAATAGGACATAAAACAGCCAAAATAGGCACTATGCGACATTCTGCGGCACTATGCGGCCTTCTGCGGTATTATGTTGCCTTCTGCGGCACTATGCGGCCTCCTACGGCACTATGCGGCCTCCTGCGGCACTATGCGGCCTTCTGCGGCACTATGCAGCCTTCTGCGGCACTATCAGGTAGGCTGCACTATGCGGCAGGCTGCACTATGCGACTATTTGTCGTCCCTGCCAGATTCAGGACAGATGAACTTGAAAATGTCCAAATCTTATTTTGGCCATAACTTCCTCAAAACACGTCAAAATCTGACTTTTCAAAGGTCCATTTTGGGTAAAATTGAATTCTCTACAATATAGAACAATCAAGACTTGAAAATAATAAAGTTTGGTAGATCAAAACCCAAGAAAACTGAAAAAGGCTATAACTTAGATCTACAAAAATCCATCCGTCCCAACCGAAAACTCCAAGTCCTAAAGATGCTTAGAATCATGTAGAGAAGAAGATAGAACAATAAAATAGAAGATCCATCATGAAGAAAGTTGTACTTGCCTAAGCTCTCTAGGTTGGTGGAAGAGTAATGGAGGAAGAAGAAGAAGAAGAAGAAGAAGTAAATGAGAGTAATGAAGAGAGAGAAATGGGTGGTTGGGCTTTATAAAGAGAGGGTTTTCTCATAATGAACCAAGCCCAATCAAACCAAGCCAAACCAAAATAAACCAAGCCAAGTCATGACCAACCAAGACTAGGCTAGCAAGTCAAGTCCAACTACGGGTCACCTGACAAACGTCAGAGATCTCGTATACGCATACAGAATTACGTATAACGGAAAATGGGAGTGACAACTCTACCCACCTTAAAAAAATTCCATCCTCGGAATTTAATCAAGAGGCTAGAGATGTCGGGGTAGGCTATATTAATCATAAGCAAGCTAAGACTAGCAGTCAATCAAGCAATCATTCATGCAAGCAAGGAATTAAAAGCATAACGCATAAGGAAGATATTATACCTTATGAGTCAAACATGTGTGGATATCGTGAGCGGATATCATCCTCACTGTAGAGCCTGAAAATCAAGTTGCACCATGTTTGTGCTACACAGCAATCAAGTTGCACCCAAACAAATCAAGTTGCGCCACTGTTATGAAGTCCAGAGATCAAGTTGCGCCACTACTCAAGTTGCGCCACATGTTAGATTGCGTCCAATCACATTGTGCCTAAACCTACGTGGCGTCTGACAATAATTGTCATCATTAACTGATAGTACTGACAACTGACAGCACGTTAAACGAAAAAAATCTCTTCGAATCCCGTAAAGTGTGGCGCTCGAGACGATTTGCTGTCATTTGATAACAGCTATTCCGCGCACTCTGCAAGTTGTGCCAACGCGCAACCTGATCAAACTTTTCTTGCAGACCCAAATGCTGCCACGTGCCTATGTACTGAGTTGCGCATAGGCGCAACCTAATCAAGCGCAGTTTGACTCGTTGACTGAAGCTCGCACAACCTGACAAAGTTGAAGCAACTAATGTTCTAAAGTAGGATGACGTGGCGCACATGCCACTAATCTCTAAAAATGTATCCACTACTCTGTACACGACCATGCGCATCTCAATCATATGATGCCACGCGTCTAAATGCAGTTAGTATATGTTCGAGTAACTGAATTGAAGTTGGCACAACCTGAGATTGGCACAACCCGAAGTGGCGTAATTCGACCTTACGCGCATCAGAATAACTGCTAAAACAATTATTTCCAGAACTCTATAAATAGAGTTTCTAATCATTATCAGAGGATCAGAGATCAAGAGTTCTTGCAAAAGTGCTGCTGCATTCTCCAGAGGCTTTAGTCTTCAAGTTCACATAGTCCAAAGGATAAAGCGATCGTCTTCTGATCGAATTTCTAAAGTTGTACTTTCCCAGAATTCATTATACTTTATAAGATTCTTTTTAAGTTTGGAATAAACTTTTTGTTTTTGCAAACAAAATGACGACTCTGCTGGGGACGACTTTTTCCTCCGACGAGAAGGTGACAACTCAATGTGATACCGCATCAATCGACAAGATACAGAAGACCCTGGTTGTTCAAGTCAACCAGACAACCTACGAGGATATGATCAACACCAAGAGCAACAAGCGCACTGTGGCTATTTCCAAGAACAGAACTGTGTGGACTCCTAAGCCTTCCACAGTTGCTGTTGCCCAAGCGCAACCTGAGTGCTCAGTGGCCAAGGCGATATCTGCCTCTGTGGCCCAGGCGCAGTCTACTTCTGTTGCCCGCGTGCAACCCACTCACCCTGTTGCCAAGGCGCAACCCATTCACTCTGCTGCCAAGGCGCAAATTGCTTCTGTGGTCAAAGCACAGTCTACTTCTGTTGCCCGAGTGCAACCCACTCATCCTGTTGCCAGAGCGCAACCCATTCACCTGGCTACTAAGGCACAACCTATTCACCTTGTTGCCAAGGCGCAACCAGTAGCTTATTTTACTATGGTGCAACCTATGCATCCTGCTGCCTAGGTACAGTTTGTACATCATGTTGCCCTGGCGTAACCCAAAGAAAATAGTCTTTTGGCTATTCCCTCTTCTTCTCCAGTTCTGAACTTGGAGAAGCAATGTTCTAGTGCTAGTACTAGACAGAACAAAGGAAAGGGCCCTTTGACACTTCTTCAACTGGCGCAACTTGTGCCTAATGTGGTTCAACAACAAAACAGAGGGAAATACTTCTTAGCTAACCCTTCACAAAATAAAGAAAAGCACCCTTTGGTCTTTTCTCAATCTTTCCCAGTCTATGACTCGGAGAAAAATATCTCAGATTGTATTCCCTTGAACAGAGATTCCTCTATTCTCAACAGAGGTCTTCAAATCTCTGCCAGGGGAAAGAATGCTGATCAAAGAGGCATCCTGCCTACCCCTATGATAACTACTCAAGATCTTCCAACCTTGCATATCTCAAGATCCAAACAAGAAAAATTGCTGGTATCTCAAACAGATGCACCGGGAGCAGAATTATCAGATTTGCGTGCCTATCTCAACATGCGTCAATCAGTATCAACCTCGGTAAAACGCAAGCATCGTATGCCAAAGGCCAACTTGCACCAGAAATACAGCTTTGAAGAGAAAGATCCAATCACTTATGCCAATTAGTTAAGTACTTCTCTGTACACCCACGAAACTAAGTATCTTAAGAACCGGAGTCATGTTCCTAACATCATTAAGAAATACGTTCCTTCGATTTCTTCTCGTCCTGTGGTGGTAACTGATCTCCGGGAATATCTTACACAAAAATGGGAGATCACAGAGACATCTCACTTACCTCTAAACCACCCATCAGAATGCCACTGTGTTCATGAAGTGGTTATCAAGTGTTGTTAATCAGCTAAACGATCTGTCTTCGATCGTCTGAACTATGCTTCAACTCCTGAACCCATGATGGTAGATGAAGATGAGCTGTTATATGCTTCAATCAATATGACTTTCCGGGACACTGGGGGTAGAAAATCTTCAAAGCGTGGCACGTCTCGCAACCCTAGTCAACAGTACTTGGGTCAACTCCGTGAATCTAGTGAAGGGGTCTTTCAACATACCAGATCAAAAAATCAGAATTTGGACCAAGATGTCTTTAATCAAGAAGATCTCCCCATCACTCATCTGGGAGAGGATTCTTTATCTGACTTTGATGCAGATAGTGAAAGCTCTGAGCAAACTATCTCATCAATAGTGGCAAGAGAGGTGACAGCATATGCCGTAACAGAAGATCAAGATGCTTCTAGCTCAGCCAGTCAAGAACAACGAATTACTGTACTGGAAGACAAACTGAAGACCATGGCTGAAATGGTCGCAAGTATGCACACCATAATCGTGGCTCAACATGCAGTGCCACCGGTTATGAATTCTGTTACAAATCTCGAGCTCATAGCATCTTCTGTGCCTATTAATGTTGGTCTGGGGCTACCGCTTCCCCAGGTTGCTTCTGTACCAATTCAAGCCGCTCCCAGTCAGTCTGGTGCTGGGGGTGGTAATTATCATGCCGTTCCTCCTCCTAACACTTCGAATCAACCCACCAATTCACAATCATCAGAAGATGCCAATGAGGCTACAAAACTCTTATGCACCCAGTTCGAGGCCTATAAGCAGAAGGATGGTCTACAAAGACTTGGGATAAAATAACCTTATCTTGCGGAATGGAAGGAGGTTCAATTTCCTAATAAATACAAGCTTCCTACCATTATGCTGTTTGATGGCAGCACTTCTCCAAGTAAATATATTAATTACTTTGAAGTGATGACTGATCAATTGCAGCCAAATGATGCTCTTCTTACCAGAGTGTTCGTCAGTTTTTTAGCCGGTGCAGCATATAACTGGTACCATAGTTGCCTGATGGCTGTATAACCTCCTTTGCTGGTTTCAAACAAATGTTTTTAGAATAATTTTATGAGGGGGTCAACAACATGACTATGTCTGACCTCATTAAAATTAAACAAAGACACAATAAAACCACTGAGAATTTTATTTAAAGATTCTGCCGTGAGGTACTTAAAATGCCTCTAGGAACTCCATCTGCTGTAATAATAGACACTTGCAAATCAAACTTGTTGCCTATTATCAACATGTGGACAGGATCAACACAATTCCAAGATTAGCCTTCTTTCATTGTAAATGCCAGAGCTGCGGAGGTTAGTGCTGAGAAGTTCAAACAGTTAGGAGTTCAAATGGCTAATCCTAACCAAGATTAACATCCTATATCCGACAGCAATAATTGCCAGAACAATCGTAAGGGTAAGGAAACATTCAAGGAATCATTGCCTGTCAATGTTGCTCAGACTACACCCACTCCATCAGCACCACCATAAAAAGCACCTCGTCCAAAAGAAGAGTACTCTTTCGATGAAGATGATATCATGAGCATCTTCGATTGCTAGGTCAAAAGTAATAAGCTTCAATTACCGGAGGCAAAACGGCCAGAGGAAGTTGGTAAGACTGATCACCCTAAATATTATGTTTATCACAGGTTCATAGGGCATCCAACTCGAGCATGCTACATGCTCAAAGGCAAAATCCATGAGATAGTCAACTCTGTTACAGTTACTCTCCAACAGGATGAGAAGACTGTGATGGCCAATGTCGTCTCTATACAATTTAGTGAATTCCTACCGCAACTAGTGCAAGATGGTGTCGTCCCTATTTCGAGGGCTACTCTTGAGATTGTGAATCTTCCACCTCCCCAAAATGAGGGTCTTGTTCCGCTATCCACTGACAAAGGAGAAATCATATGGATTCATCCAGATCTAGTGGCAGACTTTGAAGCGCCTTCTTCTTCCAATCAAAAGAAGCGTTCTAAAACTAAATTGAAGAGCTGCAACATGGTATCCTTTGAACATGTAGCAGAAAAAAAATCTTAATCGGCACCAGATCTGGGAGACCTTACCTCCGAGAGTATTCCGAAACTCAAGAGAATCCTGCCCCATCTCCTGATCTTATTCCTGTATCATCTTCCCTTGCTGAGAATATACCATCTATATCCTCTCCAGTAGTGGAACTAATTCCTCCCAAACCAACATCAACAAACAAGGGAAAGTAACCTGTCCGCTTTGATAAAGCGTTGAAGAAGTCCTTATCTCTCGGACTTGAGAAGCCATATAATTTTGACATAATGGCTCAATTGGCTAACACTCTAGCGGGATTATCAATCTTCAAACTCTTACGTCTTTTAAAAGAGGCTCGAGAAACGCTGAGTGAGGCCTTGATGCAGGCTGATGCTTATCTTGCTCTCCTCAAGAAGCCTGAAAAGGAACCTGTCAGCTGTACACATTGTCATAGTATATTTGAACTAATGCCCAACATCACTTTTACACAAGATGACATGCTGTTAGAAGACAATCGTCATGATCGTCCTCTCTACTTCACGGGATATGTGGACACCATAAAAGTCGATCGCATTCTGATTGACCCAGGGTCTGCACTTAGCATCATGCCGAAGGCTCTGCTGGATGCTTTGAAGATCCTGGTGCACAACCTTTCTACAACTATCACTACTATCTTGGGGTTCAATCAAGGAAGAAGTGAACCTTTGGGAAAGATACGCCTGAAACTTTAAATCGGCAATCTTCGTACAAAGGTGACTTTCTATGTGATTGATAATCATGGCTCATATAATGCTTTGCTGGGAAGACCATTCCTCTACGAACACAACATTGTACCTTCTACTCTCCACCAATGTTTTAAATATATAGATAGCAATAGAGAAGTACAGAAAGAAGTTGCAGACTTAAATCCTTTCAAGGGGTTGAAGCGTATTGCAATGATTCTTGCATGTACAAAGAAGAATTCATGAAGGTGGTATTGGCAATGGATACTGACGAAGAACAGAAAGGCGTGCCAAATGATACTCTGGTGATCCCTGTCAAAGGATGTACTTCCTGTCCTCAGTCTTGCAAGACATTGACTATTTACCTTCCTTCTCACTATTTACCTTCCTGTCCTCGTAAAAAACCCCTCCCTCCTTCTCGTTCTTCTTCTCCTTCTCTGGTTATCAATCTGACTAAGCCTTCTAAGGCTAAAAGTCATGTTGTAAATGATGATGTAAAGATCAATGAAGTAGCATCTCCTTTGCAGTATACTGATGTCTCTTATCATACTCAGTGTTATTTGGATATGCTAGATAGCTTCAAACCACTTACAATATGAGTCGTACCATCTCTCTGAAACGTGGTATCACTTAAATCAATACAAAAATTGTTCTTCCTAGTGCCTTCTCGAAAGAAAGGCGAAACTCCTATACTTTTTAGTAAAAGAAAAGAACAAAAAATCATGCTTGACAGCAATAATAAGGATGATACAGGAAGGCTACAACTACGTCGTTATAGTCCACAATCTAAGGCAATCATCCGTAAAATGGGCTATGATTTTAAAATTGGCCTCAATGGCGGCAAAGGAAGGTGAACTCCTATTCGTATTTCTGTTCCAAAAGAAAAATTACAACAATACTATAGCAAAACAAAACATGGGCTGGGCTATACTTCACCGGTTATGACTCCACAAGCCTCTGAATCTGATAAAGATGAACGCTCTAATTCTTCAGATTCTATTTTATGGGATTCTGAACCAGTGTTAGTCATGTCCATCGAGTGACAGTATCTTCTAATATGGTGTCTGCCAAGTTCTCAGAAAATAATGAGGATGATATTGAAGAAGCGCCTGAGGCAGATCCTTGGGCACAAAGGATGGACACTTAGTGGGAACTCCGTTTTGAACAACGAGAACCACCTACTGAAGATCAACTAATCCAGATCGATGTTGGAGAGAAAGGTGTACCGCGACCGATCTTCATTAGCAAAATTCTCCCAGAGGATGATAAACAAGAACTGATTCATCTCATTCATGAATATATCGATGTCTTCGCCTGGAGCTATAAAGATATGCCGGGTTTAGATCCTCAGGTCGTAACTCATAAACTTAATATTTTGCCTAATTCCAAGCCAGTCAAACAACAGCAACGACGATTCAAGCCTGAGATGGTGGATGCGATAGATGATGAAGTCAAAAAGCTTATCGCTTGTGGCTTTATCAGAGAGGAACAACATCCTGACTGGGTAGCCAACGTTGTACCAGTCTTGAAGAAGATTGGGAAGGTTCGAGTGTGCATAGATTTTCGAGATCTCAATGACGCTTGTCCTAAAGATGAATTCCCTCTCCCAATTACTGATGTCATGATCGATAATACTTGTGGATTCGAACGAATCTCTTTCATGGATGGGTTTTCTGGATACAATCAAATCTGGATGAATCCTGAAGATGAAAAACATACTTCATTTCGTACTCCCCGTAAAATATACTGCTATACAGTCATGCCTTTCGGTCTTAAGAACGCGGGTGCAACTTACCATCGGGCTATAAGTACTATCTTTCGAGATCATTTGTGAAAGACTGTTGAATATTATGTTGACGATATTGCTGTCAAAAGTCATCTAAAGGAAGGTCATATCCAAGATTTAAGAACCATCTTCAATCTAATATGCCAGCATCAACTCAAAATGAACCCCACCAAGTCTTTCTTGGGAGTCTCTAGTGGCAAATTTCTCGGATTCGTTATTATCTCTAAAGGTATACACGTTGATCTCGAGAAGATCAAAGCCATTCAAGAGATGCGTCCTCCACGCAACCTAAAAGAGTTACGAGGATTCTAGGGTTATTTTGCTTACATCAAGAGGTTCATTTCGAATTTATCTGGACATCGCAGACCATTTACTCAGTTAATGAAGAAAGGTGTATCTTTTATTTAGACAAAAGAATGTCAACGAGCATTTGATGACATAAAGCGGTATTTGATGAGTCCACCGGTCCTAGTACCACCGATCTCAGGAATACCCTTCTTGATGTATGTCCGGGTGATGGACCATTCATTGGAAGCTTTGCTGGCTCAAAAGAACAAAGAAGGTCATGAACAAGCTATCTACTACCTTAGTAGGACGATGATTGGAGCTGAACATCGTTATAGTCCGGTAGAAAAGGAATGTTTAGCCTTAATGTTTGCTGTTCAAAAGATAAGACATTATATTATCGGCTAAACCATTCATGTTATTTCCCGAGTTAATCCTCTGCGGGTCTTAATGAAGAAGCCCAGTACACTCAATTCTAGGCTTGCTACATGGGCCATATTATTAGCACAATATGATATGGTATATTTTCTACAAAAGTCTGTAAAAGGCCAAGCACTCACTGATTTCTTAGCAGCTTATCCTATCCCTGAGACATTTAAACTCTATGATAAGATTCCAGACGAGACATTGGAATCAAATATGATCTCAGAAGAGTTTTCTACTTAGCGTTTATTCTTCGATGGAGCATCTAGAATTGGACTTGGAGGCACCCTTGTCGCTGGAGTAGGAATTGTTCTCGTTTCACCAGATGGATTAGCTATTCAGAGAGCTTATTCCTTAGATGATTCGTGCTCCAACAATGTGGCAGAGTACAATGCCTTGCTCATTGGACTCCAGTTAGCCAAACAACTGGATATTAAATATATCAAAGTATATGATGATTTTAAGCTGATTGTTAATCAGGTTAGAGGTACATACGAAGTTCGACATCAAGATCTGGTACCATACCACGAAGCGGCAATCAGAATAGCTTTCTCGTTCAAAGGGTTCTTCATCGAACATGTACGTCGAGCATGCAACACCGAAGCTGATGCCTTAGCTAACCTAGCAGCGGTCTTAGCAATTCTGGTCAAAAGACAATAAATGGTTGTTATCTCTAATAGAGAACTGTTTTGCATTGAAAATAACCATAACATTGAATTTATTAATTCAACTGAAGTCAATGTCATCAGCGAAGATTGGGGAGCACCTTTCATCAACTTTGTAGTATATGATATACTACCTGAAGATCCTAAAGAAGCTATAAATATTCGCCGACAATCACTTCGATTTTATTATAATCATGCCACCAAAACTCTCTTTCGACGAACTTTTGATGGATTACTTTTAAGATGTCTTGCTGGTGATGAAGCGAAGTAGGTATTACGCGAAGCTTTTGATGGCGTTTGTGGAGCACATCAGCCCGGTCCCAAATTACAGGATCGTATCTGACGTATGGGCTACTACTGGCCCTCTATGGTATCAGATGCCATTGACTATGCAAGGAAATGTTGAGCATGTAAAATCTATGCAGATTTTATTCACCAACCGTCGGAATTTCTTCACCCGACTGCTGCTTCATGGCCCTTCGAAGCTTGGGGCATGGATGTAATTGGTCCTATCAATCCTCCTTCGTCTAAAGGACATCGTTTTATCTTGGCTATAACCGATTATTTCTCTAAATGGACTGAAGCCGTACCGTTAGCTGAAGTGAAGACTAGCAGTGTCATCAACTTCATCAAACATCATGTGATATGCAGATTTGGCGTACCTCGTCGGATCATTTATGATAATGGACCACAGTTCGTCAGTTAGAAGTTTACTCGGTTCTGCGATGACAACCAAATCAATAATGTTGCTTCTACGGCCTATAATCCTGCAACTAATGGGTTGGCTGAAGCATTCAATAAGACTATCATCAAACTCCATAAAAAATTTGTTTCTACTAACAAACGTAATTGGAGTAAGAAGCTTGGAGAATGTCTATGGGCTTATCGTACTACAGTCCGTGATCCCACAGGTTGTACACCTTTTTCTCTGGTATATGGATGTGAAGCTGTCTTACCGCTGGAAATTCAAATTCCATTCTTGAGAATTGCCATTGCTAATGAACTTACCACAAAAAATAATGATCATCTCCGGCTTCAAGAATTGGAGGTGCTCGATGAAAAAAGGCTACTAGCTCAACAACATATCAAATTGTATCAGCCCCGCATTTCGAAAGCTTTCAATCGCAAAGTCAAAGTGCGAACATTTCAGAAAAGCGAGCTGGTTCTTACGGTCATACGTCCTATGACTATGACCTACATGAGCAAAGGCAAATTCGAGGCAAAATAAGAAGTTCCGTATGTGGTAAACAAGATTTTCTCAAATGGAGCCTACCAATTAACAGATATGGATGACAGAATTGCTATGATGCCTATCAATGGCAAATTTCTCAAAAAATATTATGTATAAAAGCAAAATGTTTTTCATTCAAAGAAATGATGTAAATAAAACTGATTTTATTCAAAAGCAGAAAGAGGTACATAATATCAAGGGCGGGGACGAGGACCCGACCCTTCATGGTTAAATACATGATTTGCCAACAATTCAAACATCTCATTGTTTGAACACACCAGCAACTCACAGGCATCTATCCTCACAGCTTCTTCTTCAGCAGTTTTCCCAGGTTCTATCAACTTGGCAAACAAGTCCTGCTCTGGTGCAGGAACAGTCGAGCCTTTCTCCACTTCTTTCTGAGGAGGCACCGGAGGCTCAGCAGGAGGCATCTCAGTCGTATCTTCAATCTTCGGAGTGAGCAAATCTTCGAAAGACTTTCTGTACCGAGAGAAAAGAAGTTGACAATATCTACAGAAGTTCTATTCTATTTATAGATAAAATGACTAGATAATCAACTTCAAGAACCAATACGACTTTTTCCTCTTTGAAAGAAGTCCAACTGTTCGTTCATTCACTTTTTCTCCCTAAAAAAGAGTTCGATTATTCATTCATCCTCATCCTCGAGAATCGAGGAGACTGTTCATTCATTCAGTTTCTCCTCTTCAAGAATCGAGGTGATTATTCATTCATTCACTTTCTCTCCACTAAGAAGTCTGACTGTCCATTCATTCATTCATCAGTCTTAGCATTTATTGTCTTTTATTTACTTTCTCGTAAATAAAACCATAGATGATAAATCCTCACATCTAAAACAGAAAAAAGAATTCACGTCCTTCGCACCTCTGAATTCCAATTATCTACGTCAGCAACTTGTCACGTCCCTATCACCTCTGACAAAGTTTTCTATTAAAATAACAATATTTCAAACATTATAGTCTGCCACGTCCATATTACCTCTGAGCAAAATAATAAATATCGTTATTTTCTAATCAAAAAATATATCACGTCCAGTACCTCTGAATATATTTTTAACAAGTAATGGAATCACAGAAAAATTTCTCATTTCATTTTCTTTTTGATTAAAATGTTCAAAAAAAGATACATCATAAAGAAAAATATAATAATTTTTGATCATTATACTCTGAAGAGTAAGTGATGAGTTCTATAATCCGTTTCTTTAAAGCTTTGGCTCTTTCAGTACAAGAATCCAGCACCCGTTGCCTGACTTCAACCCTTCCTGACTCTGGGTCAAATGGGTGCAGAGCAGCTGTTTGACGTGCTAGTTCTTTATTTAGTTGTCGGTCAAAGTCATCCTTTTGACGCTTCAAAATGTCTAACTAGTTGACCGCAGCTTCATGTAGCTGAGTTTCTTTTTCTATACCTGCTTGACGATTTTAAGCTCTTCCTGAAGCCGGGCGATTTTAGCTTCCAGATCAGAAGCTTTCTTTTCCTTATCTGCAGCTATAACTTTATGACGCGTAGCAGTAGAAGCTACTTCAGCAATCTGGACATCCAGCTCAGAAGATTGTCTAGTGAAAGCCAGTAAGAAAGCTTCAAAATTGGCTTTATTAGTCTCAGCCTCTCGAGCCATAGCTTCATACTCTGCATCCACTAGCAGCTCAACATCTCCTCTTTTAAGGTCTTTATAAGCCTTAATTGACTCCTCTAACTCGTCCAAAATATGTTCCAAAAAAGTGGCCTGAGCCTCATCTCCTTGGCTGTGGATGCCTCCAATTAAAAACGAAGAGGGATTTCTGACTGTACTGAATGGAACATCCTCTCTCTCCATTACCCGATAGATTAAAGGCTCCAAAGATGTGAAGAAGACTTTAGTGAAGGAAGCCACCACAAACTTGTTAGTCGCTACGGCACTTGGGGTGGCTACCACTTCTGTCGGAGTCTTTACAACTTTAACAGGTGGAGGCACTTCATCTTGTGCGCTGATATGGGAAGAGCTCCTCTCTCCTGCTGTGGTTCCTATAGGTCCTTCTGCAAATTACATATGCTAGTTGTTAGAGCGATGTACGATGTGGAAAGAGCTAAAATAAATAAATCATTTTAGAAATCTACCTGGGCCAGGCATTGCATGTGCAGTCTCAAGAGGTCTGGATGCTTCCAGCTGAAGCTTCGATATGGTATCTGCAGACATCGTGGCTTGACTACTTCCAGCCCCTGATTCAGTTTGAAGTGGCAGAGTAATTGGAGTTTGATCTACTAATTCTACTACCACTCCAGAAGCCTCGGGTTTTCCACCTACTTCTTCAGAGATTCTGGGTTCATCGATTCTGGGTCTAGCATGCCCTTCATCAATAACCAGATTTTTCTTACTCTCAGCAGTTGGCTGGCCTTCATTAGCCGGTAGTTCTTTAGGTGATGGCACATCCACTAAAATTTGTCCCTCCTTAGTGGTATTATTCCAGTCATCACCAAAAGATTCATCACTATAGTCACAATCGGCTAAGGCGTCAATCATCTCCTGATCCTCTTCAGAGTGAGTAGGATCTTGAGCCTTTAGAGAATTTATCATTTATTCTTACGGAGGCAAATCTTTCTCTAGAGAGATAGTCACTGGAATAATGGGAGTTGGTGAAGGAATCATTATTCCCGCCGCAACAAGTACATTGACGGGAATACGTACCACCAAAGTATCTGATCTTGAGGCCTCTACAGTAGTGGTAGAAGACTAGACATCTGCTGAAGTAGCCACTGTAAATAAAAAAATCAATTAAATGTACACCTTTGAGAGAAAAATATATTGATGTATATCAAAATTCTGATATTACCTTCCTGAGGTGGTAAATCTTGTCCCAGATGGCTGGTAGATTTCGTCGGCGGGAAAGGGACAGGAGATGTATCAGTTCTTCGAAGAACTTCTCGGTGCACTAATAATTTTCTCCTGACTTCTCTGTATGGTAATGCAACCGGTTCTTCAGCATCTCTAGTGCGATCATCATCCAGATTGATCGAGGCGGTAGACGTTCATTCTTGAGTAACCCTTCCTTGTTTTTGAATAGAAGGAGTGGCTTCCTTCTCTCCAGGGGAAGTACTAAGGAGCATGTATTTAGACTGAGAACGAGTTGTTCTCGTGGTCGTTGGTTCATTTATGACCAATGAGGTCATTTTCTTCTTTTTCGGAGCTCTTGGTGAAGCAGGTCTATCATCCAGTTGAGGGAGGGCCGTTGTCTCCTTAGTTTTTCTTTTTCTTAACCCCTTGGCAGGGGATTTCTCTTTCCGTACCTTTAAAGATACGTCCAAAAGATCATGTACTTCATCTAGATAGTTTTTGAAAATAGAAGCTTCTAGCGGTGGATCTGTAGGATCTCTATCCTTTGTATTTCGAAATGAATGTGCAGTGTGTTCTTCCAATTTAGATCGCTTGTCACTTGCAAAGCTATATGCAAGATGGAAGCTTTCAGGAAAAGTATCTATCGAAGTATAGAAATTTGTGTATGTATATAACATACGCGGGCCTTGCTGAAGATTAAAGGGCATGGAAAAATAGCTTTCGTGCCCCTGGCATTATAATATCTCCAAGCCCTAGCCCCATCAATCAGAAAGCCTTTGGCCTGTAGAAAAGTAGTGGCATTACCCATATGTAGTTGATCATAGCCAAACTGTCGTGCAAATCTACTTAGCAAATATGGCTCTAAATAGCAGTCTTCCTCAAATCGGTAGACTAGGTGAGATGGGCGGATTGTCTGTAGCAATAAAAAGACGGGAGGACTTAGGCAGAGTGATTCTGCATTTAGATCCATCAATTATAGAGGGATAGTCTCATATCCGTGAAGAGGTGGGACACAATAAAATCTTCATCCAGATCTACGATTCAATGCAAACCTGCATTTTAAAAGAGCAGTGTAATTCCAACGAGCGCTGGAGTAACGTCGGATGAAATCTCCACTGACACTTCCCATATCGAGATTCATCAAACATGAACGATGAAGCAATAACCATCCAAATAAATATGCATAAGGCATCTCAGTGCGAAGAAAATCTTGTCTCGTCGCCTTATCAAGAAGCATAGTCTGTACAAAAGAATGTAATCCTGCGTTCAAGCGGCAGGTCATTGTTGATAGAAGATCCATCTTATACCCAAAGACGAGACGTACAGCAGCAAACAGAACGCCTCGGTGGAACCTATCAACAACACTGGCTCCTGGAACTATAAAGCGTCACAGCCATAAAGAGAGAAAACCTGCTAGCTGGGCATCTTTAGACATGGGTCTATAACCCTGTCTGAAATAACTCTGGAGGGTGTCACTAGCCTTAAATGGATGCCACTCCTCATCCAGTCTGATATCTCTATGTTTGTGTTTCTCCATCAAATATTGCACATCACTTTGACTAAAAGGATCAAAGAAACGAGCAGCACAGGCTTGGCTCTCAAGTGGCTTATCTTCCCACATATATCCCAGGAAGAGGTACGACATCCATTTGGTGGTATAACAAGTACCTGCAGTGGCACTTTTGTAGAAGAGAGAGCAGATCTTGTAGTGACACAACAGTTCTTGGAAGACGGCGATCATCTGAGGATTTTCTTCTGCCATAGCATCCAATTCTTTATTTGTGGGCACATACTCTTCGTATGGATTATCACCCATTGGAAGATAAGAGAGATATCTCATCTCATGGAGTGCAAATCCTATTTCTCCATGAGGGGTCATGAAAGTTCCAGTACTATCGTTATATCTCTCTACTAAGGCCATAAATATATGAGCGTTCTGGCGAATATCGTAGACTGTGGTCCAGATGGCATCATAAAGTTCTAGTTCGAGGAGTTTGTCCTTGAACTGATCCAAAATCCAGATGGTTAAAGCTACTCCATCGTTTCATATCTAGGTTAACCAGACCTGTCACACGCATGCTGCGATCTAGATATCTTCCTTCAGCCTTTGCGAATGCATTTGCAAAGATGGGTACTCTGACTAGAAGGAGTAGAGATGAATCTTCGGGAGGAATATAGCCTGGTCTTAAACCTCTCAAGTGAGTGCTATATTTTTCAGAAGTACTATAAAAGATGTCCTTGTGCTGCGGACCCATTCTATAACAAATTCTCCCGACTCTGGCCTGTTGGATTAGAGTCAGGTCCCATGACCTTTTTTGGGGGTAGCTCGCAAATTCATATTGAGATAAGGCCATTGACCTCGATATTTTGGTAAGGTATATGATTTTGTCTTCACATTGTTATATTCTATCCTCTTTTTTTGTCTTGGGCTGGAAAGTCTTCTTGATGGCATCCCCAAATAAGAAAGCAGGCTTCTTGTGGACCATACTATCAATACTTTCTAGGGTTCCCCATTCATTAAACTCAGCAGAGTATGGTTTTTTAGGGCCACGAGAATGGTCTTTCGTGCTTCAGGGCCGTCATACTGAGAAAATAAAACATAAGATAAATTCTCTTTATACTCTGGGACATTAAATGCTGAAGCAAATCTCTCAGCATGAGGATCTTCCCTGAGATCAACTGCAAATACACGAATAAAAGTTAGAAACAACAATAGTGTGCAGTAATCATAAATACAAAGAGCTATCCTTATGATGAGCAACAATTAGGTTGCGCAACATCCTGGGTTGCGTGACAATTAAGTTGTACAACATCATGGGTTGCGCGACATTCTGGGTTGCAAGAAATTTTGGATTGTGCGACAACCTGGATTGTGCAACATACTGAGCTATGCGACAATTAAGTTGTGCAACATCCCAGGTTGCGCGATACACTGAATTGCGCAACAATTTGGTTGCACAATATCCTTGATTGTGCAACACGGTTCATAAAAATGAATAGTACTCGAATAAGCAACCACACCCTAATAAGGGGTGGCAC
Source organism: Iris pallida (assembly GCA_029216955.1). NCBI lineage: Eukaryota > Viridiplantae > Streptophyta > Magnoliopsida > Asparagales > Iridaceae > Iris > Iris pallida. The sequence continues at coordinate 27,724,577 of JANAVB010008599.1, forward strand.
AGAGTTTTGTGATGCGCCAAACACTCTAAGAAGAGGGGCACAAGTCAATTAAGAGCCAAGTCGGCCCGTCAACGTTGTTCGTTCTCGGTCACCTTCCAGAGCAGGGTTAGCCGTATTTCATCGTAAAGAGGGAGGCACATACTATGGCGTACGGGTTGGCGGAGCACGAGTCGAAGGTTCAGCGACGCTCTTCCCTTTTTCGGCGGCGGTCTTCTTGGGAGCCATTACGTTGAAGAGATGGTCGGAGGGAAGATTGCAAGAGCTCAAAGAATTTTCTCAGAAGATTAAAGCAAAAGTAAAGAGTTCAAGTCGGTTAACAAGGGGTTATTTATAGCCTAAAATAGAATCCTAACAGTCACCCCCAGTTGCACATAAAAAATCGTAACAGCTCGCAACAAACTGTGCGAGATAGGCGCAACTTGACTCTGTAATTGCCATAATTCAAAGTATTTCGAAGTTTTGTGACATTTCAAAATTTTAAAACTTTGAAGGGGGTCTTGTAGAGCCTAAAAATCAAGTTGCTCCATGTTTGTACTACTCAGCAATCAAGTTGTGCCCAAAAAAATCAAGTTGCACCACTGTTATGAAGCCCAGAGATCAAGTTGCGCCACTACTCAAGTTGTGCCACATATCAGATTGTGTCCAATCACATTGCGCCTAAACTACGTGGTGCCGGACAATAATTATCATTATTAACTGACAGCACTGACAACTAATAGTACGTTAAACGAAGAAAATCTCTTCGAATCCTGTAAAGCGTGGCACCCGAGACGATTTGCTGTCATTTGATGACAGCTATTCCGCGCACTCTGCAAATTGTGCCTAGGCACAACCTGATCAAACTCTCCTCGCAGACCCAAATGCTGCCACGTGCCTATGCACTGAGTTGCGCATAGGCGCAACCTAATCAAGCGTAGTTTGACTCGTTGACTGAAGCTCGTGCAACCTGACAAAGTTGAAGCAACTAATGTTCTAAAGCAGGATAACGTGGCACACATGCCACTAATCTCTCAAAACGTGTCTGCTACTCTGTATACGACCATGCGCATCTCAATCATATGATGCCATGCATCTAAATGCTGTTAGTACACGTTCGAATAACTGAATAGAAGTTGGCGCAACCCGAAGTGGCGCAGTTCGACCTTGTGTACATCAGAATAACTGCCAAAACAGTTATTTCCAGAACTCTATAAATAGAGTTTCTAATCATTATCAGAGGATCAGATATCAAGAGTTCTTACAAAAGTGCTGCTGCATTCTCCAGAGGCTTTAGTCTTCAAGTTCACATAGTCCAAAGGATAAAGTGACCATCTTCTGATCGGATTTCTAAAGTTGTACTTCTCCAGAATTTATTGTACTTTGTACGATTATTTTTAAGTTTGGAATAAACTTTTTGTTTTTGCAAACACTCACGCTCCCACGTTGATTCACCCAAAGAGTGGTGACCCGAAGCAACACGGACTAAACTAATAGTCTTGTTCTTGAGTACCTTTTCTCTTCGGCCTAATATGGATACGGGCCTTTCCTCATACGAAAGGTTGGTACCAACAACCAATTTCGAATGATCAAGAACATGGCTCTGATCCAGGATATACCATCGTAATTGGGATACATGGAATACGTCATGTACCTCACATAACGACAGCGAAAGAGCGAGACGATATGACACATCACCTACTCGCTCAAGGATATCGAATGGCCCTATGTACCTAGGACTATGCTTTCACCGTACGGCGAATCGAATTACGCCACGGGTAGACGAGATCCTAAGGAATACGTGGTCGCCGAATGAAAACTCAAAGGGACGCTGATGAGAATCGGCCCAATGGTGCTGGTGATCTTGGACAACTCGAAAATGATCTCTGACTTGTCTGACCACCTCGATTGTCTGTGCAATCATCTCTGGACCAAGCATCTGTCTCTCGTCGACATCATTCCAAGCTAAAGGTGATCTACACTTCCTGCCATACAGTACTTTAATGGGTGCCATCTGGATACTAGCCTGGAAACTGTTGTTATAGGAGAACTCTACGAGATGCAAGTGATCTTCCCATGAACCACCGAAGTCGAGTGTGCATGATCGCAATATATCTTCAAGAGTCTGGATCGTGTATTCTGACTGATCATCTATTTGCGGATGATAAGCTGAACTGAACTTGAGACGAGTCCCCAAGCTCTCTTGAAGACTCCGCCAAAAGTGCAATATGAATCTTGAATCTCTGTCTGATATGATACTAACTGGCAATCCATGCAATCTGACAATCTGCCTGAGGTACATCTCTGTAAGCTGATCCGTCGACTGGCCAATTCTGAAAGGAATAAATGAGCTACCTTGGTGAGTCTGTCAACTATAACCTAGATAACATCTTTTCCAGCTGGGGATTTAGGTAACCCAGTTGCAAAATCTATGGTAATGTGCTCTCATTTCCATTCTAGGATCGACAAAGGTTGAAGAAGTCCATCTGGTCTCTGATGTTCAGCCTTAACTTGTTAGAAAACTAAACAACGAGAGACAAACCAGGCTATCTCCCTCTTCATGCCATTCCACAAAAATGCTGACGGATATCACAATACATCTTCGTACCGCTGGGATGAATTGAATACTGCGAACTGTGAACCTCTTATAATGCCCGTAGCTCGTATTACGTATTTTGGAATACGTGTACATATTTTGGCTCGTATTGCATGTTATATTTGGGCATTTTATTGCTTGGTTCATCTTGGTTTGGTTTGGCTTGATTTGGTTCGGCTTGGTTTGGTTTTGATTGTGAACCAACCCACCTACCTACCACCACTCTTACTATTTATTAACCCCATACTCTTTCTCTCTCCTCATTCACTCTTCTTCTTCCTCTATTAACTCTTCCACCTACCAGGGAGAGAGCTTAGGCAAGTGCAACTTGCTTCATGGAGGAACTCAAGCTTTATTGTTCCATTTTCTTTCTCTCAGCATTCTAAGACACTTTAGTACTAAGCATTTTCAATTTCCATGGCTCATCTCATGTAGATCCAAGTTTATTTCAGTTTTGAATTTCTTGGGTTTTGATCTATTTAACTTGTTATTTCTTAAGTTTTGATGGTTCCATGTTGTAGAGAATTTCGTTCTACCCTATTTTGACTTATGGTAGTCCAGATTTGAGCTTGGAATGAAGGATAGGTGGAGCTTAGAAGCATGGCTTCCTGGTTCTCCTTCCCAGAAGAATTAGAGAAGAAGAACAGTGCTGGCCGCATGAACTTCTTAGCCATATGGAACTTTCAGCCGCATGACTCTGATTTAACCCTGAACCGCATGAACTTTTCCCTACCGTATGAAACTCAGAATTTGAGCCACATGTGTTCCGACTCAATCCAGCCGTATGCACATTTGGTTGGACTCAGCCGCGTAAGGCCTTTCCATTCTCGAGCCGCATAAGGCCCTTCCATTCCCGAGCCGCATAAGGCCCTTCCATTCCCGAGCTGCATAAGGCCCAGTTTTCTGAGCCGCATGGACTGGAACCCCCCAGCCGCATGGGACCCAGCCGCATGGCATTACTTGGACCGGGCCGCATGACCCTGACAGACCGAGCCGCATGGACTTTTTTTTCTTCTGGCCGCATAAGACCTCCTTCCTTCCAGCCGTATGAGCCTTTCCCCTTTCAGCCGCATGTGCCGATCACCCCGAGCTGCATAAGCCCACATATTCCCCCTGGCCGCATAAGACCTTCTTCCCTGGCTGCATGAGTTTGCTCCTCTCCTAGCCGCATGAGTCTGCTTCTTCCTAGCCGCATGAGTTTGACTCCCATAGCTGCATGGCCTTTCCATAGTTCTGGTCCTCTTTTATTATTATTATTATTATTATTGTTCTTATATGGGAATGTTACATTTATACTCATGTCTTATGACCCTCTGTATAGCTTGGGTCCCTTGATAGAATGCTTGTATCATGTAAATTTTGTACATGTTCCCTGAACACGATAGTGACCCATAGTGGTGTACTCTTGACAAGTAACATAACATGCTAGTGGCCCGCCGTGGCGCACTCATGACAAGTAAACCTGACATGATATACCTTGATATGCTGTTGCGACGACAAACATGACATAACAAGTATGAATAACCCGGACACCGTGGACGATTGTGCTTGTACAAATGAACCAGTCTTGTCTTACATCATGTCTAGGACAGGACCCCTGAGTACCATGGTCAGGGGTACCTACTGAAATTGACTATGGCTAATAACTAGAATAATCCAGTAGTCATGATGAGATTTTCCTAGCTACAGGCAATCCCGTTATCTGGGCGCCCCACTTAGGATCTGTAGCCTGCCGTCGAGTAGGGCATATTTTCAGTACACAGTCATGTGGTGCACCTTTCAAGCTACTTAAGGGTACATACGTTTCTTGGACGATGTACCCACCTGAACTCAACTCTTAATTGCGTCCGGATAGCCTGGATGGTCTGCAGGGCTTGTGGCTGTGGAATAATCTCACTGCATCTTGCTAGTAACTAGGCCTGTGATAACCCTAGTTAGTTAAAGTATCAAGCCATAATTATTGCTTGGCCGTGATTGTTGGATGAGGCATAAATCAGTCTAGTCTTGTCTTGATCCTGTACAAGATTGTTACATGGCCTGACTTCTTATATTATCTTGCCGATAAATGGTGGGAAACCAAGTTTCGTTCAGATGAAGGGTTACAACCCCGGTCCTTGTTTGGTTTATGGGTTGTAACCTGGTTATCTGAATAGTTCCATGGTTATCTCGTCGTATATCATCCTGATTTTTTCCATATTTCTAGTTCTTACTACTTATTTATACTCTTGTGCTAATTGCTGGTTTTAGTTCCTAAGTGAAGCCTCCTTTGTGGCACTTGCTCTTTCTGGGATCTGACCCAGCTGGTTTTGTATGGCCAGATACCGGAGCAGCCCCCGAGGATCTTCCTATCTTCCAGCCAGATGGTGACCACCAGGCGTAACCAAGGCAACGAGTGGGTTTCTTTTTGTTCTCCCACTTTATTGTAAAAATATTTTTTTGAGGCGTTTAGCCGACGAGCATATATTTAGCTCGATTGCATTTTACTTACTGTCTGCCTACGGGCTGTAACATGATTGACAAATCCTAGGGTTGATCATGTATGACTAAAACTCTTACTAGTCTTGATATTTTGTATGACTAGCTTCATGATCATCCAAATATGTAATGTATGGGATGCCTTACTATTGTGTATTTGGTGCTCTGACATCTTGTAACTGTTATTACATTGCTTGAGATTGAGACAATAGGCTTGTTCTTGACCATAGGAGAGTGATGGCTTGTAGTTAAACCCTCATGTATCTAGACAGCCGTGACCGTATAGCGAGGTGGGTTGCACTTCAATATACGTAGCTGGCTATGTATGCCCCCGCTTTCCAGTATTCTGGTTCTGGGGCGTTACATGGTTTAAGTGGTAGCCCATGCAGGTCTTATAAATCAAGATATGTGAGAGTTTATGGAATAGATGTCTCAATCAGTACTCGCCTTTGATCTCTGTTCGTATCCTCTGAATCCCCAAAATTTTGTCCTGATCACATGCTTGTATCTTTGATTTGTCCTGGTCCTTCCTTATTGTTCCCTATGTCATCTTCTTCAGCGGCATTGTTCCTGGCCCTACCGATCGGCAAGGCGGAGCACCTTCCATGGACTAGCAGCAACCTGGAGATCAAGCCCAGCATTCAGGAGTAGCTTCTAGAGTCATGCCTACTGGGGGTCCAGAGCCACCAGTCCAGCCAGTTCAGCCTGCAGAGCCTGATGATGGCACTTTGGTGGGTCTTATCAGGACCTTGTTAGCTTCTCAGGATCGTCGAAGAGATGCCTTGCACCAGGCAGTGACCGATGCTCTGACCAGAGGAGGTCATCAGGGTAACAGCACGGCCAACAGCTTCAAGCGCTTGAACCCTCCCTTCTTCGATGATAGCGAAGATGCTATTGCCGCAGATGCTTGGCTTCAGGACACAGAGGTGATTCTAGAAGCAGCCAGGACTCTAGAAAACGAGAAGGTGGCCGTGGTGTGCCTGTAGTTATTGGATCTTGCCCGCAGCTGGTGGGCGGTACAGGCCGTTGGATTAGTGGCCCCTATTTCATGGACAGTATTCCGAAAGAGATTCCAGACCAAGTACTTCGATGCTGTAGCTCGGTACGATCTACAGACGAGGTTCACCAATCTGAAGCAGATGGGCAGGATGGTCGATGGATATGCGGTCGAGTTTTCGAGACTTAGTCGGTTTGCTCCCACCTTGGTAGCGACCGAGTTCGATAGAGCCCAGCGGTTCCAGCAGGGGCTCCATCTCGAGATTTTATTGGCAGTGGAGCAGTTTGAGCATCAGACTTTTGATGCGGTATTGAGAGCAGCTAGGAGGCATGAGTATACCTCCCAGAGGATCGTGGACAGGACCGAAGGTCGGAAGCGATCCCACGGCAAGATGAATCAGTCTTCAGCACCAGCCCTGGCGGCCACGGCTTTGACCATAGGAGCTCCGAGGCGGACGACCTCAGTGACGTCGGTTCATCATTCAACTCCGACGTACCCTCAACAGCAGAAACAGAAGCAGTCTTCCGCAGTGGGATGTTCACACTGCGGGAAGCCAGGGCATGTGGTATCAGAATGTCACAGGATGCAGGGATTGTGCCTGGCTTGTGGAGCATCGGACCACAGGGTTGGGAACTGCCCGAACAGGGGTAGTTCATCATCGTCCAACTTTTTTAGTCCTTCGGTGAGGGGACCAGCCCCAGCACCAGTCCAGTAGCAGCAGCAATACCCGTTGCCGAGGCCCTTGTCGCCTCAGACCCAAGTATTTCAGCAGCAGAATCCCCAGCAATATGCACAAGTCCAAGCCCAGGTTCAGAACCGCCAGAGAAGTTTCCAGCAGAGGGGACCAGCACCCAGAGGGCATGGTCAGGCAATGGTGATGACCGTAGAGGAAGGATTGGCACCAGAAGAGGTAGTGGTAGGTACTATTCTCATCAACTCCTTTCCAGCTTCAGCTTTATTTGATTCTGGTGCATCGCATTCATTTATGTCTGCACGATTCGCGACACGGATAGGATTGGAGCGCGAGTCATTATCAGTAAGGCTCAATATACTTACTGGTAACGGACTTGTGGGAGTAGATAGAGTATTTTTCTCGTGTCGGATCGTAGTTAGCAGTAGAGAATTCCCCGTTAGATTGATAGAGTTCCCGATGGCCGATTATGATGTGGTCTTAGGGATGGATTAGTTGAGGAACCAGTATGCTAGAATAGACTGCCACATTGGCAGGATTGTTTTTAGCATTCCAGGCGAGCCAAGTTTTCCTTCTCCTGAGGCAAAGTTGAACCTTCTCCTCCAGTATTGCGGATGGCAGTAGCAGCAGTGCAGTTACCCCGGATAGTCGAAGAATTTCCAGATATTTTCCCAGAAGAGCTTCCAGGGATGCCGCCAGAGCGAGAGATCGAGTTCACCATAGACTTGATTCCCGGATCAGCCCCAGTGTCAGAGAGAGTCTACAGGATGGCGCCGCTAGAGCTGGAGATATTGTATAAGATGATTGAAGAACTCAGGACCAAGAGATTCATTCGTACAAGTGGATCACCTTGGGGAGCCCCGATGATTCTTGTGAAAAAGAAGGATGGTACGTCCAAATTATGTGTAGATTATCGTACCTTGAACTCAGTGACAATCAAGAACAGATACCCTCTCCCGAGGATAGATGACTTGTTTGATCAACTCAAGGGGGCAGCAGTATTCTCGAAGATTGACTTGCGCTCAGGATATCATCAGATCAGAGTCAGAGAGCAGGACATCCCGAAGACAGCTTTCAGATCCCGGTATGGGCATTAAAAGTTTCTTGTTATGCCATTCGGAGCAACCAATGCGCCGACTGTATTCATGGACCTCATGGATCGAATCTTTATGCCTTATTTGGATCAGTTCATAATTGTGTTCCTAGACGACATCCTGGTCTACAACAAGAGTGTAGCGGAGCATGAGCAGCATCTCCGGGTGGTTCTTCAGATTCTTCGAGAGCACCAGTTGTATGCCAAGTTCAATAAATACGAGTTCTGGCTTGATCGTATTTCATAGTTGGGTCATATCATCACCAGAGGAGAAGTGGAAGTGGATCCCCAGAAGATTGTGGCTATTGAGTCATGGCCAGTGCCCAGCACAGTTGCAGAAGTCCGTAGTTTTCTTGGCTTGGCCGGCTACTACCGGTGGTTTATTTCAGACTTCGCTCGGATTTCAGCGCCATTGACCCAGTTGACCCGCAAGGAGGTACAGTTTGCTTGGACAACAGAGTATCAGGATTCTTTTGAGAAGTTGAAGCGAGGGTTGATGACGGCACCCATTCTCACACTTTCAGATGGGACCGGAGGATTTTCAGTGTATTGTGATGCTTCAGGCAGAGGCTTAGGATGTGTTCTGATACAACATGGGAAGGTAATAGCTTATGCGTCACGTCAGCTTCGTGATCATGAGAGGAATTACCCAATCCATGACTTGGAGCTGGCAGTAGTAGTATTTGCACTCAAGCTTTGGAGACACTACTTGTACGAAGATAGGGTGGAGATTTTCACCGACCACAAGAGCCAGAAGTATGTTTTCACCCAGAAGGATCTTAACATGCGTCAGAGGAGATGGCTAGAGCTACTTGTGGATTATGATGTCAACCTGCAGTATCACCCTGGGAAGGCCAACGTCGTTGCAGATGCATTGAGCAGGAGAGCCGGAGTTTTTTTCCTAACAGCACAGCCAGAGCTATTAGCAGATCTTCAGAAGATGGGTATAGAAGTTGTCCTTCCTACCAGTGTGGCATTGATGGCCAGCATGCAAGTTCAGTCCAGTATAGTTGAGAGGATCCGGATGGCGTAGTCAACAGATTCCAAGCTTAAGCGGCTCAGAGTAGAGTATGAGGCAGGACGATAACCAGAGTTATGCATTCATGAAAATGGTACCCTTCGGCATGGTAGGCGTCTTTGTGTACCTGGTGGAGATATCAGACAAGAGATTATGGCAGAAGCTCACAGTTCTCAGTATTCCATTCATCCCGATGGTACGAAGATGTACCGTGATATCCGTCAGCACTTTTGGTGGAATGGCATGAAGAGGGAGATAGCCCGGTTTGTCTCTCGGTGTTTGGTTTGCCAACAGGTTAAAGCTGAACATCAGAGACCGGTAGGACTTTTTCAGCCCTTGCCAATTCCAGAATGGAAGTAGGAGCATATAACAATGGATTTCGTGACTGGATTACCGCGTTCCCCGGCCGGCAGAGATGCTATTTAGGTTATTATAGACAGGCTCATGAATGTGGCTCACTTTCTCCCGTTCAGAGTTGGTCAGTCGATGGCTCAGCTAGCAGAGATGTACCTCAAGAAGATAGTCAGACTTCACGGAGTACCAGTCAGTATCACCTCGGACCGAGATTCAAGGTTTACGTCGCACTTTTGGCGTAGCCTGCAAGAGAGTTTGGGAACTCACCTCCAGTTCAGCTCAGCTTATCATCCGCAGACAAATAGTCAGTCAGAGCGTACTATACAAACCTTAAAAGATATATTGAGATCTTGTACACTCGACTTTGGTGGTTCGTAGAAAGATCACCTGCACCTGGTGGAGTTCTCGTACAACAACAGTTTCCAAGCCAGTATCCAGATGGCACCGTTCGAGGCACTGTATGGTAGAAAGTGCAGATCCCCGCTAGCATGGGATGATATTGGAGAGAGGCAGATGCTCGGTCCGGAAATGATTGCCCAGACATTTGAGGTGGTCAGAAGAGTCAGAGATCATCTTCGAGTTGCCCAAGATCGCCAGCATCATTGGGCCGATTCTCATCGGCGCCCTCTTGAGTTTTTTGTCGACGACCATGTATTCCTGAGGATTTTGCCTAACTGTGGCGTCATTCATTTCGGCGTACGGGGAAAGCTTAGTCCTAGGTATATAGGACCGTTCGACATTCTGGAGCGAGTAGGAGATGTATCCTATCGTCTCGCTCTTCCGTCGTCATTACTTAAGGTACATGATGTGTTCCATGTATCCCAACTGCGACGGTATATCCCAGACCCGAGCCATATCCTGGATCATTCGGAATTGGTTATTGGTACCAACCTTTCGTATGAGGAGAGGCCCGTGTCTATATTGGACCGGAGAGAGAAGATGCTCAAGAACAAGACTATCAAGTTAGTCTGAGTTGCTTGGGGTCATCACTCTTTGGGTGAGTCAACGTGGGAGCGTGAGGATGATATCCGATCACGATATCCCGACCTGTTTGACTCGTAAGGTATAATGTCTTTCTTATGCCCTACACCCTCAGCTTCCTCGCTTGCATGAGTGATTGCTTGATTAATTGCCTAGTTATAGCTTGCTTGTGATTAGTATAGCTTGTCCTTGCCCCTCTAGCCTCTTGATTGAATTCCAAGGACGGAATTCTTTTAAGGTGGGTAGAGTTGTAATGCCCGTAGCTCGTATTATGTATTTTGGAATACGTGTACATATTTTGGCTCGTATTGCATGTTATATTGGGCATTTAATTTCTTAGTTCATCTTGGTTCGGTTCGGTTTGATTTAGTTCGGCTTGGTTCGGTTTTGATTGTGAACCAACCCACCTACCTACCACCACTCTCACAATTTATTAACCCCACACTCTTTCTCTCTCCTCATTCACTATTCTTCTTCCTCCATTAACTCTTTCACCTACCAGGGAGAGAGCTTAGGCAAGTGCAACTTGCTTCATGGAGGAACTCAAGCTTTATTGTTCTATTTTCTTCCTCTCAGCATTCTAAGACACTTTAGTACTTAGCATTTTCAATTTCCATGCCTCATCTCATGTAGATCTAAGTTTATTTCAGTTTCAGATTTCTTGGGTTTTGATCTATTTAACTTGTTATTTCTCAAGTTTTGATGGTTCCATGTTGTAGAGAATTTCGTTCTATCCCATTTTGACTTATGAAAGTCCAGATTTGAGCTTGGAATGAAGGATAGGTGGAGCTTAGAAGCATGGCTTCCTGGTTCTCCTTCTCGAAAGAATTGGAGAAGAAGAACAGTGCTGGCCGCATGAACTTCTTAGCCGCATGGAACTTTCAGCCGCATGACTCTGATTTAACCCTGAATCGCATGAACTTTTCCCTGCCGTATGAAACTCAGAATTTGAGCCGCATGTGCCCTGACTCAATCCAGTCGCATGCGCATTTGGTTGGACTCAGCCGCATAAGGCCCTTCTGTGACGCCCCAGAACCAGAATACCGGAGAGCGGAGGCGTACATAGCCAGCTACGTATATTGAAATGGAATCCACCTCGCTATACGGTCACGGCTGTCTAGATATGAGTGTTTACTACAAGCCAACGGTCTCTTAAGGTCAAGCCTATTGTCTCAGCTGATCATGAAGCTAGTCATACAAAATGCGAGGACTAGCAAGAGTTAAGTCATACATGATCAACCCTAGGATTTGTTAATCATGTTACAGCCCGTAGGCAGACAGTAAGTAAATATGCATCGAGCTAACAGGTGCTCGTCGGCTAAACGCCCCAAAAGAATAATTTTACAATGTAGTGAGCGAAACAAAATGGAAAACCCACTCGTAGCCCGGGTTCCTTCTAGTCGCCACCATCGGGCTGGAGGTTCGGTAGATCCTCGGGTGCTGCTCCAAAATCTGGCCACACAAAACCAGCTGGGTCAAACCCCAGAAAGAGAAAGTGCCATAAGGGAGGCCATGAAATAAGAACAAAAGCCAGCATATCAGAAACATAAAGAATAGAAGAAAAGTACAAGTAATAAAGAGTACATCAGGACAATAAACGACTAGGGACGTGGAACCATTCCGGAAGCCAGGTTACAACCCGTAAACCAAACAAGGATCGAGGTTGTAACCCTTCGCCTGAATAGCACTTTGTCTCTACCCATTTATTGTTAAGATAAGTAAAACAATCATATTCAGGGGTACCAGGTACAGGGACTAGACGAGACTTAGACAGGGCTGGACACCATCCATTCATAAATGGCCAAGCAATTACTACGGCTTACTACTTAACTAACTGGGTTATCACAAGCCTAATTACTAACAAGATACAAATGAGAAATTTCCAGTCCCAAGCCCTGCAGACTATCTAGTTATCCTTCCGCGGGTTGAGAGTATGGTTGGGTACATCGCCCAGGAGACGATATACCCTTAGGTGACTTAGAGGGTGCAACACATGACAGTATGCTGGAAATGTGCCCTACTCGTCGATAGACTACAAGTCCGTTTAAAGCGCCCAGATAACGAGATCGCCTGTGACTGGAAATTCTCCATGAACTATAGTTTGATCTAGTCATTAGCCTAATCCATATTCAGTATGAATTCCTGACCGTGGTAACCAGGGAGTCACGTCCTAGACATGATGCGAGACAAGACAAGTGGATTGCACAAGGCAGCAAGAATGAACACCTACGGCGTAAGAGTTGATTATACGAGTCAAGTTAGCCATCGCAACAGCATCAAGTCAAGTTACAAGTTACAGGTTTACAAGTTACAAGTCAGGAGTGCGCCGCCACGGGCCATTATCAAGTTATCCAGTATCAAGATTAATCATGAATTACAGGTTAAAAGTTAAGGGCGCACCCCATCGGGTCACTATCAAGAAGATCAGAAAGTACTAGAATCATACTTCACAGAAATCACGAAAAACTATACTAGTCATAAGCAAAACACCAAAAACCGTGCCAGGTTGTGTTGGGTCGAGACAGTCGTGTTGTGTGGAACAAGATCTCAAAACTCTAACCCACAAAAGAGAAGCCAAGTCCAAGGAATAAAATCCAAACCATCATGGGCAAATAGGTTGCGCTGGGGTTAGATTGCGCTAGGGTCGAGCTGCGCTAGGGTGAGCTGCGCAGGAGTTGAGCTGCGCAGGAGATGAGCTACGCAGGAGATGAGCTGCGCAGGAGTTGAACTGCGCAGGAGATGAACTGCGCAGGAGATGAACTACGCAGGAGATGAACTGTGCAAGAGATGAGCTGTGCAGGAGATGAACTGCGCAGGAGATGAACTGCGCATGAGTTGAACTGTGCATGAGTTGAACTGCGCATGAGATGAACTGCGCATGAGTTGAACTGCGCATGAGATGAACTGCGCATGAGTTGAACTGCGCATGAGATGAACTGCGCATGAGTTGAACTGCGCATGAGTTGAACTGTGCATGGCCTTGCGCTAAAGAGCGCTGGCCGAGGGTCATCTTCTCCATCAGGCCGAGAGATAACTCAAGAACACCAAAAATTTCCAATCTTCATAACTTGGCCAAATCAAAACGAAATTTAGATTTTCAAAGTTCTAACTTGTGTAAAATTGAATTCTCTTCTACATGAAAGCCTCAAAACAAGGAAAAATCTAAGTTTAATAGATCAAAACCAAGAAAATCCGAAAATGGTAAAAACTTAGATCTAGAAAAATGGAAGCACCAAATCACAAAATACCAAGTTCTAATGTTGTTCACCATGGCCAAATCTAGCTAATGGACAAATAAAATGGGGTTCTTATGTGGTGGCAAGGTGCACTTGCCTATGGTGTTTGTGGAGGAAGGAAGAAGAAGATGAAGAAAATTAATGGAAGTTATGAGGAGAGAGAAAGTTTGGTGGGGTTTTAATGAGGCAGGGTATGTTGTGTTGAGGGTGGAGATTAACTAGGGTGTTCCAATGCATATTAAACCAAACCAAACCAATTCTTTCTCCACAAAATAAAACCAAGCCAGGTCCAAAACCTGTTTTACGAGAAAACCAGAATCCGCAAGTTAAACCAAAACACAATTACAGGCCAGAATTCGAGAAAATAAAATACAGGTCCAAAATGCATATATGCCTAATTAAAATACGTATTCCGAAATACGGACGTTACAACTCTACCCACTTTAAAAGAATTCCGTCCTTGGAATTTAAATCAAGATGCTTAGAGATGTAAGAGCCAGCTATACTATCCACAATTAAGCTACACTAAGCAAACAATCAAACAATCATACATGCAAGCACGGGATGGAAAGCATAAGGCATAAGGAAGACATTATATCTTATGAGTCAAACAAGTCGGGATATCGCGATCGGATATCGTCCTCACGCTCCCACTTTGACTCACCTAGAGAGTGATGACCCCAAGCAACACGGATTAAGCTAATAGTCTTGTTCTTGAGTATCTTCTCTCTCCGGTCCAATATAGACACGGGCCTCTCCTCATATGAAAGGTTGGTACCAACAACCAATTACGAATGGTCCAGGATATGGCTCGGGTCCGGGATATACCGTCGTAATTGGGACATATGGAATACATCATGTACCTCACTTAGCGACGGCGAAAGAGCGAGACGATATGATACATCTCCTACTCGCTCCAGGATATCGAACGGCCCTATATACCTAGGACTAAGCTTTTCCTGTACGCCAAAGCGAATGACGCCGCGGTTAGGCGAGATCCTAAGGAATACATGGTCGTCGATAGCAAACTCTAAGGGACGTCGATGAGCATCGGCCCAATGGCGCTGGCGATCTTGGGCCACTCGAAGACGATCTCTGATCTTTTTGACCACTTCAACTGTCTGGGCAATCATTTCTGGACTGAGCATCCGCCTCTCTCCGATGTCATCCCATGCTAGCGGGAATCTGCACTTCCTACCATACAGTGCCTCGAACGGGGCCATCTGAATACTGGCTTGGAAACTATTGTTGTACGAGAATTCCACCAGGTACAGGTGATCCTCCCATGAACCACCGAAGTTAAGGGTACAAGATCTCAACATATCTTCAAGAGTCTGGATTGTGCGCTCTGACTGACCATCTGTCTGCGGATGATAAGCTGAGCTAAACTGAAGGAGAGTTCCCAAACTCTCTTGCAGGCTACGCCAAAAGTGTGATATGAATCTTGAATCCCTGTCCGAGGTGATACTGACGGGCACACCGTGAAGCCTGACAATCTGCCTGAGGTACATCTCTGCTAGCTGAGCCGTAGACTTCCCAACTCTGAATAGGAGAAAATGAGCCACCTTCATGAGCCTGTCAACTATAACCCAAATAGCATCTCGACCAGCTGGGGATCTAGGCAATCCAGTCACAAAATCCATGGTCACATGCTCCCACTTCCATCCTGGAATCGACAAGGGCTGAAGAAGTCCAACGGGCCTCTGATGTTCAGCTTTAACCTGTTGGCAAACCAAACACCGAGAGACAAACCGGGCTATCTCCCTCTTCATGCCATTCTACCAAAAATACTGACGAATATCTCTATACATCTTCGTACCACCGGGATGAATAGAATACTGTGAACTGTGAGCTTCTGCCATGACCTCCTGTATGATATCTCCACTAGGTACACAAAGACGAGTGCCGTGCCGAAGTGTACCATCTTCATGAATGTACAACTCTGGCCTTCTCCCTGCCTCATACTTTGCTCTGAGTCGCTGAATCTTGGAATCTGTAGACTGTGCCATCCGGATCCCCTCAACTATGTTGGACTGAACCTGTAGACTGGCCATCAATGCCACGCTGGTAGGGAGAACCACTTCGATTCCCATATTCTGAAGATCTGCCAATAATTCTGGTTGTGCCGTCAGGAAGTAAACTCCGGCTCTCCTGCTCAATGCATCTGTTACAACGTTGGCCTTCCCTGGGTGATACTGCAAATCCACATCGTAGTCCACCAGTAACTCGAGCCATCTTCTCTGTCGCATGTTAAGGTCCTTCTTGGTGAAAACATACTTCAGGCTCTTGTGATCAGTAAATATCTCCACTCTGTCCCCGTACAAGTAGTGCCGCCAAAGCTTAAGTGCAAACAATACTGCTGCCAGTTCCAAGTCGTGGGTCGGGTAATTCTTCTCATGATCACGAAGTTGACGTGATGCATAAGATATTACCTTCCCATGCTGTATTAAGACACACCCCAATCCTCTGCCTGAAGCGTCACAATAAACTGAGAATCCTTCGATCCCATCTGGAAGTGTGAGAATGGGAACCGTTATCAAACCTCGCTTCAACTTCTCAAATGATTCCTGACACTCTGCTGTCCAAGCAAACTGCACATCCTTGAGGGTCAACTGGGTCATCGGCGCCGAAATCCTTTATAAATCTGAAACGAATTGCCGGTAGTAGCTGGCTAATCCAAGGAAGCTGTGAACCTCTGCCACTGAACTAGGTACTGGCCATGACTCGATAGCCACAATCTTCTGGGGATATACTTCCACTCCTCCTCGGGTAATGATGTGACCCAAGTACGAAATGCGATCGAGCCAGAACTCGTATTTACTGAACTTGGCGTTCAACTGGTGCTCTCTAAGTGTCTGAAGGACGATTCTGAGATGCTGCTCATGCTCTGCTTCGCTCTTGCTGTAGACCAGGATATCATCTAGGAACACGATCACGAACTGATCCAAATAAGGCATGAAAATGCGATTCATGAGGTCTATGAATACGGCTGGCACATTGGTCGCTCCAAATAGCATAACAAGAAACTCCCAATGCCCATACCTAGATCGGAAAGCTGTCTTCGGGATATCCTACTCTCTGACTCTGATCTGGTGGTATCCTGACCGCAAGTCTATCTTCGAGAACACTGGAGCCCCTTTGAGTTGATCAAACAAGTCATCTATCCTCGGGAGAGGGTACCTGTTCTTGATTGTCACTGAGTTCAAGGTACGATAATCTATACATAGTCTGGACGTACCATCCTTCTTTTTTACAAGAAGCATCGGGGCTCCCCAAGGCGATCCACTTGCACGAATGAATCCCTTGGTCCTGAGTTCTTTAATCGTCTTGTACAAGATCTCCAACTCTGAAGGCGCCATCCTGTAGACTCGCTCTGATACAGGTGCTGTCCCGGGGATCAAGTCTATAGTGAACTCGATCTCCCTCTCTGGCGGCATCCCTAGAAGTTCCTCCGGAAAGACATCTGGAACTTCAACTATCCTGGGTAACTGTACTGCTGCTACTGCCATCCTCAATACTGGGGAAGATGGCTCCACTGCGCCTCTGGAAAATAAAAACTCTGGCTCGCCTGGAATACTAAAGACAACCCTGCCAATATGGCAGTCTATCCTAGCATACTGGTTCCTCAACCAATCCACGCCTAAGACTACATCATAGTCTGCCATAGGGAATTCTATAAATCTAGCGGGAAACTCTCTACCGCTAACTACGATCCGACACGAGAAAAACACTCGATCTACTCCCATAAGACTATTACCAGTAAGTATATTGAGCCTTACTGATAATGACTCGGGCTCCAATCCTATCCGTGTCGCCAATCGTGCAGACATGAATGAATGCGATGCACTATAATCAAATAATACCAATGCTGGAGAGGAGTTGACGAGAATAGTACCTGCCACTACCTCATCTGGTGCAACTTCTTCTTCCATAGTCATCATCATGGCCTAACCTTGTCCTCTAGCTGCGGGTCCCCTCTGCTGGAAACCTCTCTGCCTGCTCTGCACTTGGGCTTGGGTATACTGCTGCTGGTTTTGCTGCTGAAATGCCTGGGCCTGAGGCAACAATGGCCTCGGGTACTGCTGTTGCTGCATAGGTGCTGGTCCCCTAACCGATGGACTGGTTAGGTTGGAAGAGGATGAACTACCCCTATTCGGGCAGGCTCCTATCTTGTGATCTGCCGCTCCACAAGCTAGGCACAATCCATGTGCCCTGCGATAATCTGCCACCACGTGCCCTGGCTTTCCGCAATGAGAACATCCCATCGCGGAAGTCTGCTTCTGCTTCTGCTGCTGCGGGTACGTTGGGGTTGAATACTGAACCGACGTTAATGAGGCCGCCCGCCTCGGAGTTCCAATGGTCAAACCTCTAGCTGCCGGTGCTGGAGCTGATGATTGGTGCATCTGATTATGGGATCGCTTCCTACCTCCGGTCCTATCTATGATCCTCTGGGAGGTGTACTCATGCCTCCTAGCTGCTCTCAATACTGCATCGAACGTCTGGTGCTCGAACTGCTCAACTGCCAACAAGATCTCCCAATGCAGTCCCTGCTAGAACCGCTGGGCCCTATCAAACTCGATCGCCACCAAGGTGGGGGCAAACCTACTGAGTCTAGAAAACTCAGATGCATAACTGTCGACCGTTCTGCCTCCTTGCTTCAAGTAGGTAAATCTCGTCTGTAGGTCGTACCGAGCTACAGCATCAAAATACTTCGTCTGGAATCTTTCTCTAAACACCGTCCAAGTGACCGGCGCCGCTAATCCCATGGCCTGTGCCACCCACCAACTGCGAGCCAAGTCCAGCAACTGCAGGCATACCACTGCCACCATCTCATTCTCAGGTATCCTAGCTGCTTCTAGAACCACCTCGGTATCCTGAAGCCAAGCGTCCGCGGCAATCGCATCCTCGCTGCCGTCGAAGAAGGGAGGGTTCAGGTGCTTGAAGCTGTTGGCCGCGCTGTTCCCTGGATGACCACCTCTGGTCAAAGCATCTGCTACTGCCTGGTGTAAGGCATCTCCGCGACGATCCTGGGAAGCTATCAAGGTCCTGATGAGACCTACCAAGGTGCCATCATCAGGCTCGACAGGCTGGACGGGCTGAACTGGTGGTTCTCCTCCGGTAGGCACGACTCTGGAGGCCACTCCGGAATGCTGGGCTTGATCTCCAGTTTGTGGCTGGTCTACGGGAGTTGCTCCGCCTTGCTGATCGGCAGGTCCAGGAACAATGCCGCTGAAGAAGACGACATAGGAAACAATAAGGAAGGACCAGGACAGATCAACGATACAAGCATGTGATCAGGTCAAGATTCTCAGGGATTTGAATATACGAGCAGAGATCAAGGGCGAATACTGATTGAGACATCTATTAGGTAAACCCTCACATTCTTGAATGCCAAGACCTGCATGGGCCACCACTTAAACCATGTGACACCCCAAAACCAGAATACTGGAGAGCGGGGGCGTACATAGCCAGCTACGTATATTGAAATGGAATCCACCTCGCTATACGGTCACGGCTGTCTAGATATGAGGGTTTACTACAAGCCAACGGTCTCTTAAGGTCAAGCCTATTGTCTCAATCTCAAGCAAGTAATATAGTTACAAGATGTTAGACCACCAAATATACAATAAAAGGCGTCCCAAATATTACATATTCAGCTGATCATGAAGCTAGTCATACAAAATACGAGGACTAGCAAGAGTTAATCATACATGATCAACCCTAGGATTTGTTAATCATGTTACAGTCCGTAGGCAGACAGTAAGTAAATATGCATCGAGCTAACAGGTGCTCGTCGGCTAAACGCCCCAAAAGAATAATTTTACAATGTAGTGAGCGAAACAAAATAGAAAACCCACTCGTAGCCCGGGTTCCTTCTAGTCGCCACCATCGGGCTGGAGGTTCGGTAGAACCTCGGGTGCTGCTCCAAAATCTGGCCACACAAAACTAGCTGGGTCAAACCCCAGAAAGAGCAAGTGCCACAAGGGAGGCCACGAAATAAGAACAAAAGCCAGCATATCAGAACATAAGGAATAGAATAAAAGTACAAGTAATAATGAGTACAGCAGGACAATAAACGACTAGGGACGTGGAACCACTCCGGAAGCCAGGTTACAACCCGTAAACCAAACAAGGACCGGGGTTGTAACCCTTCGCCTGAATAGCACTTTGTCTCTACCCATTTATTGTTAAGATAAGTAAAACAATCATGTTCAGGGGTACCAGGTACAGGGACTAGACGAGACTTAGACAGGGCTGGACACCATCTATTCACAAACGGTCAAGCAATTACTACGGCTTACTACTTAACTAACTAGGGTTATCACAAGCCTAATTACTAACAAGATGCAAATGAGAAATTCCCAGTCCCAAGCCCTGCAGACTCTCTAGTTATCCTTCCGCGGGTTGAGAGTATGGTTGGGTACATCGTCCAGGAGACGATATACCCTTAGGTGACTTAGAGGGTGCAACACATGACAGTGTGCTGGAAATGTGCCCTACTCGTCGGCAGGCTACAAGTCCGTTTAAAGCGCCCAGATAACGAGATCGCCTGTGACTGGAAATTTTCCATGAACTATAGTTTGATCTAGTCATTAGCCTAATCTATATTCAGTGTGAATCCCTGACCGTGGTAACCAGGGAGTCACGTCCTAGACATGATGCGAGACAAGACAAGTGGATTGCACAAGGCAGCAAGAATGAACACCCACGGCGTCAGAGTTGATTATACGAGTCAAGTTAGCCATCGCAACAGCATCAAGTCAAGTTACAAGTTACAGGTTTACAAGTTACAAGTCAGGAGTGCGCCGCCACGGGCCATTATCAAGTTATCCAGTATCAAGATTAATCATGAATTACAGGTTAAAAGTTAAGGGCGCACCCCATCGGATCACTATCAAGAAGATCAGAAAGTACTAGAATTATACTTCACAGAAATCATGAAAAACCGTACTAGTCATAAGCAAAACACCAAAAACCGTGCCAGGTCGTGTTGGGTCGAGACAGTCGTGTTGTGTGGAACAAGATCTCAAAACTCCAACACACAAAAGAGAAGCCAAGTCCAAGAAATAAAATCTAAACCATCATGGGCAAATAGGTTGCGCAGGGGTTAGATTGCGCTAGTGTCGAGCTGCGCTAGGGTGAGCTGCACAGGAGTTGAGCTGCGCAGGAGATGAGCTACGCAGGAGATGAGCTGCACAGGAGTTGAACTGTACAGGAGATGAACTGCACAGGAGATGAACTGCGCAGGAGATGAGCTGCACAGGAGATGAACTGCGCAGGAGATGAACTGCGCATGAGTTGAACTGCGCATGAGTTGAACTGCGCATGAGATGAACTGCGCATGAGTTGAACTGCGCATGAGATGAACTGCGCATGAGTTGAACTGCGCTTGAGTTGAACTGCACATGGCCTTGCGGTAAAGAGCGCTGGCCGAGGGTCATCTTCTCCATCAGGCCGAGAGATAACTCAAGTATACCAAAAATTTCCAATCTTCATAACTTGGCCAAATTAAAACGAAAATTTGATTTTCAAAGTTCTAACTTGTGTAAAATTGAATTCTCTTCCACATGGAAGCCTCAAAACAAGGAAAAATCTAAGTTTAATAGATCAAAACCAAGAAAATCCGAAAATGGTAAAAACTTAGATCTAGAAAAATGGAAGCTCCAAATCACAAAATACCAAGTTCTAATGTTGTTCACCATGGCCTAATCTAGCTAATGGACAAGTAAAATTGGGTTCTTATGTGGTGGTAAGGTGCACTTGCCTATGGTGTTGGTAGAGGAAGGAAGAAGAAGATGAAGAAAATTAATGAAAGTTATGAGGAGAGAGAAAGTTAGGTGGGATTTTAATGAGGGAGGGTATGTTGTATTGAGGGTGGAGATTAACTAGGGTATTCCAATGCATACTAAACCAAGCCAAACCAATTCCTTCTCCACAAAATAAAACCAAGCCAAGTCCAAAACCTGTTTTACGAGAAAACCAGAATCCGCAAGTTAAACCAAAACACAATTACAGGCCAGAATCCGAGAAAATAAAATACAGGTCCAATATATATATATATATGCCTAATTAAAATACGTATTCCGAAATACGGACGTTACACCTTCCATTCTCGAGCCGCATAAGGCCCTTCCATTCCCGAGCCGCATAATGCCCTTCCATTCCCGAGCCGCATAAGGCCCAGTTTTTTGAGCCGTATGGACTGGAACCCCCCAGCCGCATCAGACCCAGCCGCATGGTATTACTTTGACCGGGCCGTATGACCCTGACTGACCGAGCCATATGGACTTCTTTTCTCCTAGCCGCATAAGACCTCCTTCCTTCCAGCCCCATAAACCCGATTTCTTCCTAGCCGCATGAGCCTTCCTCCTTTCAGCCGTATGTGCCGATCACCCCGAGCCGCATAAGCCCGCATGTTCCCCCTGGCCACATAAGACCTTCTTCCCTGGCCGCATGAGTTTGCTCCTCTCATAACCGCATGAGTCTGCTTCTTCCTAGCCGCATGAGTTTGACTCCCATAGCCGCATGGCCTTTCCATAGTTCTGGTCCTCTTTTATTATTATTATTATTATTCTTATATAGGAATGTTACATTTATGCTCATGTCTTATGACCCTCTGTATAGCTTGGGTCCCTTGATAGAATGCTTGTATCATGTAAATTTTGTACATGTTCCCTGAACACGATAGTGACCCGTAGTGGTGCACTCTTGACAAGTAACATGACATGCTAGTGGCCCACCATGGCGCACTCCTGACAAGTAAACCTGACATAATATACCTTGATATGCTGTTGCGACGGCTAACATAACATGACAAGTATGAATGACCCGGACACCGTGGACGATTGTGCTTGTACAAATGAACCAGTCTTATCTTGCATCATGTCTAGGATGGGACCCCTGAGTACCACGGTCAGGGGTATCTACTGAAATTGACTAAGGCTAATAACTAGAATAATCCAGTAGTCTTGATGAGATTTTTCCAGCTACAGGCAATCCCGTTATCTGGGCGCCCCACCTGGGATCTGTAGCCTGCCGTCGAGTAGGGCACATTTCCAGTACACAGTCATGTGGTGTACCTTTCAAGCTACTTAAGGGTACATACGTTTCTTGGACGATGTACCCACCTGAACTCAACTCTTAATTGCGTTCGGATAGCCTGGATGGTCTATAGGGCTTATGGCTGTAGAATAATCTCACTGTATCTTGCTAGTAACTAGGCCTGTGATAATCCTAGTTAGTTAAAGTATCAAGCCATAATTATTGCTTGGCCGTGATTATTGGATGATGCAAAAATCAGTCTAGTCTTGTCTTGATCCTGTACAAGATTGTTACATGACCTGACTTCTTATATTATCTTACCGATAAATGGTGGAAAACCAAGTTCCGTTCAGATGAAGGGTTACAACCCCGGTCCTTATTTGGTTTACGGGTTGTAACCTAGTTATCTGAATAGTTCCATAGTTATCTCGTCGTATATTATCATGATTTTTCCCATATTTCCAGTTCTTACTACTTATTTATACTCTTGTGCTAATTACTGGTTTTAGTTCCTAAGTGAAGCCTCCTTTGTGGCACTTGCTCTTTCTGGGATCTGACCCAGCTGGTTTTGTATGGCCAGATACCGGAGCAGCTCCCGAGGATCTCCCTATCTTTCAGCCAGATGGTGACCACCAGGCGTAACCAAGGCAACGAGTGGGTTTCTTTTTGTTCTTCTACTTTATTGTAAAAATATTCTTTTGAGGCGTTTAGTCGACGAGCATATGTTTAGCTCGATTGTATTTTACTTACTGTCTGCCTACGGGCTGTAACATGATTGATAAATCCTAGGGTTGATCATGTATGACTAAAACTCTTGCTAGTCTTGACATTTTGTATGACTAGATTCATGATCATCCAAATATGTAATGTATGGGACACCTTACTATTATGTATTTGGTGCTCTGACATCTTATAACTGTTATTACATTGCTTGAGATTGAGACAATAGGCTTGTTCTTGACCATAGAAGACTGATGGCTTGTAGTTAAACCCTCATGTATCTAGACAGTCGTGACCGTATAGCGAGGTGGGTTGCACTTCAATATACGTAGCTGGCTATGTATGCCCCTGCTCTCCAGTATTCTGGTTCTGGGGTGTTACACCTCTGCCATGATCTCTTGCCTGATATCACTACTAGGTACACAAAGATGCCTCCCATGTCGGAGTGTACCGTCTTCGTGAATACATAACTCTGGTCTCCGTCCTGCTACACATTCTGTCCTAAGTCGCTGAAGCTTAGAATCTGCTGACTGAGCTAACTTAATCCTCTCAACTATACTGGACTGAACTTGCATACTAGCCATCAATGCCATATTGGTGGGAAGAACAACCTCAATACCCATCTTCTGAAGATATGCTAACAATTCTGGTTGCACTGTTAGGAAATAAACTCCGGCTCTTCTGCTCAATGCATCTGCAACAACGTTAGCCTTCCCAGGATGATACTGCAAGTTGATGTCATAATCCACAACTAGCTCTAGCCATCTTCTCTGACGCATGTTAAGATTCTTCTGGGTAAATACATACTTAAGACTCTTGTGGTCGGTAAAAATCTCCACCCGATCTCCATATAAATAATGCCTCCAAAGCTTAAGTGTGAAAACCACCGCTGCTAACTCCAAGCCATGGATTGGATAATTCCTCTCACAATCACAAAGCTGACGTAACACATAAGCTACTACCTTACCATGGTGCATCAAGACGCATCCTAATCCCTTGCCGGAAGCGTCACAACAGACTGAAAATCCTCCAGTCCCATCTGGAAGCGTGAGAATGGGTGCCGTCATCAATCTCTACTTTAACTTCTCAAATGAACTCTGACACTCTACTGTCCAAGCAAACTGCACATCCTGGCAGGTCAACAGCGTCAATGGTGCTGAAATCCGAGCAAAGTCTGATATAAACCGCCGGTAATAGCTAGCAAATCCTAGGAAACTTCAAACTTCTGTGATAGAACTGGAAACTGGCCATGTCTCTATAGTCACTATCTTCTGGGGGTCTACTTCCACTCTACCTCTAGTGATGATATGACCCAAGTATGAGATACGATCCAGCCAAAACTCGAACTTACTGAACTTCGCATACAACTGGTGCTCTCTGAGAATCTGAAGAACTATACGAAGATGCTGCTCATGCTCTGCCTCATTCTTACTATAGACCAAGATGTCGTCTATAAATACTACCAAAAACTGATCCAAATAAGGCATGAAGATACGATTCATGAGGTCCATGAATACGGCTGGCGCATTGGTCGCTCCAAATGGCATAACAAGGAACTCCCAATGCCCATATCTGGATCTGAATGCTGTCTTCAGGACGTCTTGCTCTCTGACTCTGATCTGATGGTATCCTGACCGCAAGTCAATCTTCGAGAATATTGCCGCTCCTCTGAGTTGATCAAATAAATCATCTATCCTTGGTAGAGGATATCTGTTCTTGATTGTTACAGAGTTCAAGGTATGATAATCAATACATAATCTTGACATACCATCCTTATTTTTCACAAGAAGTATCGGGGCTCCCCAAGGTGATCCACTAGCACGAATGAATCCCTTGGTTCTGAGTTCTTCAATCATCTTGTACAAGATCTCTAACTCTGAAGGTGCCATCCTGTAGACTCCCCCTAACACTAGTACCGTCCCTGGAAGCAAATCAATGGTGAACTTTATCTCTCTCTCTGGGGGCATGCCTGGAAGCTCCTCGAGAAATACATCAGGGAACTCTTCAACGACTCTGGGAAACTGAACTGCCTCTGCTACTGCCATCCGCAGTACTGGTGGAGAAGGTTCTACTTCGCCTCTGGAAAATAAAAACTCTGGTTCACCGGGAATACCAAAAATAATCCTACCAATATGGTAGTCTATTCTTACGTATTGATCCTTCAACCAATCCATTCCTAGGACCACATCATAATCGCCCATCAGGAATTCTATCAACCTAGCGGGAAACTCTCTACCGCTAACTACGATTCGACACAAGGAAAATACTCTATCTATTCCTACAAGACCGTTACCAGTAAGTCTTACTGATAATAACTCAGGCTCCAGTCCTATCCATGTAGCAAATCGTGCAGACATAAATGAATGCGATGCACCCGAATCAAATAATACTGATACTGGAAAAGAGTTGACGAGAATGGTACCTGCCACTACCTCACCTGAAGCTAACTCTTCCTCCACGGTCAAAGCCATAGCATGACCTTGCCCTCTTGGTGCTGGTCCCCTCTGCTGGTGACCTCTCTGCCTATTCTGAATTTGAGCTTGGGCATACTGCTGAGCCTGAGACGGCAATGGCCTAGGAGGATGGTACTGCTGCTGCACTGGTGCTGGACCCCTAACCGATGGACTGGTTAGGTTTGATGACGATAAACTGGCTCTATTCGGACAGGACCCTATCTTGTGATCCGGTGCCCCACAAGCCAAGCACAATCCCTGTGTTCTGCGATACTCTGATACTACATGTCCTGGCTTCCTACAATGAGTGTAGCCTATGGCGCAAGACTACTTCTGCTTCTATTGCTGAGGATACGCCGGCGTCGAGTGCTGAACCGACAAAAGTGTGGTCGCCCTCCTAGGAGCTCCTATAGTCAAAGCCCTAGCTGCCGGGGCTGGTGCTGAAGACTGGGACATCTGTCCATGAGACCTCTTTCGTCCTCCGCTTCTATCTACAATCCTCTGTGAAGAATACTCATGCCTCTTCGCTGCTCGCAAGATGGCATCAAACGTCTGGTGCTCAAACTGCTCTACTGATATGATAATCTTTAGGTGGAGCCCCTGCTGGAATCGCTAGGCTCGATCCATTTCGGTTGCCACTAAGGTAGGAGCAAACCGACTGAGTTTAGAAAACTCGGCTGCATATCCATCGACCGTCCTGCCCATCTGCTTAAGATTGGTTAATCTCGTCTGCAGATCATACCGAGCTACTGCGTCGAAGTACTTGGTCTGGAACTTGTTGCTGAATTCGCCCATGAGACAGGTGTCGGTAATCCAACTGCTAGCATCGTCCACAAGCTGCGGGCTAAGTACAATAACTATAGGCGCACAACGACCACCTTCTCTTCCTCAGGAATCTTAGCTACCTCCAGGATAACTTCTATGTCCTGAAGCCATGCATCAACAGCGATAGCATCTTCAGTGCCGTCAAAGAAAGGAGGGTTCATACGCTTGAAGCTGTTGGCCGCGTTGTTCCCTTGGTAACTGTAAGCCCCTTGAATTTTAGGGTTTATTTTAAATTTTCTAAATGAATTATTTTCAATAAATATTTTATTATTTAATTGTTTTGATCATTAATGTTCTTTTCTATGACTTTGACTTCTGGAGCGTTAGAGACACCAATCTCTGGAAACTCTCTTCATGAGTTTGTAGTAGACAAGATTATCTTCGTTTTGATATATCATGTCCCACTTAAACTCATTTTCTTGTGCTCTTTTTGCTTCACACAATTTTAGGTCAATTTAGGCCATTTGATCGTTAAATAATTATTAATTAAATTCCTACTTTTATCTTTGATCATCGTATGCACGTTACCGTGACTTTTAATTTGGGAGCACATGACCAGTCGTTTTCTCAGAACCAACTTCTCATGCATGATCTACTCGAGACGCTCTATACCCATGACCTTCGTGTCCCACTCAGACACTCTATTTTGTGCTTCATTTGCTTCGCACAACTTTTGGGTCAATTTAGGCCAATTAATTATCTACCGTAAAATGTGACATGACTTCCAATTTAATTTCGGGACCCGACATCGATCCAACCTGTCAACCCA
Source organism: Iris pallida (assembly GCA_029216955.1). Lineage (NCBI taxonomy): Eukaryota > Viridiplantae > Streptophyta > Magnoliopsida > Asparagales > Iridaceae > Iris > Iris pallida. The sequence continues at coordinate 27,751,803 of JANAVB010008599.1, forward strand.
AAGTATGGACATGGCCCACATGAAGCCTACTACCCACATGACACTTGTGTCCTATTTAGTTTAGCCTCCCGCATGCTACTTATTTACCCGTGTCCATAAATGACAAAATTAATCTATTTACTTCGCCAAACCCGATTTTGACCCGACTCGGCTTAACCGAACCCAAACCCAAGCTCCATGTTGTCCCCTCATGATTACCCAAACACTCCACATAATTTCTCTCTTTTTCCTATTTTAAATATCTCTTTTTCTCTCCCTACTTATTTAAATGCCTATATTTAAATATCTATCTATTTTCTTTAAACATATATACAAATATCTCTTCCATTAAAACACCTACACACACACACCTTACCCCCTCTCTCCACCAGCACAACACCCCCCCTCTCTCTAACCGACCTCTTTCTCTCTCTCTCTCTCTCACAAATATATCTCTCTCTCTCTATTCTCACACTCTCTCTTTCTATATATATTATATATACACACACACACAAATATATCTCTCTCTCTCCTCTAACACAACACACACACACCACTCCCTCAAACCTAGCCGAACCCCCTATTCCACCCATGGCCAAGCACCACCACCACAGCCACCATCTCCTCCTTCCTTCTCCACTTCATGAACACCAACACCATCATCAACACCATCTCCACCATTATCATCATCTACCACTAACACCACCGAACAACACCACCATCTCCATAACCATCACCACCACCACCGTACGTCGCGGCCACCCCCGCCGACGACCGTCACCATGCACTGCGTGCAGCAGCAGGCTGCGCAGCAGCAGCACGCTGCAGCAGCAGCGGCCGACGGCCGTGCACCGTCATGCGCCACCGTGCGCCGCTGCGTGGGCCGACCTCCCGTGACCCCCTTGCCCGGACGCACCTCCGGCAAGCCCCCCATGGCCAGTGCGCTCTTCTCCGACGTGCCGCCTAGTGCGTTTTGCACGAAATCCCGACGTGACGCGTGCGGGATCGAACTCAGAATTGTGTTTCGGGACAGCAACTTCGCACACGTTTTTCGAGAAATCCGTCCATTGGATCGACGAACTCTTTGCTCCGTCACAATCTCGGTATATAGCTCTTCACTCTCCTCAAGTTTCGTCCGTTAGTTCTATCGTTTGATACATCAAAACCGGCCACCAAGTTGACACTTTAAATTGTACTATTTTTGGACAGTTTTGTGGAGACGACTTCGTCAGCTCGTAACTTCGCCGTCGCAGCTCCGTTTGGCATGCCACTAGTTTTTATACACAGCTGGTATAACCCTCTTCCTGTCCCTTATGTTTTGTTTCATTGTGAGCACGTTTGGTCGGTCGAATTCGACGCCAAAGTTGGCCGTCCGAATTCTTAATTTTGCACTTATAAAATTCTATTTTTGAACTCGGGACTCCGGATTCAATTTCTGACACCACCAGTAGACTCGTGATGTCGTTCTGGCACATTTTTATATAAAGTTTGCTTGATTTGGAGGACGTGGGCCTTGACACGTATTTCGGTGCAAAGCGGGCCCCATAGTCCGAGTCAACGGATCACTTTGAGATCGGCTCATCGGAATCCAATTTCGGATATACCGTTGAGTTCGTATCGTCATTCTGGACTCGTTGACATATAATTTACTGAGTTTTGAAAACATTTGCTCCGGCACGCATTTTCGTGCAAACCGGATTCCAAATGTCTGCGTCAACGTGTCATTTTGAGATCGGCTCATCGGAATCCAGTTTCGGATATACTGTTGAGTTTGTGTCGTCATTCTGGACTCGTTGACATATACTTTGTTAGATTTAGTGCTCTTTGGTTTCGATACGCATTTCCGTGTAAATCGGATACCAATATCCAGGTCAATGGACCATTTTGTGATCGGGTCATCGGAATCCCATTTCGGACATACCGTTGGGTTCGTATCATCATTCTGGATTCGTGGACATATAATTTGCTAGGTTTTGTAGACTTCTATTCTGACACATTTTTCGGTGCAAAGTATGTCCAACGACGGACATCATTTTGACCCAAAAATTACTATTTTCCTCTGTGTCCAAATTGGACTTATGGGTAGGCTATCCTAGCTAATTTGACCATTCTGGACGCGCATTGGTGATATTTGTTTTGTCATCCGACGACATCTGTAGATTTTGCTTATGTATCACCCTTAATTTGTAATTAATTATTATTGTTAGTATGTATATTTATATGCTTGGTTTTTATAAAAGCTCTAAAGTGATCCTTGTGTTTCTAAGGACCCTAAAGTGTTGGTTTAGATATAGTATCACCCCACATTGGACTTTTATGCAAGGTCACCACTTAGCTAGTGTCTAGTTAGGAGTTGTGTCACACCACTAGTGTAATCTTGAACATAGTTTAGAGACTGAGATTGTGTATCATTTTGGCAGGACACCGGACATCTATATCTTCATACTCGTATTCTTGCCTTGCTCGAGGCGAGTACCCCTACAAACTTTATTTTACTGCATATGCTAATGAATTGCGTATGAACCATGTTAATACAGTGATTTAAACTGAAAACCGTATCTTACAGGTTTCTATACATCTAGCGTATGCTTCACATGCTTTAATTAAATTGCTCTCAGTACCTACCATGTTTTAAATTGCTCTCAGTACCTGCCATGCTTATACTGCTCCCAGTATCTTTCACATATTTTATACCATTCTCGTATCTCTTACATGTTTTATACCGTTCTCGTATCTCTCATATATTTTATACTATTCTCGTATCTCTCACATGTTAGAATCTGGGTTATAGGAAAACTGATAGTTGAGTACGTGATCATGCTCCCTCTACCGTATTCGAGCAAAGTTTTATTTTATATGTTACTGCGCCATAGGCCTTTTTCTTAAAGCTATATTTGTGCGTATGTACATCTATCGCCGTATCACTTGTACGGAAGTACATTTCATTATATGCCCCTACACATTGTACACCTATTGATGATCACGTACCTGCTCCAGTTTTAAACTCTAGATATACATATGTCGCCATGACAAATGTATTCCTGACATGATAGATCTGTGATATGACATGATTGTGATACGACATAAGACATGACAAGATTCTTATTTATTACATCTTTTTTCATTCATTGCTCAGTATGTTTAGTTTGTAGAATCAGTACTTGCTCCCGTCCTGACAGGATAACGTTGTAGGCATACTTTCGGAGGAAGATTTGCTCTGTGATCTTTTCTATGGACCCACTACAGAGGACCAGGATTTTGCTCCCGAGGAAGCCCCCGCAGGGAACCTCGCTTGATAGTCTCGCTTAGATTCTTTTTGGCTTAGTTATTGAACTGTTTAGACTATATCTTGTAGTCACTGGACTTTGTCTCCAGTTTGATACTTTGGAAGTGTATTATTAAGTCTGTACTTATTTTACTTTCGCTTATAGATGCTGTGTTGTGATGAACCTTTTAAATGTGATATTAGAATTGTTAGTAGCTTAGATCGTCTAATCTTAGAACAGCTTATTATGCTTTAACCAAGCATAGGCTGGACATGGCTCGGCCCGGCCCAACAATTTGGGTAGCGGGTCGTGACAGTAACCAACTTTGCCTATGGCATCTTGTACTGTCTGGTACAGGACATCGCCTCGACGATCTTGAGATGCAAGTAATTCCCTGATGAGACCCACCAGGGTTCCATTATCAGGCTCTGCAGGCTGGACTGGCTGAACTGGGGGCTCTAGATTCCCAGAATGCATGACTTGGGAGGCCGCTCCAGAGTGCTGAGCTTGGTCTTCAGGTTGCTGCTGGTCCACTGGAGGTGCTCCGCCTTGCTGATCGATAGGACCAGAAACAATGTCACTGAAGAAATGACATGGGGAACAATAAGGAAGGACCATGATAGTTCACGGATATAAACATGTGATCAGGTCAAGATTTCGAAAAGATTAGAAGACACGAGTATAGATCAAGGACGAGTACTGATTGAGACATCAATTCACTGAAACCCTCACACATCTTGATTTACAAGACCTGTATGGGCCACCACTTAAACCGTGTCACGCCCTAGAACTAGAATACTGGAGAGCGGGGGCCAGACACAGCCAGTTGCGTACATTGAAGTGAATTCCACCTCGCAATACGGTCACGACTGTCTAGATGTATGAGAGTTTACTACAAGCCATTAGACCCTTAGGGTAAAAAACAAGCCTAGTGTCTTAATCTCAAGCAAACAAGTAAATGTAACAAGATGGTAGATCATCAGACATACAAAGTAAGGCATCCCATATATTACATATTCAGATGATCATGAAGCTAGTCATACAAAATGCGAAGACTAGCAAGAGTTTAAGTCATATATGATCAACCCTAGGATTTGTCAATCATGTTACATCCCTTAGGCAAACAGGAATGTAAATTCAACACGAGCTAACACTTGCTCGGCGGCTAAACGCCTCAAAAGAATAATTTTACAATTAGAGTGGGAGAGCAAAATAAAACCCACTCATTGCCAGGGTTGTGCCTAGTGTTCACCATCTGACTGAAAGGCTAGAAGATCCTCGTGTGCTACTCCGAAATCTGGCCATACAAAACCAGCTGGGTCAGACCCCAGAAAGAGCAAGTGCCACAAGGGAGGCTTCACTTAAGAACTAAAACCAGCATAATAGTACATAAATACATCAATGATAACAAAAGACATGAGTTAGAAAAACAAGGCGATAAACAATAAGATAACTAAAGGACTATTCCAGTAGCCAAGTTATAACCCGTAAACCAAACAAGGACCGGGGTTGTAACCCTTCACCTGAACAGAACTTAGTCTCTAACCAATTATCGATAAGGTAAAGTATAACAATAATGTGCTGAAATAACCATGTACTGGTCTTGCCTAGGCAAGACTAGACGGGACTCCATCCATCAATCATGGCCAAGCAATGAGTACAACTTGATATTTTAACTAACTAGGGTTATCGCAAGCTTAGTTACTAACAAGACACATCGAGATATTCCTGTAGAAGCATGGAAAATATCAGAATAATGGTCCATGCGGCTCCGGATACGAAGCCCATGCGGCTCATATGGGAGCTATCTCATACGGTTCAAAGGAAGACTCTCAGTCTCATGCGGCTCGAGAGTGTATGCGGATCAACAGGAATATGCGGCTCGATCGATGCCACGTGTCCCCTTGTGATCCTTCCCTACAGCTGGCCCTTTGAATGGTGGCCTCATTTAATGCTCTGACACGATTTGACGACTGTGGCGGCTCTGGCATAAAGTGTCATAATGGCTCTGCCATAATGACAGACTCTTCGGGAAAAGAAGAAGATCTCTGACCCGATCCGTCAGAAATCCTAGGTTGCCAACGTGGCAAAATCTCATACGGCTTAAATAGAGAACAGCTCCATGCGGCTCATTGAGAAGTCACTCTATATGATTAGCAGAAATCAGCCATATGCGGCCCACTGAAAGCTCAGCCCCTGCGGCTCAATACAACGCTAGCTCATGCGACTCGCAAAGACTATGCATATGCCGCTTATTGAGAGTTCGTTCCCTGCGGCTCGATGAAGCATTGTCCTATACGGCTCACGAAGAGTATCTTCCTGCTGTTCAAGTGTTGCCCATCCTATGCGGCTCCGGCAGTATCCACAATCAAAACACGTGGCATCGGATCAATCAAGGATTCAACCGAATCCCAACAAGAATATTTGACATCATCGTCATAATTACTAAGATCAGGGCATATCATTTATTATCGAGCTAATGGGACACGTGGCGAGCAATCAGACATTGGCATAATCAATCATGAAGATTTAAAGTAATTAGCATTAATTGCTCACAAGATACTGTGCTATCCGCATTAATGGCCTAGATTTATTGTAATCAGGATCAAGGGTTCAGATAGATTGAAGGAGCGCCGATATTCCAAACAAATGATCATTAGCAAACCCTAATGATCATACCCCACTCCTATAAATAGCCAGCATCATTCCCTTGTAAAAAACCCCCCGACAACTGGAGAATAAAAAAAAAGAGAGAGACAGATATACAGAGAGAGTTCCCCTCTTTTCGATAACCACAGAGAGAGAGAAGCCAGGAGAGCAACACGAGGAGAGCAAGAAGAGCATTCCTTCGTCCACGCCAAGCAGATCTTCTCCGAGCCAAGACTGCATACCGATCGTCCAAGGAGTAAAACAGGGCTGCCGTCGCCTTCCCGAGCCTCTATCGTCACCCCCCAGAATCTAAAATAAACAATTGTACTTAGACTGCTGTACCTAGGTTTTCGTCCCTAGGCTTTCTTTGTACAAGCGAGTTTGTATTGTGAGTCTAAGTTCAGTCCTCCCATAAAACTGTTCTGTACTTTTACAATCAATGGCAAACATGATGGCGACTCCGCTGGGGACTAACTTCTCTACGGCTGAGGAGTTGGTGACGCAATCGAATGCAGCCAAACTTGGCTCCACACAACAGAAGATGGTCGTCCGCTTCGACCAACAGGCGTTCGAAGAGATGCTCTCTGAAGGCAGCGCTGGCCCGATCCAGAAGCGCACCCGCACCACGAAGGCTCGCAAAGAGTGGAGGTCAAAATCATTTGCTCCTCCTCAAGTCTTCGATGAGATACCCTCTGTTGCTCAAAACGGCGAGAAGGACTCTCCTGCGGCCCCACTTCAGACCGTAGACAACTCTGCTGTCCCCAAGTCCGGCAGAAGAAAACACTATGATGCTGAACTTGCAGGGGCAAAGAGGAACTCTACGCGATCCGAGCCGCAAAAGGGTATTAGCCACAGGGAGAAAGCCCATACGGCTACATCCGCCAACCGTATGAAGAAAACTCATGCGGCCACATCTGTCAGTCGCATGACTTATGCGGCTACAGTTGCCAACCGAATGGATGAGACTCATGCGACTATCAAAGTCAATCGTTTGCAGAAAACCCATACGGCCACAGATGCCAACAGTATGCGGCCAGCCTGCACGGTCGTGACTCCTAGCCGCACAAGAACTCAGCCGACGACAGAAGACAACCGCATGCAGACAGCCTACACGGTTCCCAATCCCAGCCGCATAACATCTGCTCCATGCTTCTCTCGATCAGTTTTCGACCGTCTCTCATACGGTCCAAACCCTGATGATTCTCCAGACTCTGTGGTATTTAACTTGGACTCTTCTTATTATGCACCCACAGGTGCTAAGAAGAAGAAGTCCAGGGCAGTGCGGGCTCATCAAGCCCAGGCAGCTGCCCCAACCTCTGACTATCGGGGTGTCCCGCTGATTATCACGCGGGCCTCTGATGGAAAGTTGTATCGAACCGCTCAAGTCCAGTCCCCAGCAGCAAACGGACAAAGTGGTTCCTCTGACCTGCGTGAGGCTATCCTCCACAAACGCAAGGAAAGAGAAGGGGCCTCGGCGTGCAAAGAGTCCTCACATGGACGTCACTGTACCCAGATCATCGTCAACTGCTGCTGCAACAACATGGTAGTGACGGAAGATCGGCCGTCCGTCTTCCAAAGATTACAGCATCCGAGCTCGGAGGACAAAGCACCTCCTATTGCCTCCTGCAATTCCGTGCAGAAAGTCCCCGCCGAGGGAAAATGGAAGAAGACAAGCATCTCCAGCCCAAAAATATCAACCACTATAGCTAAGAAATTATCGGCTAAACGGTTGCCCTCCACCGGAGTATACCAACACACCCGTTCGAAGACAAAATCTGCTGCAATGGGAGATTCATCGTCCGTACCGATGAGGGTCGAGGGAGCTGGAGGTAGCACTCCTCCGAACATCCACGACAATCCGATGTTTCAAGGAGACGAGCCCGGAGAAACAACTCTCCCATCAGGTGCAACAGATGCTGATGTCCCCGAGGACATCCGTGACTTTCAAGATGAAGCAAGCTCCGAAGCTGGGGGTACTGTTCCTTCTGAATCCGAACCCGAAGAGAATATTCTCACCTATCCAGATGATTTTTCGATGCATGGGTATAATTCGGAGGGCGCACCCTCCACCGTCCCTTCCGTCACTCCTCACGTAAGGACGGTATTCATGACAGACAACAATCAAGGTGGCTCCAATGATCGCCAACGCATCGACACTTTGGAGGCCATACTGCACGCCTTGGTCAAGTCTGTAGACGAGATCAAAGCGGCACTTCCTACTCTGCAGGGAGTGACACCTGGCCAGACAAGTGCGGGTCCCCCAATCAACGTAGATTCAAATTCGGCGGCACCGAACCCGGGCAATAATCCTCCCGAAGTAACAGCTCCGACTGCGACAGATAAGACCCGAGTAGTAAGGAGAGAAGTTCAAGAGCTCCGAGCCATGTTCCACGCCCGAGAAAACTCTCAAGACTTCAGAATACGGCAACCATATCCTGCTGAATGGAGGGACGTCCCATTTCCACCAAGATATAAGCCGTTCAATATCAACCCCTATGATGGCAAGACCTCAGCAAGTCGGTATATCACTTACTTCGAGGTCACCACCGACCATCTGCCCCATGATTACGCTATCCTCACGCGGTTATTCATCGGGGCATTGGAAGGAGTCACCTTCGACTGGTACCGCAACCTGCCGGACAATTGCATCCACTCTTTCGCTGGCTTCAAATGCTTGTTCTTGGAGAGGTTCTATGAGGTAGGCCAAGACGTCACAATGTCTACCCTCATGGACGTCGTTTAAGGAGAGAAAGAGCTGACGAGGAATTACATTGAGCGATTTCGTCAAACCGTAATGAAGTTACCATCCGGCAATCCGGATTCTTCTTTGATTGAAATCTGCCAAAAGAGACTGCTCCCAACAATTAGTCTCTGGATGGGCAAAAGTCAGTTCAAGGACTGGAAGGCTTTTATCATCAGTGCTACAAGTGCCGAGGAACGATTAAGGAAGGCTCGCCAACTGGGGTTGCATATCTCGGATGGAGAGAACAAGGGCAAGCGTCCCAGCACCAACACCGACAATGGGGGTAGCCCCTCCAACAATCGGGACAACAGAGGCAAGCAGGCTATGGTGGCCGACGCGGCCCAGAAGCCCGAGTCACAACCAACAGACAAACATAAAAACACGTGTAGGCAACTCTAGAGGGGGGTGAATAGAGTTTGTGTCAATAATTACCAAATAAAAATTAACTCTATATCACCTCCACAAAAACAACTATCAAGATAGTAAATAAATCAGAAATAAATGCGGAAGGAATAAAGATCAGAAGAGCATTCGCAGACACAGCAGTTTTAACCTGGTTTCCCTCGTGGAGGACTAGTCCAGGCCTGAGAACTCTAGCTCAGGATTCAATCCACTATTTGTGAAATAGTAGTTTACAACCCGTGCCTTTTCTTCAGAAGAGCACGTCAACTTCTTACAGAGGATCGCAGTGGCGATTTGCTTGGAATTTTTCCAAGCGACTTGGAATTGTCCAAGTGACTTTTCTTTTCAACTCTTGCACAAAAACTTCTAGCTGAATCGCACTTGAGCACCTTGGGGCTTAGGAAGTTTTGTGGCTAGTAGATTGGAAGAGTAAAGCTCTTGACTATATAGGCTATATAAGAGAAGAAGAATAGAAGAGTGGATGGTTTCAAATGAGAGAAACCAAGGCCTATTTATAGGGTTCGAGACAAGCAGAATTCGGCCAGAATTCGGTATAGATAATTCAAATTTTTGGCCGTTGGACAGCTTGTAGCAAGCAGGCCCTAAAAATCAGCTCCTGAAAATCAGGGGACAGAGTTCGGCCCGAACTCTGTGTGGAGGCAGAGTTCGGCCCGAACTCTGTCTCCAGGAGACAGAATTGGTCCATTGGCTTTTGGGCTTTGTGGAGCTTGGGCTTGGTTCAGGAATTGGTCTGTTGTATGGTAGAGCTTTGGAGAGATATGCTAGGGGTTGAGATGACTCAGTGCGACTCAACGTACACATTCTCCTAGACTCAATAAATTGAAGATTACAGACATGGAACAAACAGGAAAACCAAGAGCCCTTTGATGATGCCTTTCTTCTGATATTTGAGCAGTCCTGAAGACGTCTTTTCCCTTGACAGCAGTCGTCCGAAGATAAACAGATCTGGAAATCTGAACCCCCGATGCGAGGCCCCGGATAGGTCGTTAGGCGGTTCGGAGAAATCCCTTTATATGACGCCGTCTTTGGTCCAACATTAATTCTTCATTGCCTATGTCCTGTTTGATCATGTTAGATCATGCTTACTGCATGTCTACAAATACATGTTAGGCCAGCAAAATATGTTGCAGTACGATACAAGCATAGCAATACAATATAGGACAATTAGGACATTGCTAAGTTTAAGTAACAACATGATAGCATGTTAGGCCAACAAAATATGTTGCAGTACGATACAAGCATAGCAGTATAATATAGGACAATTAGGACAATGCTAAGTTTAAGTAGCAACATGATAGTGAGTATATGAATATTAGTGACATCATTATGTTAAACTTAACTGATTAGCCATATTCAAAAACACAATGTAATCATTGGGCCAACAATCTCCCCCTTTTTGATTATGGCAAATCGGTTAAGTTTAAGACAGATATGATAGATGCATATATCACTAATAAACACATACTACGAGAGGATAGTGTGCTAACTTAAACTTATTTCTCCCCCTTTGTCATGATCAAAAAAATAAGCTCCCCCGTAATAAGAGATAAAATGAACTCAAGCATAAGGAGGAATGCATAGACAATCATGATCAAGATATACTAAATGAGGAACAATGGGAGAAGTGTGTAAAGACAAGTATAGAAACTACATACCAAATGTAGAGTGCCATACAGAAAGTAACTTGTCAAAACACAAATAGTTGGTAAAACTAAAAGAATTTGAAAATAATCAATAGATACTTTACCAACATGAAATCCAAGAAAGATATCCAAAAACGTAGTATTACATGAAATCCAAGAAAGACATCCAAAAACTTTTGTAAAAAAAAAAATTCAGTCAAAAACCATAAGGATTAGATAATTGCAAAAAAAAATAGATATCAAAGAAGAAAGATACCAATGAAACTATAGATATCAAAGAAGAAAGATACCAATGGAACTATAGATATCAAAGAAGAAAGATACCAATTGAAATATACAAACTTGATATCAATAGAAATATGAAAACTTGAAACATTGATCAATGAAACTATGATAGTTACAATTGTCCACAGATAAATAGTAGAACAAAATCAAGGAATGATCAATGTAAAATATAGCAATTGAAATAAATAAACTTGAAACATTGATCAATAAAACTATGATAGCACAATTGTCCACCGATAAATTGTGGAACAAAGTAAACGAATGATCAATGTAAAATAAGGCAATTGATATAAAATAATCTCATTATTTACAAATCTATTTGCTTATCCAAAATTCATGCATTTGAACTCAATTACCTTATTATGCTATATGAATAAACATGAAGGTAAAGGAGAAACAATGTTTGAGAAGGAGAAATTCAATCGACTTAAATGCTCCCCCTCAAACTATTACCAGTATAGATAAAATCATGAATTTTGGGTAAGTCCTCAACAAGGAAAGCCAAATCAATTAAACATACAAAGAGAGCCAAATCATAGAAAGTCATATCAAAGAAAGCACAATAGTCATCAAGATAAAATACGAAAGTAAATATTAACGAGATGACTCATATCAAAGAAATATGATGAAAATAATTGCATAAACTCTCATAAACCTTTCAAAAAATAACAGTATCATGACCTCAATCACTAAGATATAAATAATGATAAAAATATGGGTCAATGATGAACTAGGTATACGACATATTAAAGGGTATAAATGAATTGAACCAATTTATTTGCTCCCCCTTAAAATATGCGTATCTAGTTCCAAAGCACTTATAGCATAAATAAAATGATAACTACAAGATCTAGGGATAAATCAACTATTGATTTCTCCCCCTTGCTCAATGCATATAAGGCTATAAAGACGACATAAAACAAATAATGTCATCTTTAGGAGAGATATCCAATAAAATAGTCACTAAAGATGAACGAAAAATAATATCTCAATTTAGCACATGTAATCAAAAGAAGACATACATTAACCTATATAGAAGAATATCATATTAAAATATGATAGATCAATGCATGTTACCTTTTGAAAAGAAGATCATCATGAAAAGAAATAAGGTCCATTAGAAAAATATCATTATGAAAAAAGAATAATAAGGACCATTAGAAAAATATCATAATGAAAAGGAATAATAAGGTCCATTGGAAAAATATCATCATGAAAAGGAATAATAAGGTCCATTAGAAAAATATCATCATGAAAAGGAATAATAAGGTCCATTAGAAAAATATCATCATGAAAAGGAATAATAAGGTCCATTAAAAACAATCATGATGAGAATCACAATATAGCTCAAAAGATAAAAATAAAACTAAAGAAAAATGTCATCATGAATAAAGTCAATTAAATCAATCATGAGGAAAGTCAAAATATAGCTCAAAAATAATAAAGCTCAAATATCATGTCCATGATTATCTAATTAAGAAATGATCAACCAACTTATTGCTTTACAAGGACTATGCATGTTTTACCACATATGTACCCATCAACGGGTAATAATCCAACCTTGCTAATACTAAATGAGAAACCAATAAAGTTCAAATAGCAAAGAGCATATGTGATAATCCATGAGTAGTCAAAGTAGAGTAATAAATTAACTTGATAACCACATAATTAGATAATATAGAACTACTCAATCATTAGGATCATTTATAAAGTAAACCATTAAATAATTATGATCAGTCATAAATCTCATCAAAACAAACCATATAAACAAACCAATATAGAAAAGAGTCAATCTCATTTAAAAACCATATAAACAAACCAATATAGAAAAGAGTCAATCTCATTTAAAAACCATATAAACAACCAATGTAGAAAAGAGTCAATCTCATTTAAAAACCATATAAACAACCAATGTAGAAAAGAGTCAATCTCATTTAAATGATTGCAAATTTATTCCAAAGAAATGTAATGATAATATGATAAAATCATGACTCAAAAGTTGAGAGAAATTTAAGAGATGCTTACCAATGACTAGTATGGAAGAAAGTTAAAGCGATGAATCACAAACAAGATAAAATAAAAAATTTGTCAAGCTAATTTTAGAGACCAAACATATGTATCTAAAAATAGAATCAAATCTCATCAAGAACATTCATAAATTTTGTTTTTGTAAACTAGCATATCACATATAGATTGAAATTCAAGAAGATAGCTAGATGAGTGAAAGTGAACAAAAATTATGTAGCTTAACAATATATCGCAAATAAGCAAGCTAGCTACATAACTAATTAAGATTAATGAGATAGGCCATTAACATGATAAATGTGCTCATTAAATCTTAAGTCACTAACACCAAAAAAAAAAATACATGCTTAAGCATAGAGTTCACAATAAGGATAATACATTTTGAATGATCAAAATGATTTGTATACTCTTTGCTAAGCAAGGATGAGAGTATAAAATAGCAAGTAAATGAATTAGACTCTTATCAAGTAAAACACAAAAGAGATGTTCATGAAAACACAGTAGAGCAAATCTCTTTGCCAAATATTGAAATTAACCCAAGATAATGAAATAATAGATTGATCTAGAGAATCCAAAATATTATAGCCATTTTGAAATAAGTGTATTCTCTAGAAATGGAAAATCTCAATGTAGAAAATCAACCCATAATAGCTAAGGACATGAGAAGTATGATATATCAATTGCATGTATTCTCATGTGCTACAAAACATCATTGGGCAATAATAATAAAATATTTATAGCTCAAATATAAGGCTTGATATGATGAAGTATTCTGGAACTCAGGGGTGGATCCAGAACTAGATAATGGTTGCATATAGACCTTAATAAATCTTCAGTCTATAAAGTATTGATCACTTTGGGTTAGCTGTAGGGGCCGGTTCCCAGCTAGCGGTAGTCTGAAGGCTAGTGCACCGTGTCACTTCAGGCTATTTACACCTGTAGGACAGAAGGACCCTTTCGACTTGTTCCCAAAATGTTCTTTACTTTTAAGAACTTAGATTTAAAAGATTATACGCAGTATCATCAAACAACATCAAAATCCAAAAATTCTAAGTATAAGAAAGGTAAATAACCAAATAACAATCAAAGAATGATCATAAAAATTTGCTAAGAGTATTTTCAAAACAAATATTTTCATAATACACTTTATGAAAATAAATATATAGAAGATTCATATTCAAAATAAGTATGATGATCTCAACAAGTAAGGTAAAGCACAAAACCAAGCAATTCTTAAAAGAACTTCCATAAAAGTCATGAACAAAACACTAATAAACATTTTCTCTCAACATTCCAACTTAAAGGCATTTAAATAAATAAATATCAACATTTGGAATCAATAATGGCCATTGGATCTATAAATTGATCAACGGCTGAGGCTGTTTCCGGTTCTGGAACAACCAGGCAGAATTCGGCCCGAACTCTGGTAAGGACAGAGTTCGGCCCGAATTCCGGATTCTGGTGACAGAACTGGAATCAGGCTGAAAATTGGTTAAGCGAAAAAGATCAAAATAAGAGTGAAAGACATGTATCCATAAAGTCAACAAATAAAAGCCAATAAGATATCATCAAAAAGAAGACTTTGAGGAATAAGCTAATTGATTCAAGTAGAGATAACACAAATTTAGTCAAAAGAATCAATAGCTAAATTATAAGGTAAGCACAAGTATGAATAAATACTCTTCAAAAAAATAATATAAAACTTGAGCTTAACTCATATGCCCACATAAAGATATTTATACAAAAATAGATATCAATATAAGAAATACATGACCTACATGTAAATGGAGATTTAATGAATATAGTCATGTATCCTTAGTGAATGTTTGAAAAACTATCACAAATTCAAAAACACATATAAATAGACTTTATTAGGCAAAGACATAATTGATTCTCAAGAGGATAATCAAAATAAAATATGAGAATCAATAATGAATATATTATGCAAGCACAAGATTAAAAAGAAGTATAAGTATATACTTATCAAGTGATAAAAAGCTTGTGCTAAACACATATATTCACAAAAACTAATGATATATTAAATACAAATCGGCAAGAAGTAACTATCTCAAAACATTAAAAATGGAGAGTCAAACTTTAAAACAAAATTCAAGAATCAAGCTCTAATGAACTAGAGTGATATGCATGCTTTATAAAGACAAAGAATAGCGAGCATGCATATGTAAATGTGTCACACTACTAGAGAATGAGTGATAAACTACATAGTGTGAACTAATCATTTAAAGCTATGCAACTAGTCATGCTAGATAAAAGAAATAATAAGAAAATTAACTAAGCATGCTAGTATTATATCTCACATTGATTTATATAAAAGCAACTAAAGGATATCAATGTAAGCTAGTAGCAAGACATCAAGAGAAACATGCTAGATTCAACAAATATAAACCATTTAGAGGGAATCGTTTAGCATGTTACCAAAGTGGCTCTAGTGGCCACACTTGTGTTGGTGCAATTGCTTGGAAGATGACCTTTGAGCTTTGCAACCACCAACACGCTCCTTGGTGCTATATCCCAATACAAGAGGCTCCACCTACAACATTAGGCGAAGACTTTGGTATCCAAATAAACTTGGATCCACATTTGTTAGCTTTAGGGACCCATATACTGTTTACTCTAGCATTGGTAGAAAAACTCCTACGAATAGGACAAGTTACACTCATGTGTCCAATGCGAGAGCAATAGAAGCACCTAATACTAGTGTGTGCACATGTATCAGAATGAGCATGATTATGAGCATGTGACATACTAGAATGATGAATATCTCTAGAGTGAGTATGCATGGATTTGGTCTTAAGAGTATCATGTTCTAATAGCAAATTATTATGCAAACAAGTAAGAGAATCAAATTTAGCATTTAAAGCATAATTCTCTTTTTCAAATAAAGCAATTCTAGAAATAAAATCATCATTTTGTTTCTTTAAAGAGTCAATAGAAGAATCATGCAAATGATTTAGCTCATGTGCTTGCTTCTTAAGATCTTCTATTGATGAGGAAAGAGATTTGATTTTCAAAATTAAAGAATCATTCAAACTCTTTAAAGAAACACAAGATGAGTTTTGAGAGTCAAGTCTAGATAATAAATCATTGATTTCATTCCTCAAAAACTCATTAGCTTCTTCTAAATGAATAACCTTTTCTACAAGTTCTTCATTTGTAGAATGAAAAGCCTTAGCAAACTTTAAGGAATGGTTAGCCATGGCTTTCCACTTAGAACACTTATTGCATTTAGAAGAAACATGATTGTCTATGCTACAAGAAGAAAAACCCTCTTCATCGGAGGAGGAAGAATATGATGCCATACACAAATAAACAAGGATCTACTCTAAGGATGTTAAGCCTAACAATAGAGACCTTGCTCTGATACCAATTAAAAACACGTGTAGGCAACTCTAGAGGGGGGTGAATAGAGTTTGTGTCAATAATTACCAAATAAAAATTAACTCTATATCACCTCCACAAAAACAACTATCAAGATAGTAAATAAATCAGAAATAAATGCGGAAGGAATAAAGATCAGAAGAGCATTCGCAGACACAGCAGTTTTAACCTGGTTTCCCTCGTGGAGGACTAGTCCAGGCCTGAGAACTCTAGCTCAGGATTCAATCCACTATTTGTGAAATAGTAGTTTACAACCCGTGCCTTTTCTTCAGAAGAGCACGTCAACTTCTTACAGAGGATCGCAGTGGCGATTTGCTTGGAATTTTTCCAAGCGACTTGGAATTGTCCAAGTGACTTTTCTTTTCAACTCTTGCACAAAAACTTCTAGCTGAATCGCACTTGAGCACCTTGGGGCTTAGGAAGTTTTGTGGCTAGTAGATTGGAAGAGTAAAGCTCTTGACTATATAGGCTATATAAGAGAAGAAGAATAGAAGAGTGGATGGTTTCAAATGAGAGAAACCAAGGCCTATTTATAGGGTTCGAGACAAGCAGAATTCGGCCAGAATTCGGTATAGATAATTCAAATTTTTGGCCGTTGGACAGCTTGTAGCAAGCAGGCCCTAAAAATCAGCTCCTGAAAATCAGGGGACAGAGTTCGGCCCGAACTCTGTGTGGAGGCAGAGTTCGGCCCGAACTCTGTCTCCAGGAGACAGAATTGGTCTATTGGCTTTTGGGCTTTGTGGAGCTTGGGCTTGGTTCAGGAATTGGTCTGTTGTATGGTAGAGCTTTGGAGAGATATGCTAGGGGTTGAGATGACTCAGTGCGACTCAACGTACATATTCTCCTAGACTCAATAAATTGAAGATTACAGACATGGAACAAACAGGAAAACCAAGAGCCCTTTGATGATGCCTTTCTTCTGATATTTGAGCAGTCCTGAAGACGTCTTTTCCCTTGACAGCAGTCGTCCGAAGATAAACAGATCTGGAAATCTGAACCCCCGATGCGAGGCCCCGGATAGGTCGTTAGGCGGTTCGGAGAAATCCCTTTATATGACGCCGTCTTTGGTCCAACATTAATTCTTCATTGCCTATGTCCTGTTTGATCATGTTAGATCATGCTTACTGCATGTCTACAAATACATGTTAGGCCAGCAAAATATGTTGCAGTACGATACAAGCATAGCAATACAATATAGGACAATTAGGACATTGCTAAGTTTAAGTAACAATATGATAGCATGTTAGGCCAACAAAATATGTTGCAGTACGATACAAGCATAGCAGTATAATATAGGACAATTAGGACAATGCTAAGTTTAAGTAGCAACATGATAGTGAGTATATGAATATTAGTGACATCATTATGTTAAACTTAACTGATTAGCCATATTCAAAAATACAATGTAATCATTGGGCCAACAAAACAATGGCCTCAAATCACTTATTCTTTTGAAGACGGCCACGTCAAGCCTATCTTGGACATCCTCTTACAAGGAGATAGAATTCAGCTCCCTCCGCCAAGACGGGAGCCTCGGCCGGCTGACTTGGAGAACCCAAAATTCTGCCATTACCACCGCTACGTCCACCATGCTACACACGACTGCTACCAACTGAAATGGTACATCCAAAACCTCATCGATTCGAACGCTCTAGCCATCGATTTCGAGGAGGTAACCGTAGCAGCCAACATGGTATCCGTAAATTTCGGCAGTTTCCCGCCAACAGAGACTTAAAATGGTGTTATACCCATCCCTCTGGCAACGATGAAAATTGCTAATCTTCCGCCTGCTCGAGATCAAGCTGCCAATCTTGTACCTCTCACTACATCGCGAGGAGAAATTATGTGGATCCATCCGGACTTTGTCCACGAGGTGACTCAACCCACAACAAAGAAGAGAAGCAGAAAAGTCAGATCCTGCCACACCGTCTCGGCAAATGAAGAAGAAGTCATGGCCGTTGTTACTCGATCTGGAGCACAACCTCAGCCCGTGGCTGAGAACCCGACTGATGATCATCCGCCAACTTCTACTGATACTCCGGGACCGGCTCAGCCTTCGACGACCGACAATCCTAAGCCGAAGGAGACTCGCTTCGACAAATCCCTCCGAAAGGAGACACCTTAGGGGCTGGAGAGGCCCTACAACTTCGACATCTTGGCACAATTGGCCAATACACCGGCCAAATTGTCCTTATACGAACTCCTAAGGCTATCAAAGGATGTCCGCACAGCTTTGAGTGATGCGCTCCAAAATACCGACGCGTACTTGGCTCAGGTCAACCTCACGGGAGATAATCAACCTACAGATCCCCAAGATAGTGCGTGTACGGGAGCGATGCCCAATATCGTCTTCTCTCCGCAGGATATGGTCATCAAAACTAACCTGCACGATCGCCCGTTATACTACACTGGATACATTGGCGACGTAAAGGTGGACCGAATGCATATTGATCCTGGGTCTTCCATAAGCATCATTCTGAAGGGTCTGCTACATCATCTTCGCATTCCGATGCATCGCCTGACGCCTACAAGCACCGCCATTAGCGGTTTCAATTCGGGCAGGAGCTACCCAATCGGGAAGATCCGTCTGAAATGCCAGATTGGCGATCTCCAATCAGAAGTCATCTGCTACGTCATAGACGCCGACACTTCATACAATATCCTTTTGGGGCGGCCTTGGATACACGATTACATGATCGTGCCTTTCACGCTGCACCAATGTTTCAAATATGTCGATAAGCAAGGCTTCGTGAGGACAGAATTTGCTGATATCGATCCCTTCAAGGGGGTCGAATCTTATTACTCAGACTCCTATCTGTACGAAAAATCGAAGAAGCACCTGGTCGAAGAAGATGTGCAAGCTCATACCAAGACGGCCACAGGATCAGAAGAACCTCTGACGATCCACCTCCAGGCTCGTAAACCAGGCAATTTCGCACCCCTCACGGCCACTCTGCGTAAGGACGCAATCAGCCTCTCGGCACAGGAAGAGCAGTTGAGAATCCGGGTGCCAAGGTCCGGTCAGGTGTCGAGACCCACAACGGGGCCACTTACCATCAGACTGCCAAGAGTCGCTCAACCCCAAACAGAAAAATTCAATCCCTCCGATAGGCCACTGACAATACGCCTTCCCAAGAAAGGTTATCATCCCGATACAAGGTCTGACACTTCTAGCGAACCAGCCACTCCTCGCTCCATATCGAGTGCCAGACTGGGGGTTGCTAGTCTACCGACAACCCCACGCTCTGCTCCGTCAGTTGAACCTCTGAAGATCAAGCTGACTAGGACGCCCTCTCAATCTTCATTCACACAGGGGGTAGCCGAAGAGGAACCAGAGCTAGCCAAGTATGTGGCTGCCCACACTGATGTTCCCTCCGCAGATGATGTAATCCCGCTAGAAAAGATACCTTACTTCATCAATAAAGGGTTATCTTTGAACTACACCGAGCTCAATAAGCTATGTATAATGTATGCTATGGAACACGGTATAGGCACTCACCTACACACACAAGTGACAAATGTGTACACCGCTATCCAACTTACTCCAGTAGAAGACGCTTACCGAATAATCGAGGGAGGGGATCACCCAATCATCTTCGGCCGGACAAACAACCCGTATCCCCTCGCCATGGAAGAAGTCGACCTCGGGTCAGATGCTGGAAGACTGCCTCTGTATCTCTATAGCCCTCAATCCAAGTATCTCATGCAGAAACAGGGGTATGATCTAGAGACGACGCCAGGACTGAACTACGACACTGGGCGACGATTACCTTTGAAGTCGCCAGCCCCAGCGGGCAAACCACGGAATTACTATAACAAAATTCGATGCGGTTTAGGGTATGTAACGCCTACTACGACCCCTGAAAGTTCAGATGAAGAATGCGACTGGCAGTCACATTCAACCGGATCACCAACTTCCGACTCGGATACCAGCATCGGAGATGTATTCAGACAAGTCATGTCAGTTAACATGGCATTCACCGACGCTTACGAGGAAGACGAAGACATCCCCGAAATCCTCGAGCTTGAGCCATGGGCCCAACAATTGGACGCACAATAGGAAAAGCGGTTCGAACTGAGAGAACCTCCTACTGAAGATGAGGTCGTACAAGTGGATATCGACAGCAAATCTTCTCCAAAACCGATTTTCATCAGTAAGAGCCTGACTGACGAAGAACGGGAGTCGCTGCTAGAACTTGTCAGAGAGTACATTGATGTGTTCGCCTGGAGCTATGAAGACATGCCGGGGTTAAATCCTGACATCGCTCTCCACAAACTCAATATACGGCCGAATGTAAAGCCAGTCAAGCAGCAACAGCGACGCTTCCGCCCTGGCATCATGGACATGATCGAAGCCGAGTTCAACAAACTGATAGCCAGTGGCTTCATTCGTGAAGAGCAACATCCAGACTGGGTCGCCAACATAGTACCCGTCCTCAAGAAGAATGGGAAGATTCGAATCTGCATCGACTTCCGCAACCTGAACGAGGCGTGCCCCAAAGATGAATTCCCCCTCCCTATCACAGACATCATGATCGATAACACATGCGGCTTTGAATGTATGTCATTTATGGATAGATTCTCGGGGTATAATCAAATCAAGATGTCTCTCGATGACGAAAAGCACACATCTTCCGAACACCGATTGGCACGGACTGCTACACAGTCATGCCATTCGGTCTAAAGAATGCAGGTGCTACATATCAGCGAGCCATGAGTATTATTTTCAGAGAACATTTGCACAAGACGATGGAATGCTATGTCGACGACATCGCCGTCAAGAGTCGCCGTAAGGAAGACCATCTTCAGGACCTGAGGACGGTATTCGACTTGATGCGAGCCCACAATCTGAAGATGAATCCTACGAAATTGTTCTTGGGCGTATCCAGCGAAAAGTTCTTGGGCTTCATCATCACTGCACAGGGTGTCCATGTAGACCCCGAGAAAACAAAGGCGATCATGGAGATGGCTCCCCCGAAGAATCTCCGCGAACTTAGAGGCCTCCAAGGAAGGCTAGCTTACATCAGGAGGTTCATTTCTAACCTCTCTGGACGCTGCCGACCATTCACACACCTCATGAAGAAAGGAGTCTCATTCGTATGGGACGAGGAATGCCAGCGTGCTTTCGACAGCATCAAGGAATACTTATCAAATCCTCCAGTTTTGGTGGCCCCGGTCCCTGGAAAACCATTCCTGCTCTACGTACGAGCAATGGAACACTCCCTTGGTGCCCTGCTGACACAAAACAACGGTGCAGGCCACGAACAGGCCATATATTACCTCAGCCGAATCATGATTGGTCCGGAACACCGATACACCGCTGTGGAAAAGGAATGCCTCGCCCTGGTGTTCGCCATTCAAAAGACGTGGCATTACGTCACAGGGCAAACCATACATGTGATCTCTCGAGTCAACCCTCTCCGAGTCCTCACGACTAAACCAGGGGCACTCAGTTCTCGCCTCGCTACATGGGCAATATTGTTGTCCCCCTATCATATGATCTTCGTCCCGCAGAAGGCTGTCAAGGGTCAAGCCCTGGCAGACTTTTTGGCAGCCCACCCAGGATCGGAGTCATCCAGAATATATGAAGAGATCCCAGATGAGGTTGCCGATTCGAATACAGCCACCCACAATAACATATGGCGGATGTTCTTCGATGGCGCTTCAAGAACCGGACCCAAGGAAAACATTGTCGTTGGGGTCGGAGTGGTATTGATTTCTCCTACTGGGCTGGTGATCAATCGCGCCTACTCTCTCACAGAACCCTGCTCCAACAATGTGGCCGAGTATAACGCTTTGGTCATTGGCCTCCAACTTGCAAGAGAACTGGGGGTAGAATACCTTGAAGCATACGGCGATTCCCAATTAATCGTCAATCAGATCCGAGGCTCGTACGAAGTCCGCCACGAAGACATGATCCCTTATCACCAAATAGCGATCGACATCATCTCGTCATTCGAGGGGTTCTTCATCGAACATGTCCCCAGACTCCGAAACATCAAAGCTGATGCCCTAGCTGGTCTTGCCGCTTCCCTAGCAGTTCCAAACTATGATCGCCAATCAGTGGATGTGATAGGCCACGAATTGGTCTGTCCCAAGAACAATGTGCAATTCGTGGCAAGTTATTCTGCCCAGACAATCGATGATGCCCCAGACTGGAGACAACCATTCATCGACTTCGTCGTCTACGACATCCTCCCTGAGAACCCAAAGGAAGCTACTTCTGTCAGACGGCGTTCTCTCAGGTTCTTCTACGATATGGAGACGAAGATGCTGTATTACCGCTCCTATGACGGATTATTACTCCGGTGCCTGTCGAACGTAGAAGCCAAAGAAGCCGTACGAGAAGCTCATGACGGTGTCTACGGGGCCCATCAGCCCGGCCCAAAACTACAAGATCGCCTTCGCCGAATAGGCTACTACTGGCCCACGATGGTGGCAGATGCGATAGACGATGCCAGAAAATGCAAAGCTTGCCAAGTCCACGCAGACTTCATTCACCAACCATCGGAGTTTCTACATCCGACAGTGGCATCCTGGCCATTCGAAGCATGGGGAATGGATATCATTGGCCCAATCACCCCACCTTCCTCCCGAGGACATCGCTTCATACTTGCTATCACTGATTACTTCTCCAAATGGGCGGAAGCTGTCCCACTCGCAGAAGTTAAGACTCAAAATGTGATCAGCTTCCTTAAGCATCACGTCATCTACCGCTTCGGATTATCCCGAAGGATCATCCATGACAATGGTCCGCAGTTTGCAAGCCATTCATTCTATCGGTTCTGCGATAAGCACCGCATTCAGAATGTCGCTTCGACACCGTACAACCCGGCAGCAAACGGATTAGCAGAGGCATTCAACAAAACGATCATCAAACTCCTCAAGAAGTTTGTCTCCTCCAACAAACATGACTGGAACGAAAAGCTCGGTGAATGCTTATGGGCTTATCGTACCACAGTTCAAACAGCCACCGGGAATACACCATTGTCCCTGGTGTACGGGAGTGAGGCGGTCCTCCCATTAGAGACTCAAATCCCCTCACTTCGCGTCGCCCTCACCTATCAATTGACAACGGATGATAACTACCGACGTCGACTACAAGAGTTGGAGGCCTTAGATGAAAAACGCCTCCTAGCTCAGCAAAGGATCGAGCTATACCAAGCATGCATCTCAGGAGCCTTCAACAAGAAGGTTAAAATCAGAACATTCCAAGTTGGCGATCTTGTGCTGGCAGTCCGGAGGCCAATGGTCATGACTCACAAGACCGCCGGCAAGTTCCAGCCAAAATGGGAAGGTCCATTTGTCATCGAGGCCGTGTTCTCCAACGGTGCTTACCGCCTCGCCAAGCAGAACGGAGACTTGCTCATGTTGCCCGTCAACGGCAAGTTCCGTAAGAAATACTATGTTTGAACATCATTCTCCAGATTATCGAGTCATGTACCCTGTTAGTACCACTGAACTCTCATCTACCCCATTTCAAATCATCGAGTCATATACCCTTTAGTACCACTGAACCCACAATATTTCAGATTATCGAGCCATGCACCCGCTGGTGCCGCTGAACTCTCACTCCCTCAATATTCTAAATTACCAAGTTATGTACCGGTTGGTGCCTCTGAACTTACATCCCGGTCACTCCTCCAGATAGTAAGTCACGTATGATTGTACCTCTGAACTTTCTTCCTGGAAGAGATCCTCCATCATGATCCACTACCCGCACTCCCAGTGCACAAAAAGGGTAGTCGATCCACCAATTTCCGAAACGACCATGTCCTCATTACCTCTGAGTCGTCTTCACTTCCACCAAAAACAAACCGCCCCCTCGCATAGAACTTCTACGTTCTCCTACCTCTGAGTCGTTCTATGTACCCACTCTTCATTGAGCCCACTCCTGTCATGTCCTCATTACCTCTGAATGGGAAGGCTCCGTCGAAGAAATCGTCATATTTGCCATGTCCACATTACCTCTGAGCAAGTATGCCGGCCCTCTTTCAACCTATTATCTGTACCCACAACCGGAGTACGACAAGGATGATAGGTCCACAAATGTCCTCTGTTGACCACAAATGTCCTCTGTTGACCACAAATGTCCTCTGTTGACCACAAATATCCGCTATTTACTACAAATAGCTTCCGTGAAGTCTCCCCTGCCATGTTCTCATTACCTCTGAGCAGGAAGATTTTACGGTAAAACTTTCACGTTTGCCATGTCATCATAACCTCTGAGCAAATGTGATTGGTTTCCTTTCATCCTATTATCCGTATCCTGGACCAGGGTACGCCAAGGATAATGGGTCCATAAATATCTCCTGCGAAGCTTCTTAGCATAAATCTACCATCTTACCATGCCCCGGGAGCCCAGCTGCTCTACGGCATTCCTTCCCCCAATATCAAGAACACCTATGACCGCTTTGCCATGGCTGCTCCAAACATCTAAACTTGTTATCCGTACCTAAAGCCAAGGTACACCTAGGGTAACAGGTCCACAAATAATCCTCCAGCAAGTCCGGTTCCATGAATACCGTAAGTACAAGAAAGAAAAGATGAGTTGAAACATGCTCATTTATTCAAAAATCAAAGGGCTACATCAGCAGGGATCACATCCCTTACAAAAATTAAAAGAGAAAGAAGAAGAAGAAGAAGAAGACAGAGGGCGGATCACTGCTCTAGAGCACATAACACCGTGAGACGGTCCTTTATCAAAGCAACCGACCGCTCAAGCCTCTGTTTGGCTCGACGCTCCGCCTCCTGGTTCAGCACCGCCGCATCCTCCAGATGAGCATGGGCTTGCCAGTTGTCCTCAAACTTCTTAAAGGCCCGCTCCAGGTTGACAGAAGATCGGGAAACCCTCTCGGCCTTCCGAGCGATCGACTCCTGTTCTGCATGAGCAGCCTCCCGCTCTGACTCTAAGAAGGCCAACTCCTGCTGGAGTACGAGAATTCGCTCCTTCATGTCAGCTATTCCACGAGAGGCAGATTCTTTCCGGGCCCTACAAGCCTGACTCCGACGACCCAGTCGGTCATAGGAGACGGAGAACTTGTCAAGGTCCCCCTGCACAGCTGGCCCGACAATTTCTCGAGCGAGCTTGATCCTGTCCCAAGCAGCAACCAGGAAGCCCCGCTCCCGTTCAATCGCAGCAGGCAAGCCAGCCTGCCGTACTACCAGCAGTTGGGTCACAAGCTGGTCAGCCTCTGTCAACTTAGGTTCCAGGAGCGCGGCTAACCCCACCCCGCCAGGAAGGCCCTTCAGAGTGTCGATTTGACCCCGAGCGCCCTGCAGAGACAGAGAAAAAGGGATCCCCCGTTCCACGACAGCGTTTACACCCCTCCCTAAGTGACTATAGAAGCTGTCAACCACATCCTGCGTCACCTCGTTCAGAGCCTCCGAGGAAGCCGGTGTCAACGGGAGTGTGGCTGGTA
This sequence comes from Iris pallida, assembly GCA_029216955.1. Taxonomy (NCBI): domain Eukaryota; kingdom Viridiplantae; phylum Streptophyta; class Magnoliopsida; order Asparagales; family Iridaceae; genus Iris; species Iris pallida. The sequence continues at coordinate 27,777,637 of JANAVB010008599.1, forward strand.
GCGCAGAAGAAGACGTGACAGAATCTGCCGCTCCTGCCACAAGAGAAACCAACTCTGTATGGAAGGACGCTTGAACATCGGCCAACTCCTCCTCAGCGGTCCGCATAATTTGGATGCTCGGCAGAGCCGAGATATCGATCTCCGGAGCTGTATAAGCAGCCGAAGACGAGGCCGGGGCCAGCACCAACTCCATCCCCATCTGTCCAGAGCTGGCAGGATGTCCCTCAACATGCGATGACAAAGGAGAGGAAATGCTCCTTTCGCCCAGATCACGACAGACCGGGCCTTCCCCGAAAACATCCGCGGCGGGAGGTAAAGGGTCAGTACCTGCAGGGCCAAGGCAACCATGAATCGACTTGACCCGAAGGATATGTTGATAGAGCAAATAAGCCCCCTCGGTGGTCAATATGTGGCTCAGCTTACCAGTGGAGGAGTGTGGAGGCTGGGGTTCGCCTACAGCCATCACAACCTCTTCTCCAACAGCCGCCGAGTCGGGAATATTAGACTCATCCGCCCTTGCATCCTCAGGAGGAGATGCACCGAGAATGGCGTCGTCTTGCTGAAGTTCAACAATCTCGGAGACGGGCCCAAGTAAACTTTCGTCACCCCGGGCTGGGGCCTCAGCGGCTTGGGAATCCTCGGCCGCCGCTGAGAGAGCCCCCGCAGAGAGAACCGCGGCACACATGTCGCTAATCAAAGCAGCAAGGGCCGGATTAACTACTGGGGCAGTAGATGGTTCAGGAGAGCCTGGTTCGTCAGACACCTACAAAGAAAAATGATCAAGTCATATCTTCAAGAGGAAAGAAAACCGCAACAAAGATATAATTCCGACTTAGTCTTACCTCCGGAGTAGCGTCTGTACCTTCACCCTTCTCGGTGATAAGTGATCCACGAGACCTAACAGCGGCTCTCTTCACGGAAAAGGTCGCTCCACTGTCAGAAGACTCGGGTCTGACCCGTTTACGCGAGGGACCAGACACGGCTGAAGGTTGTTCTTCTCTCACTACTCCCTCTTGCATAGTAAGCAACAGATCTTCCGTCGGGTCGTCGGATGTGGGAAGCGGTTGATCCGCTACTTCTTCACCCCCACCAGAGAGGGAGCCTTCACTGTCATTATCATCCTCATCCTCAGCCGACTCGAAAGGTTCTGATTCAGGAAAGGGGACCTGGAGCGCCAGTTGCTTTCTAGCCTTAGCCCCTTTGGGCTTCTCCTCTAAGCCGGTACCCACGATGAAACTGGTACTCGGATCAAAGTTAATAGGAGGCTTGTTCGCCATAACGTGATACAAAGCAGCCACGTACAAAATTTCCTTCGGCGCCTTAGCATCGGGAACCGAGAAGCTGACCCGAGTATGATAAGCGTCATAATAATTCCACGCTCGGACGCCGTCAAAAACGCTGCCTTCAAAACCCAAACAAGGGTTGGGACAATCAAGGAACAACTGGCTATAACCAAACTGGCGGGAAAACCTGCTAGGTAGATAAGGTTCCAAGTACACATTATCTCGGTTGCGATAAACCAGATGCGCGGGGCGAATATTGCGCAACCAAGCAAGCATATCCGGAGACAGAAAATGAGAAGGTCCAGTACCATCAAGGTGTACTTTCCTTACTTCCTCATCAGAAAAAGGAGGAACAGACACAAAAAGGTCACACCTATCCACTCTTGCCAGCGCCCTCCGACAAGCTGGCATAGTATTGTATTCCCAAGACCGGTTATGGCATTTGAAAAGGAAAGTATCTTCGGCTGTAGCATCTTCCGCTACCCCAGGTCCCAGCAAAGACTTGTAGTACATCGCCAACCATCCCATCAGGTAGTGGAAGGGCAGTTCTACGTGCTCAAAATCCAAAGTCTTCTTGCGAGCGATGACCTTGGACGAGAATGTTCGCAGACCACGGTGTATGCTGCACACCATAGCAGGAAGGAGGGCCAGCCTAACTCCGAATACTAGTTTAACGGCAGGGAGGATGAAATGACGACCGATCCTCTCGATAGAATCCGCTCCTCCCGAGACTACGCAGTTCGGTAGCCATATTATTAAAAATCCAGCCAGAAGCGCCTTCTCCGACATCTGTATGGTCCCGTAGTAAAAATAACTAAGAGAGTCAGCTTGACTCCCAAATATATCGCTCTTGGATCGCGACTTCTTGACACTTGACATCAGATCCCTTACCTCTGTATGCGTTCGAGGGGCTCGGGGAGTAACTTCGCCAGAAGGATCAACTCTAAAAAGATAATTAATCCAGGATGTGGTATGGGGAGCGGTCCCCTCGGAGCTATCCGTCGTTTTTATAGCCATCTGATGACAAGCACTATGGTGGCACAACAACTCCCGATACACCGCAACAGAACCCGGGAGTTGCCTGTCCAAGGCCTCAACTCCTCATTCGATGGGGTATACACCTCGAAAGGCTCATTCCCCCATGGAAGTTTAGAGACAGTATACATCTCGTGAAGAGCAAGCCCCAGCTCCCCTACTGGTGCAAAGAACGTCCCCGTTCGCCGACCATACATCTCCAAGAGTGCTACGAACAATGGTTTATTAATGGGAAGCCCGTGACAAGTGCCCCAAATGGCATGGTAAAGCCCCACCTCCCGCAAGAATGTTCCATAGGTCTGCAAAACCCAAGTAGTCAACTGGGCCCACGTAGAGATGGGGTTTATCCAATTCGGCAGTGCCAGCCTACCAACAGGATAAGACTTCTTGCGAACAAGCCGATTCAGGAAGGTATCAGCTTGAGTAAGTGTGAAGTTGGGACCGTATATATTCATGGAAGAGCCCGGGGCCAGACCCATCATATACCGAAGGACGGAATCCTTACCCGTATACGCTGACCGCATATTCGGATTATAATAGATATTGCCCATCAACATCCCTGATTGAGTGGGAGTTAAGTTACACACCATCTTCCGGTCCAGCAACACCATATTGAACCATGACAAAGGATAATGACGTTTCATGAGAGGAATATGGATTGCCACCCCATCCAAAGAAAAATCCCAGTTCTCGGAAATCTCTAAAACTCGAGGATTCTTGATGATTAAAGCATCACCGAAAAGGAACAAAGGCTTCAGGTATTTTCCATCCAGCTTCCCAGTATTCATCATGGAACGGAGGTAATGGAGGGTCTGATCCTCAATGGCCTTCAACCTCTCCGAAGGCTCATCAGTAGGGAATTGATTCAACACATGCTTAATTAAGTCGTCAAGACGCACGCCCAGGGCGAATTGATTCGAACCCACTATAAGCTCCCCAGCAGGATTTACGGGCAGATTCACTGGAGAAAGATGAAAGAAACGAGGTTAGGAGATAGTCAAAAAATAGAAGTATTGGAAAGATCATCTGAGTCTATGCGGCTCGGGTCATCACAGCCTCATGCGGCTCAGCATTAGATACGCCCATGCGGTTCGGTGCATCATATCCTTATACGGCTCCGTGTTAGCCGAGTCCATACGACTTAAATTCAGACGAGCTTATGGACCCATACGGTTCAGGTTCAGCACGCCTACGAAGCCAGACTCATGCGAGCGGATGCGGATACAAGCAAGCGAGTTTATGCGGTTCAAAAAGTGAACAAGCTCATGCGGCCCCATGGGGCAAAGGGCTTATGCGGTTACATCAATAAGCCCCGTACATGCGGCTTGTGCATAAAGTATGCAGCAGAGCCATGGCAACAATTAGGGTTTTCAGACAACCCTTACCAGCGATAGGCGGGTGAACGTCGGGATGGATAGAACGCACAGCAGCCGGCGAAGGAGTGACCACGTTCATCGCTGCGGTCGTCGTAGAAGCAACCGCCTTACCCTTCGCGGCTTTCGACGCAGTAGCCTTCTTTGGAGCCATTGTCGATCGTTGAAGGAAGAAGACGAAGAGCAAAGTCGGCAACAGGGAATTCGAGCAAAGAGAGAAGGTAAAGAAATCCCCAAGACACTAAAAGACTCCTATTTATAGGCGAAAGAGGTCCATAAAAACAAACAGACGTCTCGGATTACGCGCCGCCTCAAAAGATAAAGGCAAAACGCTTCGGTCAAGGCAAAACTGACCCTTGGGATCCTCCCCCAAAAAGACGGCATTAATTCAAATTAAGGGCACTTAATGAAGATTTACACACGTGGTCAGGACACGTGGCAAAGAGCCTATGCGGATAGATGAATCTATGCGGCTGGGACACTTATGCGGCATAAACGGGACCATGCTTTTTATTCAAAGTGTTTCAATTTTGCAAATTGAAAACTTTGAAGGGGGTCCTGTAGAAGCATGAAAAATATCAGAATAATGGTCCATGCGGCTCCGGATACGAAGCCCATGCGGCTCATATGGGAGCTGTCTTATACGGTTCAAAAAAAGACTCTCAGTCTCATGCGGCTCGAGAGTGTATGCGGATCAGCAGGAATATGCGGCTCGATCGATGCCACGTGTCCCCTTGTGATCCTTTCCTACAGCTGGCCCTTTGAATGGTGGCCTCATTTAATGCTCTGACACAATTTGACGACTGTGGCGGCTCTGGCATAAAGTGTCATAATGGCTCTGCCATAATGACAGACTCTTCGAGAAAAGAAGAAGATCTCTGACCCGATCCGTCAGAAATCCTAGGTTGCCAACGTGGCAAAATCTCATGCGGCTTAAATAGAGAACAGCTCCATGCGGCTCACTGAGAAGTCACTCTATATGATTAGCAGAAATTAGCCATATGTGGCCCACTGAAAGCTCAGCCCCTGCGGCTCAATACAATGCTAGCTCATGCGGCTCACAAAGACTATGCATATGCGGCTCATTGAGAGTTCGTTTCCTGCGGCTCGATGAAGCATTGTCCTATGCGGCTCACGAAGAGTATCTCCCTGCGGTTCAAGTGTTGCCCATCCTATGCGGCTCCGGCAGTATTCACAATCAAAACATGTGGCATCGGATCAATCAAGGATTCAACCGAATCCCAACAAGAATATTTGACATCATCGTCATAATTACTAAGATCAGGGCATATCATTTATTATCGAGCTAATGGGACACGTGGCGAGCAATCAGACATTGGCATAATCAATCATAAAGATTTAAAGCAATTAGCATTAATTGCTCACAAGATACGGTGCTATCCGCATTAATGGCCTAGATTTATTATAATCAGGATCAAGGGTTCAGATAGATTGAAAGAGCGCCGACATTCCAAACAAATGATCATTAGCAAACCCTAATGATCACACCCCACTCCTATAAATAGCCAGCATCATTCCCTTGCAAAAAACCCCCCGACAACTGGAGAATAAAAAAAAAGAGAGAGACAGATATACAGAGAGAGTTCCCCTCTTTTCGATAACCACAGAGAGAGAGAAGCCAGGAGAGCAACACGAGGAGAGCAAGAAGAGCATTCCTTCGTCCACACCAAGCAGATCTTCTCCGAGCCAAGACTGCATACCGATCGTCCAAGGAGTAAGGAAGGGCTGCCGTCGCCTTCCCGAGCCTCTATCGTCACCCCCCAGAATCTAAAATAAATAATTGTACTTAGACTGCTGTACCTAGGTTTTCGTTCCTAGACTTTCTTTGTACAAGCGAGTTTGTATTGTGAGTCTAAGTTCAGTCCTCCCATAAAATTTTTCTGTACTTTTACAATCAATGGCAAACAATTCCAACAGCCACAAGCCCAGCAGTCTTAATCCAGGTTATCCGGTCACAAGTTGAGAGAGTTGTATTAGGTGACTTAGAGGTGCAATACATGATAGTATGTTGGAAATGTGCCTTACTCGACGACATGCTACAAGTCCAATTAGAGCGCCCAGATAGCGGGACTGCCTGTAGCTGGGAAATCTCTTCATGGACTACTTGATCAATCTAGTCATTATCCTAGTCAGATTCAGTACGAATCCCTGACTGTGGAAATCAAGAATTCATATCCTAGACATGATGGAAGACGAGACATGTAGCTTATACAAGCACAAACACCCACGGTGTTAAGACTAGAGTTACTTAGCAAGTCAAGATAGCTATCACAACAACATATCGAGATTATCATGTTAGGTTTACTTATCAAGAGTGCGCCACGATGGGCCACTATCATGTATTATCATGCCAAGGTTGCTTATCAAGAGTGCGCCACGATGGGCCACTATCATGTCATGTTACTTGTTACTTGGTAAGAGTGCGCCTTAACAGGCTACTATCGTGTTCTATTCTTACATTATTATTAATGAGAGAAACTTGCATAAAATAGCTAGTAACATATTCTTGAAGCCAAGGAATAGATCTACAACTTTCATGTTGGGAGTTGAGAGAAATTCTAGCCACAATTTAGTCAAATAGGACATAAAACAGCCAAAAGAGGCACTATGTGGCATTCTACGGCACTATGCGGCCTTTTGCGGCACTATGCGGCAGGCTGTACTATGTGGCAGGCTGCACTATACGGCACTATTCATCATCCCTGCCAGATTTAGGACAGATGAACTAGAAAATGTCCAAATCTTATGTTGGCCATAACTTCCTCAAAACAAGTCGAAATCTAACTTTTCAAAGGTCCATTTTGGGTAAAATCGAATTCTCTACAACATAGAATAATCAAAACTTGAAAATAATAAAGTTTGGTAGATCAAAACTCAAGAAAACTGAAAAAGGCTACAACTTAGATCTACAAAAATCCATCCGTCCAAACCGAAAATCCAAGTCCTAAAGATGCTTAGAATCATGTAGAGAAGAAGATAGAACAATAAAATAGAAGATCCATCATGAAGCAAGTTGCACTTGACTATGCTCTCTAGGTTAGTGGAAGAGTAATTGAGGAAGAAGAAGAAGAAGTAAATGAGAGTAATGAAGAGAGAGAAAGGGGTGGTTGGGCTTTATAAAGAGAGAGTTTTCTCATAATGAACCAAGCCCACTCAAACCAAGCCAAACCAAAATAAACCAAGCCAAGTCATGACCAACCAAGACTAGGCTAGCAAGTCAAGTCCAACTACGCGTGTCATGACCCGTACCCGCTGTAAGGGGACAAGTACGTAACAACGTCCAGCCTACGCCGCAGAGTCGGCGGTAGAACGCTATTCTAAGTCTCTAGCTAACCATCAACTCATGCAGTATATAATGTACTCGTCATAATCAACTCTGAACGGAGGACAAGTATAAGATATGGTATAACTCAATCACAGTCTAAGCACGATAAGATAACACAGAAAATGGCTACAAATAGAAAGACAACTACAACTACTGAAATAATAACATCTCAACAATCTGAAATACAAAACAAGTTTCAAATCAATACAACAAGTCCAAAATAAGAACTAATGCAAGTCTAAAACTGTATCTCGATCACTGCTAAGTGTCGGGGCCAAAGGTGGCTAATCCCTCGTCAGGTCCATAATGAGTAGGGCAAGCATCCTCGGGGCTATCATCTATAATATTTTTAACAGGTCCAATCAGGACAGGAACGAGCACATCTCATCTAAAAAACTCAAGTAAATGATAGAGAACTATAAAGCAGTTATAGACAATTGTATTGATGAATATGGCAGTTTATATACAGGTGATGGTATAGAGAGACAAATAAAGTACACGGAAAGTAAGGTAACTAAAACAAGAGAAGAATCATGGCAATACAGACTGTAAATAGAAACTAGCTGAACTAGAGTAACATGATATAAGTCCAGACATTAAATGTAAACAAGTATAAAACCCAAGTAAATCCAGACAATATAAATCTGATACCAGGTAATTCCAGTACAAGATGAGTCCAGTATAAGATGATTCCAGTCAGTAATCAAAGATTCCAGTGTGAGTCCAGACAATATTCTAACAGTGTGTTTTAAAATACCGAGATCGACATGTAAATGGCTATAGGTAATCCGACACATCATACACTCGGCCGGGTGTGAGATGGCTATTATTCTAGTTTGATTCCAGCATGAGGGTGATTCCAGAATTAGGGTATGTCTACATGTCTTACACAAGTATTTTCCCTCCCAGCAAGTACAAGTGAATCCAGAACACGATACGAGAATCGAGATGAGTCCAGCCAAACGTAATGATACCAGCAAGTGATTCTAGGGTGATTCTAGTAGGTGATTTCAGTAATAGAAGCCAGAATTGATGATACCAGTAATAGAGGCCAGACAATATGGTATGTGTGTCGCATACATAAATTCAAAAATATCCATACATGTTGTAACAGAGAATCACATAAAACTAACTAGAACGGAAGTACAGTAATTGACAAATAAATGAGAGAAATATCAGAGAATGTACTCGCCTGATATCCTGTGTAACTGATGAAAATAGATATCTGCACCAGAGTCACAGTGTCCTAAATAGAGCCATACAGGTTATAATGTGTTTAAAAATAAGATAAATGAAGTTTACGATGCAATCTACATGATTTCTAGGTCAATCTAGGTTAAAGTCAACTCTAAGTCAAACCTGGTCAACTGTCTAGGTCAAACTAGGTCAAAGTTAAACTTTGGTCAACTCTGGGTCAAACTTAGGCAACCTAGGGTTTTGGTCCAACTTAGACTAGTCAATAAGGTAATTTGGTCGATATGGGTCAATTGGTCTTAACTAGTCAATCTAAGCCATTACTCTAGATTAGGCCAACAATCTAAGTCTATCTTAAAACCAAAGTATGTGATACAACACATACATATATCTCATGTATATATATATACCTTACCACTATTATGTGCATATCTATATATAATCCATATACAATCATCCTTATATAATATGTATATTTCAACTATATACCCAAATCTGTAGCTTAACTTCACCTCACAGTACACACTACATCTACTAACACTCTAGGATACTTAGAGGATACTAACTACACACTAACATACCTTACCTACCATAACTTATGTCATGTACACCACATCATGATAGCATGTCATGTTACCTTGATACCTCCAAGTTCTCAACCCCACTCCTATGCAACCCAAGTCTGTTGAATTTATATATAATAGCTTCAAAGCCTACATATAGTGTTGTACCAACCTAAATCCTTTAATTAAGCTAACCTCATGTATCATACCCTATAACATCCATATATATATCTAATGTAACCCATTTCTACTTGTCACTTAATATCCTAACATAACTTCAACTCTTATACATATATTCTCCTCCCATTCTTCCTGCCACAAGCTGCCACTCCTTTTGCTACTGCAAATGCTTATGCCAGCTGCAATTGCTAAGGCTTGCTGCTGCTGCTTGCTTTGCAAAGCAGGCCAAAATAAGGTAGCAAGCAAAGTGCCCTGCTACTGGCCACTGCAATACTGGGCCAAGGATGCCCCTACTGCTAATACAGCTGCTACTTCATGCTATTTGTCACTCAACACTGTCACCTAATATATATCCTAAACTGACATTTCCTTTAAAACTCACTCACAACCAACACACACACTCTCTCTAAACTCTCATCTACATATATATGCAAGCCCCAAACAAAGCACAAGCCTCACCTACATATATGAAACCTGAATACCATATCAACATACAGGGGGGGTCAAGAGGGTGTACACAGGGGTATATAGGAGTGTGTCCAGTGGTTTCCAAGGTGTGTTAGTAGGCAGTTTGTGTAATATGACAGGGATTCAATAGGGACAGTGGTGATATCGGGCTAGGGTGTTCCTGTGTGAACATGAGTCACATATATGTGTGTGTGAACATTTCAGTGTGTGTGTAACTAACATGTGGGAAATGTGACAGCAGTAGCTAGGTTATGTGTCAATAGGAATCAGTAGGTTGGTGATGAATCTCAGTTGTAATGTGACAGGAAAAATAGGAATTCAGTACAATGACAGCTTACATAACATCAATAACAGTTTAGGAATTCAATCTAAATCTCAGATTTAGCTAACATTGTATAACTTAGGGGATTTTAGCTGACAGATTGGTAGGGAGTGTGTTTACAGGAAATTGAAATCAATACAAAAAATTAATGTGTCAAATAGGTTCTCAGGTTTAGACATAAATGTGGTATGTGATAGGGGATAGCTAACCTCAGCTAACAGTTTACATTAACAGTCCTAGCAGTCCTAAACCATTCGAAACCAAATTTCCAAACACAATTCATAAACCAATCTTTTCAGTAATCTAACACATATGTAATGAATTTAACATGGTGATTAAGATCAGGGAAATTAGTTTTGAAAACACATTAATTTCAGAAATTCGAAAACAGGAACACATGTATCAGAAAAATGGGAAATTGAAATCGACAGCTAATTACAAGTTAATATTACAAATTAATGGTTGGTAATCACCAACACACATGTGCACGTGTCTCACAAGTCATCTCGTGTCTAGGTAACAGGACACGGCGTGTCAAATAGCCATGAACACACACAGACACTCTGTGTGCACAGAATGCATCGTATACGCGTGCACATGTGTCCAGCGCACGACACAGGCCACGTGGAGACACGTGGCCGTGCACACTTGTTCGCCTAGGCTAGGGGAACATGCCCAAGTGTCTATCCCGTGTCCACATGAGGTGTGTCGTGCGTACGAGACGCGTATCAGGACCCGTCTGTGTGCGTGTGTGCATGTGTACAAATTCAATGTGGGTCGATTTTTTTTGTGCACACTAAACGAAAACCCGTGAAATTTTCTAGGTGTCCTATCAGTCACTAGGCCCTCATGTCCACCAAATTTCATGTCATGGGAGGCCGTGTCTTGTCCTGTGTCGAGCCCGTACAGTAGAGGACTGCACGGGCACAGTGCTGTGTCTCGTACGCGTGATGCGTGTCCATTTTGGACACAAAAATCCACCAAAATCATGCTCAGTCTTTAACATAATTAATCTACACATTAAGAGCTTCAAAAACATGTAATTAGTTTTGGAAAATACGAAAATCCATTACTATATGGTATTTCAACAAACACTTGTACATGCACATAGACTCGTATCCGATACGGACACCAAACGGACACGGTTTCCTACCAAACTTGAGGGACAGCTAGGGGACACCTAGATCTAGCCTAATATGAAAAGAAATCATAATAAAAATGCAATTTGAAGGGTTTTACCTATAGGTGCAAATGATCAAGAAAAGCCCCAAATCGGTTGATTCCCGTTGCTAGCTAAATCCTCTAAATTGTACTCAAACTAAATTACTCTCCATAAATATGAAATAGAGGGTCATTAGAATCTATTGCAAAAGATTTGGATGAGAAAGGAATTAAAATGGAATTAATAGGAATTTGGTAAGATGGAGATTTACCTTTCCTTTCTCTAAGTGTTGGAATGATACAAAAGAGGCAAAAACTAAATGAGGATAATATTTATAGGGAGGGGAGCCCTAATGGCTGGTCACTTATGGCTGAAATTAGGGTTAGGGTTCAAGTCATGGGCTATGGGCCAAGTTTCATAAGTCATGGAATTAAATCCTTAAGTCATAAGTCATTGCACCTATCATTATTTCTCCTATTTCAAACTAGTTCCTAAATGACTAAAATGAGGTTGACTTAAGTTAGACTAGGGCTCACCATGCTAACTAGGTCACCATAGCAAGGGTTAGCTTCTAGGTTAGCCTACAAAGTCTCAAAGTCAAAAATAACAATCACCACTCCAATAATTAATCAAATAATTCCAATAAATCAAAATAACCAAAGTACCCCTAGGCTAAAAATGATAATTAAATATTCCCAATCACATGGTTAGGCTCTAGGTCAGACAGTCTCTAGGGTTTCACTAGCAGCACATCAAAATCACAAGTCATGACTTAAAACAATTCTAAATTGATTAAAAATTACCAAAAATCATAATGTGATTTAAATGCAATAAATAATAGTTATAAATAAAAAATTTCAAAAATACCCTCATTTTAGAAATTGGGTGTTACAAGTCTACCTCCCTTAGAAAAATTTTGTCCTCGAAATTAAGATGGTCGTACTCCTTCTAGGTTAAACCCCCAACAATCAAGGTCAAGAAAACTATATCTAAAACATGCAAATTGTGGTCCTACTGGTCATGATATCACGGTCTTGATCAGGGTCACTATACTATCTATCACAGCACAAAATATCCTGATAGGTACTAATGGAATCACACAACAAGATGGAAAGAAGAACAGGAAAGACAGACCTGCTAACCCGTCACCCGTAGCGTCGGTCTACTCGACTGTCAGCGCAAAAGCTCTGTCCCTCTGGGGTGTATCCCTCTGATGGTGCGGGACACAGTGCTGCGCTACAGGTGGCCTAGCTCCCTCTATCTAATCCATGACACTCAAGTAATATCCACACTGATATTCTACTTAATTATACTAGGGCACCATCTATATGGTATTTATTCTGCAATCTGATACTCATACCCGTCTATCCAGAACCATGTTACCAGAATCCTCGTCATACCAGTAAGTATGGCTGCGATAATCCATAGAGTCCACAACTAATGTACATATCTCTAGAACCAAGGTATTTAAAATTTTTGCATTACCGCTAGCTTGGCTACGAAAACTTTAAATTCCCATACCCGAGAAATACATCCAAAATCAGACTCTATCTCATCGCCAAACCAGCTAATATGGCTGTAGAAGACTCTAGATCCCATGACTGAGGCAACCTAGCCCATAATGTTATCTTGGTAGAAAATCAAGTCAATAATGAATACCAAGAATCAAATTCAACGATGAACAAGGAAGTAGACATAAAATGTCGGAATCGAATTTCGAGATAGTTTATAATAAAATTCTTAAGGGACATCCCAGGAATCTTCTCAAGTAGTCCTAACTGTGATTGAGTACTCTCTCAACTAAAGTCTATTCCTTAATTCCTATCGCAGGCGTGCAGCAGTACAACTAATCATTGCACTACCACGACATCGTACTAATGCGACTCTCGACCTGCATGGGCCACCACTAAAAATGTGTCATGACTCGTACCCACTGTAAGGGCACAAGTACGTAACAACACCCAGCCTACGCCACAGAGTCAACTGTAGAATACTGTTCTAAGTCTCTAGCTAACCATCAACTCATGCAGTATATAATGTACTCGTTATAATCAACTCCGAACGGAGGACAAGTGTAATGCTCGTATTTTGGAATACGTATTTTAATCAGACATATATGTATTTTGGACCTGTATTTTATTTTCTCAGATTATGGCCTGTAATTGTGTTTTGGCTTAACTTGCGAATTTTTGGTTTTCTCGTAAAACGGGTTTTGGACCTGGCTTGGTTTTATTTTGTGGAGAAGGAATTAGTTTGGTTTGGTTTAGTATGCATTGGAACACCCTTAACCTATACTCCACCCTCATTCCACCACAACTCACCCTCATTAAAATCCCCACCAACCATTCTCTCTCCTCATTACTTCCCTCATTAAATTTCTAACTCCTTCTTCTTCTTCCTTTTTCCACACAACACCCAACACCATAGGCAAGTGCACCTTGCCACCACATAAGGACCCAATTTTATTTGTCCATTAGCTAGAGTAGGCCTTGGTGAACAACATTAGAACTTGGTATTTTGTGATTTGGAGCTTCCATTTTTTTAGATCTAAGTTTTTACCATTTTTGGATTTTCTTGGTTTTGATCTATTAAACTTAGATTTTTTCCTTGTTTTGAGGCTTCCATGTGGAAGAGAATTCAATTTTACACAAGTTAGAACTTTGAAAATCCAAATTTTGTTTTGATTTGGCCAAGTTCTGAAGATTTGAAATTTAGGGTTCTTGAGGTATTCCTCTCGGCCAGATGGAGAAGATGACTCTCGGCCTGCGCTCTTTAGCACATGGCCGGACTGCGCAACTCTTTGGCCAGCGCCTTACGCTGGGCTGACTTGCGCTGGCGCTTCTTAGCTCCAGCGCCTTCCTCCCATTGACGCACTTGACTGCTGCGTCGCTCGCTCCCAGTGCGGCTCGGCTCCAGCGCAATCCGCTTCAGCGCAACCCATCTTCAGCGCAATCTGCTTCAGTACAACCCGCTCCCAGCGCAATTCGCTTCAGCGCAACCCATCTTCAGTGCAACCCAACTTCAGCGCAACCCAACCCCTGCGCAGTCTATTTTCCCCCAGCGCAATCTGATCCCCTGTGCAGCCTGTTATCCATGGTGATTTGGTTTTATTTTCTTGGACTTGGCTTCTTTTTTGTGGATTGGAGTTTTGAGATCTTGTTCCACATAACACGACTGTCTCGACCCAACACGACCTGGCACGGTTTTGGTGTTTTACTTATGACTAGTACGATTTTTGTGATTTCTGTGAAGTATGATTCTAGTACTTTCTAATCTTCTTGATAGTGACCCGTGGCAGCGCACTCCTGACTTGTAACTTATACACCTGTAACTGGTAACTTGACTTGACTTGATGCTGTTGCGATGGCTAACTTGACTCATATAATCAACTTTGACTCCGTGGGTGTTCATCCTTGCTGCTTCGTGCAATCCACTTGTCTTGTCTTGCATCATGTCTAGGACGTGACTCCCTGGTTACCACGGTTGTTTGCCATAAAATATTAAAGAGCAGAACAGTTTTATGGAAGGACTGGACTTTTACTTCACGTTACAAACTCGCTTGTACAAAGAAAGCCTAGGGACGAAAACCTAGGTACAGCAATCTAAGTACAATTATTTATTTTTGATTCTGGGGGGTGACGGTAGAGGCTCGGGAAAGCGACGACAGCTCTGCCTTACTCCTTGGATGATCGGACGTAGCCTTGGCTCCTGTGACGAGATGCTTGGCGTTGACGAAGAAATGCTCTTCTCTGTTTGTGCCTATCTCTCTATTTTTTGTATATATTGCAAAGGAATGTCACCCTGCAATTTATAATAGTGGGGGGCATCATTAGGGTTTGCAATGATTGCCCATTCTCAAAGTGGCGGCGGCCTGGAAAATGATCAATCTGGACCATTAATCTTGAGCGTGAAGGATCTAGGCCATTAATGAGGATTATGCCAAATCATGTCAGTAATTAATGTTGATTGTAATAAATCCCCATTATGATGATTTGCTGATATCCGCAAATCCAAGTGAATCAATTTAATTCATTCTCTTGCCACGTGTCCCAAATCATTGGGATCTGACCTAAAATTTGATTATCTTTAGGACACGTGTCCTGTCATCATTGTTGAGCCGCATAAGGAGCGTTCATATTTGGGCCGCATGAAGGTCGTCATGACCGAGCCGTATGAAAGATTTCATGACCGAGCCGCATGAACAGTCTCTATACTCGAACCGTATGAAGGTTGTCATGACCGAGCCGCATGAATATATTCATGACCGAGCCGCATGGGGGTCTTCATGGCCGAGCTGTATGAGAGTCTTCATGGCCGAGCCGTATGGATTTCTTCATGGCCGAGCCGCATGGGGGACCTTCATGATTGAACCGTATAAGTTTATCTGCACTGGCCGCATGAACTCGTCTAGCCTGGCCGCATAAACTTGCCTCGAAGCTGTGAAGATTTTCTCCAGTTCCCTAGGAAGATAGTGCTTTTGTGTCAGCCATTATGACTACTTTACGTCAGGGCTGTCAGCTGTCAGCCGTCAGAGCATTAATTATGTTCGAACGACGCTGGGCACAGCTGTTCTGAAAAGACACGTGGCTTCCCTCTGCGGGCCGTATTGTAATTCCTGTGGTTCGTATTACGTATTTCTGGAATACGTGTACGTATTTATTCTTGTATTACATGATTCCTTGTTTAGTTTTCTTCATGGCTTGGCTTGGTTTATTCTTGGCCCGGGTTGGTTTGGTTCGGTTGGGATTATTTTGGTTCATCATGAACCATGGATAAACCCCCTACCTACCACCACCTTTGATATTTATTGCCATTTCTTCCTTCTCTCTCTTCATTACTCATCTTTTTCTTCCTCATTTACTCCCTTCACCTACCAAGGAGAGGGAAAGAGAGAGAGAGAGAGGTCTAGGCAAGTGCACCTTGCCACCACTTGAGAACCACTTTTTATTTGTCTATTAGCTAGATTAGGCCATGGTGATCAACATTAGAACTTGACATTTTGTGATTTGGAGTCTCCATTGTTCTAGATCTAAGTTTCTTCTATTTTTGGTTTTGCATGGTTTTGATCTATTTAAGTTGCATTTTTATGGGTTTTGATGTTCTTATGTTGGAGAGAATTGAATTTCACCCAAGATAGAACTTTGCAAAGTTGGATTTGGACTTATTTTGACCAAGTTATGGACTTTTGAAGCTTTGGGTCCAACCCATGGAGTTCTTGCTGTTTGGAGAAGACAGTGAGCAGTGCACGAGCTTTTTAGCTTGTGCCACTGAGTTGTGCGTGCTCTTTAGCGCAGCGCAGTCCCCATACGCTGCCTTTTGGGAGCGTATGACTCGCATACGCTCGCTTGCTTGACAAGGAGTCGTATAGACCCCATACGCTGCCTTTTAGGAGCGTATGACTCGCATACGCTCGCTTGCTTGACAAGGAGTCGTATGGACCCCATACGCTGCCTTTTAGGAGTGTATGACTCGCATACGCTCGCTTGCTTGACAAGGAGTCGTATGGACCCCATACGCTATCTTTTAGGAGCGTATGACTCGCATACGCTCGCTTGCTTGACAAGGAGTCGTATGGACCCCATACGCTGCCTTTTGGGAGCGTATGACTCGCATACGCTCGCTTGCTTGACAAGGAGTCGCATGGACCCCATACGCTGCCTTTTGGAAGCGTATGACTTGCATACCCTGACCTGAGCATAGCCAGACCTGCGCATATGACTTTTGCACTGAGCGTATGGCCTTGGCTGACTTGGTCTTATGTCAGCGTGTCAGTTTGGTTTTACTTTCCTTAAGTTTGGCTCTTCTATAGTCCTGTATATTGATATTTTATTAGATATTTAATGTCTATTTTATATCCTTACGCCTTTTGTCCTGAACTTGATAATCATAAATTCACTTGATATGTTTGGAATTGATAATTGAGCACGACCTGACAGTGACCCGTAGTGGTGCACTCCTGACAAGTAACCTGATATGACCTGATAGTGGCCCGTCGTGGCGCACTCCTGACTTGTACGCTTGACATGATAACCTGACATGATATATCTGATAAGCTGTTGCGACGGCTACCGGACATGACAAGACCTGTATAATTAATCCTAGACACCGTGGGCGATTGTGCTTGTATAAATAAACCAGTCCTGTCTTGCATCATGTCTAGGACAGGGACTCCTGAGTACCACGGTCAGGAGTACCTACTGAAATGGACTAAGGCTAACAATTAGAATAAATCCAGTAGTCATGAAGAGATTTTCCAGCTACAGGCAATCCCGTTATCTGGGCACCCCATTTGGGATCTGTAGCCTGCCGTCGAGTAGGGCACATTTCCAGCACACTGTTATGTGTTGCACCCTCTAAGTCACCTAAGGGTACATGCATTTCCTGGATGATGTACCCACTTGAATTCAATCCCTAATTGCATCCGGATAGCCTGGATGGTCTGCAGGGCTTGTGGCTGTGGAATAATCTCACTGCATCTTGCTAGTAATTAGGCCTGTGGTAATCCTAGTTAGTTAACTATCAAGCCGTACTCTTTGCTTGGCCGTGATTGATTGGATGGAGTCTAGTCCAGCTTTGTCTCGTCCCGATCCTGTATAAGGTTATGACATGACATGATTACTCGTGCTTTACTTTAATTCAATATCAAGATTGTTACATGTCCTGAATCCTTCTTTTATCTTGTCGATAAATGGTAAGAATTCCAAGTTCTGCTCAGACGAAGGGTTACAACCCCGGTCCTTGTTTGGTTTACGGGTTGTAACTTGGTTATCTGAATAGTCCCATGGTTATCTCATCGTATATCATCCTGTCATGCTTTTCTTAAAATTACTGTCTTTTATTATGTAATTATACTCTTGTGTTGATTGCTGGTTTTAGTTCTTAAGTGAAGCTTCCCTTGTGGCACTTGCTCTTTTTGGGGTCTGACCCAGCTGGTTTTGTATAGCCAGATACCAGAGCAGCTCCAGAGGATCTATCGGTTTTCCAGCCCGATGGTGAACACCAGGCGTAACCAGGGCAACGAGTGGGTTTATTTTTGCTCTCCCACTCTATTGTAAAATTATTCTTTTGAGGCGTTTAGCCGCCGAGCAAGTGTTAGCTCGTGTACATTTTACTTACTGTCTGTCTACGGGCTGTAACATGATTGGCAACCTAGGGTTGATCATGTATGACTAAAACTCTGGCTAGTCCTCACATTTTGTAATGACTAGCTTCATGATCAGCTGAATATGTAATGTTTGGGACGCCTTACTATTGTATATTTGGTGATCTTACATCTTGTAACGTTTATCTGCTTACTTGTGATTGAGACAATAGGCTATTTTATGACCTTAAGAGACTGATGGATTGTAGTGAAACCCTTACATATCTAGACAGCCGTGATCGTATAGCGGTGTGGATTCTATTCCGTTATACGTAGCTGGCTATGTCTGCACCCGCTCTCCAGTATTCTGGTTCTGGGGCGTGACATGGTTTAAGTGGTGGCCCATGCAGGTCTTGTCAATCAAGAAATATGAGGGTTTACCGAATAGATGTCTCAATCAGTACTCGCCCTTGATCTCTGCTCGTATCCTCTTGATTTCTGAAAATTCTTGTCCTGATCACATGCTTGCAATCGTTGATCTGTCCTGGTCCTTCCTTATTATTCCCATGTCGTCTTCTTCAGCGGGATTGTTCGTGGTCCTACCGACCAGCAAGGCGGACCACCTCCCGTGGACCAGCAGCAACCAGAAGATCAGGCCCAGCACTCAGGAGCAGCCTCCCGATTCGTACCTACTGGAGGAGAGCCGCCAGTTCAGCCAGTCCAGCCTGCAGAGCCTGATGATGGCACTTTGGTGGGTCTCATCAGATCATTGTTAGCTTTCTAGGATCGTAGAGGTGATGCCTTGCACCAGGCAGTGGAAGATGCTCTGAACAGAGGTGGTCATCCAAGGAACAGTGCAGCAAACAGTTTCAAGCGCCTGAACCCTCCATTCTTCGATGGCAGTGAAGATGCTATCGCTGCTGACGCGTGGCTCCAGGACACAAAAGTCATTCTAGAGGCAGCCAGAACCCCAGAAGACGAGAAGGTGGCCGTTGTGAGCCTGCAGTTATTGGATCTTGCCCGCAGCTGGTGGGCAGCACAGGCCTTGGAATTAGTGGCCCCTATCCCATGGGCACTATTCAGAGAGAGATTCCAGACTAAGTACTTCGATACGGTGGCTCGGTATGATCTGCAGACCCAGTTCACCAACCTGAAGCAAGGAGGAAGAAAGGTCGACGAATATGCGGCCGAGTTTTCCAGGCTTAGTCAGTTTGCTCCTGCTTTGGTGGCGACCGAGTTTGACAGAGCCCAGCGGTTCCAGCAAGGGCTCCACCGCGAGATTTTGTTGGAAGTGGAGCAGTTTGAGCATCAGACTTTTGATGCAGTGTTGAGGGCAGCTAGGAGGCACGAGTATACCTCCCACAGAATAGTTGACAGGACCGGAGGTCGGAAGCGATCTCACGGCCAGATGACCCAGTCGACAGCACCAGCCCCGGCAGTCAGGGCTTTGACAATTGGAACTCCGAGGCAGGCGGCCTCAGTGACGTCGGTCACGTCCCCTCAGCAACAGAAGCAGAAGCAGTCTTCTGTAATGGGCTGCACTCATTGTGGGAAGCCAGGACACGTTGTTTCGGAGTGTCACAGAGCACAGGGATTGTGTTTAGCTTGTGGAGCACCGGACCACATGATAGGGTCCTGTCCGAATAGAGCTGGTTCCTCCTCTTCGGCCCAGACTAGTCCCTCGGTAAGGGGACCAGCCCCAGTCCAGCAGCCGCAGCAGTATCCATTGCAGAGGCCATTGCCGCCTCAGGCCCAAGTGTTTCAGCAGCAATACCAGCCTCCGAGGCTATTGCCGCCTCAGGCTCTCGCCTTCCAGCTACAAAGACCCCAGCAGTATGCCCAGGTCCAAGCACAGATCAAGAACTGGCAGAGAGGTTCCTAGCAGGATATCTTCCCTCTTTTTCGTGTCTTCGATTTCCTTGCTTACATACATAATTGCATGATTGATTGCTTAGTATAGCTTGCCTGTGATTAGTCTAGCTTGTCCTTGCCACTCTAGCCTCTTGATTAAATTCTGAGGACGGAATTCTTTTAAGGTGGGTAGAGTTGTAATGCCTGTGGTTCGTATTACGTATTTCTGGAATACGTGTACGTATTTATTTTTGTATTGCATGATTCCTTGTTTAGTTTTCTTCATGGCTTGGCTTGGTTTATTCTTAGCCCGGGTTGGTTTGGTTCGGTTGGGATTATTTTGGTTCATCATGAACCATGGATAAACCCCCTACCTACCACCACATTTGATATTTATTGCCATTTCTTCCTTCTCTCTCTTCATTACTCATCTTCTTCTTCCTCATTTACTCCCTTCACCTACCAAGGAGAGGGAGAGAGAGAGAGAGAGAGGTCTAGGCAAGTGCACCTTGCCACCACTTGAGAACCACTTTTTATTTGTCTATTATCTAGATTAGGCCATGGTGATCAACATTAGAACTTGACATTTTGTGATTTGGAGTCTCCATTGTTCTAGATCTAAGTTTTTTCTATTTTCGGTTTTGCATGGTTTTGATATATTTAAGTTGCATTTTTATGGGTTTTGATGTTCTTATGTTGGAGAGAATTGAATTTCACCCAAGATAGAACTTTGCAAAGTTGGATTTGGACTTATTTTGACCAAGTTATGGACTTTTGAAGCTTTGGGTCCAACCCATGGAGTTCTTACTGTTTGGAGAAGACAGTGAGCAGTGCACGAGCTTTTTAGCTTGTGCCACTGAGTTGCACGCGCTCTTTAGCGCAGCGCAGTCCCCAAACGCTGCCTTTTGGGAGCGTATGACTCGCATACACTCGCTTGCTTGACAAGGAGTCGTATGGACCCCATACGCTGCCTTTTGGGAGCGTATAACTCGCATACGCTCGCTTGCTTGACAAGGAGTCGTATGGACCCCATACGCTGCCTTTTGGGAGCGTATGACTCGCATACACTCGCTTGCTTGACAAGGAGTCCTATGGACCCCATACGCTGTCTTTTGGGAGCGTATGACTCACATACGCTCGCTTGCTTGACAAGGAGTCGTATGGACCCCATACGCTATCTTTTGGAAGCGTATGACTTGTATACCCTGACCTGAGCGTAGCCAGACCTGAGCGTATGGCCTTGGCTGACTTGGTCTTATGTCAGCGTGTCAGTTTGGTTTTACTTTCCTTAAGTTTGGCTCTTCTATAGCCCCGTATATTGATATTTTATTAGATATTTAACGTCCATTTTATATCCTTACGCCTTTTGTCCTGAACTTGATAATCATAAATTCACTTGATATGTTTGGAATTGATAATTGAGCACGACCTGACAGTGACCCGTAGTGGTGCACTCCTGACAAGTAACCTGACATGACCTGATAGTGGCCCGTCGTGGCGCACTCCTGACTAGTACGCTTGACATGATAACCTGACATGATATATCTGATAAGCTGTTGCGACGGCTACCGGACATGACATGACCTGTATAATTAATCCTGGACACCGTGGGCGATTGTGCTTGTATAAATAAACCAGTCCTGTCTTGCATCATGTCTAGGACAGGGACTCCTGAGTACCACGGTCAGGAGTACCTACTGAAATGGACTAAGGCTGACAATTAGAATAAATCCAGTAGTCATGAAGAGATTTCCCAGCTACAGGCAATCCCGTTATCTGGGCGCCCCACTTGGGATCTGTAGCCTGCCGTCGAGTAGGGCACATTTCCAGCACACTGTTATGTGTTGCACCTTTTAAGTCACCTAAGGGTACATGCATTTCCAGGACGATGTACCCACTTGAATTCAATTCCTAATTGCGTCCGGATAGCCTGGATGGTCTGCAGGACTTGTGGCTGTGGAATAATCTCACTGCATCTTGCTAGTAATTAGGCCTGTGATAATCCTAGTTAGTTAACTATCAAGCCGTACTCTTTGCTTGGCCGTGATTGATTGGATGGAGTCTAGTCCAGCTTTGTCTCGTCCCGATCCTGTATAAGGTTATGACATGACATGATTACTCGTGCTTTACTTTAATTCAATATCAAGATTGTTACATGTCCTGAATCCTTCTTTTATCTTGTCGATAAATGGTGAGAATTCCAAGTTCTGCTCAGACGAAGGGTTACAACTCCGGTCCTTGTTTGGTTTACGGGTTGCAACCTGGTTATCTGAATAGTCCCATGGTTATCTCATCGTATATCATCCTGTCATGCTTTTCTTAAAATTACTGTCTTTTATTATGTAATTATACTCTTGTGTTGATTGCTGGTTTTAGTTCTTAAGTGAAGCTTCCCTTGTGGCACTTGCTCTTTCTGGGGTCTGACCCAGCTGGTTTTGTATGGCCAGATACCAGAGCAGCTCCAGAGGATCTACCGGTTTTCCAGCCCGATGGTGAACACCAGGCGTAACCAGGGCAACGAGTGGGTTTATTTTTGCTCTCCCACTCTATTGTAAAATTATTCTTTTGAGGCGTTTAGCCGCCGAGCAAGTGTTAGCTCGTGTACATTTTACTTACTGTCTGCCTACGGGCTGTAACATGATTGGCAACCTAGGGTTGATCATGTATGACTAAAACTCTGGCTAGTCCTCACATTTTGTAACGACTAGCTTCATGATCAGCTGAATATGTAATGTTTGGGACGCCTTACTATTGTATATTTGGTGATCTTACATCTTGTAACGTTTATCTGCTTACTTGTAATTGAGACAATAGGCTATTTTATGACCTTAAGAGACTGATGGATTGTAGTGAAACCCTCACATATCTAGACAGCCGTGACCGTATAGCGGTGTGGATTCCATTCCGTTATACGTAGCTGGCTATGTCTGCCTCCGCTCTCCAGTATTCTGGTTCTGGGGCGTGACATGGTTTAAGTGGTGGCCCATGCAGGTCTTGTCAATCAAAAAATATGAGGGTTTACCGAATAGATGTCTCAATCAGTACTCGCCCTTGATCTCTGCTCGTATCCTCTTGATTCCTGAAAATTCTTGTCCTGATCACATGCTTGTAATCGTTGATCTGTCTTGGTCCTTCCTTATTATTCCCATGTCGTCTTCTTCAGCGGCATTGTTCGTGGTCCTACCGACCAGCAAGGCGGATCACCTCCCGTGGACCAGCAGCAACCAGAAGATCAGGCCCAGCACTCAGGAGCAGCCTTCCGAGTCGTACCTACTAGAGGAGAGCCGCCAGTTCAGCCAGTCCAGCCTGCAGAGCCTGATGATGGCACTTTGGTGGGTCTCATCAGATCATTGTTAGCTTCCCAGGATCGTAGAGGCGATGCCTTGCACCAGGCAGTGGAAGATGCTCTGAACAGAGGTGGTCATCCAAGGAACAGTACAGCAAACAGTTTCAAGCGCCTGAACCCTCCATTCTTCGATGGCAGTGAAGATGCTATCGCTGCTGACGCGTGGCTCCAGGACACAGAAGTCATTCTAGAGGCAGCCAGAACCCCAGAAGACGAGAAGGTGGCCGTTGTGAGCCTGCAGTTATTGGATCTTGCCCGCAGCTGGTGGACAGCACAGGCCATGGAATTAGTGGCCCTATCCCATGGGCACTATTCAGAGAGAGATTCCAGACTAAGTACTTCGATGCGGTGGCTCGGTATGATCTGCAGACCCAGTTCACCAACCTGAAGCAAGGAGGAAGAACGGTCGACGAATATGCGGCCGAGTTTTCCAGGCTTAGTCAGTTTGCTCCCGCTTTGGTGGCGACCGAGTTTGACAGAGCCCAGCGGTTCCAGCAAGGGCTCCACCTCGAGATTTTGTTGGAAGTGGAGCAGTTTGAGCATCAGACTTTTGATGCAGTGTTGAGGGTAGCTAGGAGGCACGAGTATACCTCCTACAGAATAGTTGACAGGACCGGAGGTCGGAAGCGATCTAACGGCCAGATGACCCAGTCGACAGCACCAGCCCCGGCAGTCAGGGCTTTGATAATTGGAACTCCGAGGCAGGCGGCCTCAGTGACGTAGGTCACGTCTCCTCAGCAACAGAAGCAGAAGCAGTCTTCCGTAATGGGCTGCACTCATTGTGGGAAGCCAGGACACGTTGTTTTGGAGTGTCACAGAGCACTGGAATTGTGTTTAGCTTGTGGAGCACCGGACCACATGATAGGGTCCTGCCCGAATAGAGCTGGTTCCTCCTCTTCGGCCCAGACTAGTCCCTCGGTAAGGGGACCAGCCCCAGTCCAGCAGCCGCAGCAGTATCTATTGCAGAGGCCATTGCCGCCTCAGGCCCAAGTGTTTCAGCAGCAATACCAGCCTCCGAGGCCATTGCCGCCTCAGGCTCTCGCCTTCCAGCTACAAAGACCCCAGCAGTATGCCCAGGTCCAAGCACAGATCAAGAACCGACAGAGAGGTTCCTAGCAGGATATCTTTCCTCTTTCTCGTGCCTTTGATTTCCTTGCTTACATACATGATTGCATGATTGATTGCTTAGTATAGCTTGCCTGTGATTAGTCTAGCTTGTCCTTGCCACTCTAGCCTCTTGATTAAATTCTGAGGACGGAATTCTTTTAAGGTGGGTAGAGTTGTAATGCCTGTGGTTCGTATTACGTATTTCTGGAATACGTGTATGTATTTATTCTTGTATTGCATGATTCCTTGTTTAGTTTTCTTCATGGCTTGGCTTGGTTTATTCTTAGCCCGGGTTGGTTTGGTTCGGTTGGGATTATTTTGGTTCATCATGAACCATGGATAAACCCCCTACCTACCACCACCTTTGATATTTATTGCCATTTCTTCCTTCTCTCTCTTCATTACTCATCTTCTTCTTCCTCATTTACTCCCTTCACCTACCAAGGAGAGGGAGAGAGAGAGAGAGAGAGGTCTAGGCAAGTGCACCTTGCCACCACTTGAGAACCACTTTTTATTTGTCTATTAGCTAGATTAGGCCATGGTGATCAATATTAGAACTTGACATTTTGTGATTTGGAGTCTCCATTGTTCTAGATCTAAGTTTCTTCTATTTTCGGTTTTGCATGGTTTTGATCTATTTAAGTTGCATTTTTATGGGTTTTGATGTTCTTATGTTGGAGAGAATTGAATTTCACCCAAGATAGAACTTTGCAAAGTTGGATTTGGACTTATTTTTACCAAGTTATGGACTTTTGAAGCTTTGGGTCCAACCCATGGAGTTCTTCCAGCCCGATGGTGAACACCAGGCGTAACCAGGGCAACGAGTGGGTTTATTTTTGCTCTTCCACTCTATTGTAAAATTATTCTTTTGAGGCGTTTAGCCGCCGAGCAAGTGTTAGCTCGTGTACATTTTACTTACTGTCTGCCTACGGGCTGTAACATGATTGGCAACCTAGGGTTGATCATGTATGACTAAAACTCTGGCTAGTCCTCACATTTTGTAACGACTAGCTTCATGATCAGCTGAATATGTAATGTTTGGGACGCCTTACTATTGTATATTTGGTGATCTTACATCTTGTAACGTTTATCTGCTTACTTGTGATTGAGACAATAGGCTATTTTATGACCTTAAGAGACTGATGGATTGTAGTGAAACCCTCACATATCTAGACAGCCGTGACCGTATAGCGGTGTGGATTCCATTCCGTTATACGTAGCTGGCTATGTCTGCCCCCGCTCTCCAGTATTCTGGTTCTGGGGCGTGACACGCATGGAGTCCGTTCGAGCTGCCTATACGTTTGAGCCGCATGGGACTCCTGAGCCGTATGCGGCCCCTTGTCCGCATGGATCATTTTCTTCTTCTTTTTTATGCTTCTACAAGACCCCCTTCAAAGTTTTCAATTTGCAAAATTAAAATACTTTGAATAAGAAGCATGATTATGCCAGAGCCGCATGGATGTATTCTGTCCTAGCCGCATAGATTTGACCAGCCGCATGATTATCTCGACCGTATAACTCTTTGAGCCGCATGGGCTGTTTTGGCCGCATGAGCCTCTTGCCACGTCTTCCTGCCACGTGTGCAAATCTTCTGTGAATCTTCTGCATTTAATGCTCTTGATTTGCTGCAGATTTTAAGAGCCGCTTTCTTGGGCCAGGATCCCAAGAGTCAGGCTATTATTCAGCCGTTTTGCCTGGATGACCGAAGAGTCGATCATCATATTGCACGCGGATCGAGGCATTCCTTCCTTGTCTATAAATAGGAACACTTTCGTTCTGGGGAGTCTTTTTTTCTTTTTTTTCTTTTTGTCAAGGGATGTGATCCCAGATGATGTAGTACTTTGAATTTTGAATAAATGAGCATATTTCAACTCATCTTCTCTTTCTTGTACTCGTGGTGTTTGTGGAATTGGACCTGCGGGGAGATTATTTGTGGACCTGTTACCCTGGGCGTACCTTGGTTTTAGGTACGAGTAACAAGTTTTGGAGAGGAATACCTAGAACAACTTCGCGATAAGACAGCTATAGAGGTTTTTGGTATTCGAGAGAATGCCAGGGAGCAACTGGGCTCCCAGGCATGATAGGGGAGGAATGGGCGTGTACTGGAGACCCAATACAGCATCTGTGGTCGACTGAGGACATTTGTGGTCGTCAGAGGACATTTATGGTCAACAGAGGACATTTGTGGTCAACAGAGGACATTTGTGGTCAACAGAGGACATTTATGGTCAACAGAGGACATTTGTGGACCTATTATCCTTGTCGTACTCCGGTTGTGGGTACAGATAATAGGTTGAAAGGGAACCGACATACTTACTCAGAGGTAATGAGGACATGGCAAGTATGGAGGTTTCTTCTACGGAGCCTTCCCACTCAGAGGTAATGAGGACATGGTAGGAGTGGGCTCAATGAAGAGGGGGTACATAAAACGACTCAGAGGTAATGAGGACATAAAAGTTTTATGTAGGGGGTGATTTGTTTTTGGCGGAAGTGAGACGACTCAGAGGTAGCATCGACATGGTCGTTTTGGAAGTTTGTGGACACGTTACCCTTTTTTGTGCACTGGGAGTGCGGGTAGTGGATCATGAGGGAGGATCTCTTATAGGAAGAAAGTTCAGAAGTATGATTATACATGACTTACTATCTGAAAGAGTAACCGGGATGTGAGTTCAGGGGCACCAGCGGGTACATGACTCGATATTGTGAAAGTGTGAGTTCAGTGGCGCCAGCGGGCACATGACTCGATAATCTTGGATGTTGTGGATGTGAGTTCAGCGGCACGAGAGGGTACATGACTCGGTAATCTAGAGAGTGGTGAGAGTGAGTTCAGTGGTACGAGCGGGTACGTGACTCGTTGATCTGGAAAATGTGAGGATGAGTTCAGAGATACCAGCGGGCACGTGACTCGAATGATTGTAGAATGTGGGAATGAGTTCAGAGGTACCAGCGGGTACATGACTCTATGCATGGAACCAGAATGTAAGTTTAGCGGTACGGGGGGTACATAACTCGACACTCTGAGATGTGTCGAGGATTTTGTTTCAGATATAATACTTCTTCAGGAACTTGCCGTTGATGGGCATCATGAGCAAGTCTCCATTTTGCTTTGCGAGGCGGTAGGCGCCGTTGGAGAATACGGCTTCGATGATGAACGGGCCTTCCCATTTTGGTTGGAATTTGCCGACGGTTTTATGCGTCATAACCATCGGCCTCCGAACCGCCAGAACGAGATCGCCTACTTGGAATGTTCTGACCTTGACCTTCTTGTTGAAAGCTCCGGAGATTCTGGCCTAATATAGTTCGATTCGCTGTTGAGCTAACAGGCGTTTCTCGTTTAAGGCCTCCAATTCCTGTAGTCGGCGATGGTGGTTTTCGTTTGTCGTTAACTGATGTGTGAGGGCGACGCGGAGTGAGGGGATCTCAGTCTCTAATGGGAGGACTGCCTTTGAACAGGTGACCTCGTCCGGTATCTCTTCATATACCCTAGTCGTTTCCGAACCTGGATGGGCTGCTAGAAAGTCTGCCAGAGCCTGGCCTTTAACAGCCTTTTGTGGGACGAAGATCATGTGGTATGGTGATAGTAGTATCGCCCAGGTAGCAAGGCGAGAGCTGAGTGTGGAGTTGTTGGCAAACTAGCGACCCCCAGTTTGGTACTCGATGTGGGGCGAGGAGTGGCTGGTTCGCTAGAAGTGTCAGACCTTGCATCGGGGTGACGACCCTTCTTGGGAAGGCGTATCGTCAGTGGCTTGTCGGAGGGATTGAGCATCCCCGTTTGGGGCTGACCGACTCTCGGCAGTCTGATTGTTAGTGGCCCCGTTGTGGATCTTGGCACTTGGCCAGACCTTGGCAGCCGAATTATCATCTGCTCTTCTTGTGCCGAGAGGCTGATTGCGTCCTTACGTAGAGTGGCGGTAAGGGGTGCAGACCTGCCCGATTTGCGAGCTTGGAGGTGGATTGTCAGAGGATCTTCTGATCCTGTGGCTGTCTCGGTACTAGCTTGTACATCTCCTTCACCAAGATGCTTCTTCGATTTTTTATACAGGCAGGAGTCTGAGTAGTAAGATTCGACCCCTTTGAAGGGATCGATATCAGCAAATTCCGTCCTCACGAAGCCGTATTTGTCGACATATTTGAAGCACTGGTGCAGCGTGGAAGGCACGATCATATAATCGTGTATCTATGGGCGCCCCAAGAGGATGTTGTAAGAAGTATCTGTATCGATGACGTAGCAGGTGACTTCGGATTGGAGGTCGCCAATTTGACACTTCAGACGAATCTTCCCAATAGGGTAGCTCCTGCCCGAATTGAACCCGCTGATGGCGGTGCTTATAGGCGTCAGACGATGCATCGGGATGCGGAGATGATGTAGCAGACCCTTCGGGATAATGCTTATGGAAGAGCCAGGATCAATGTGCATCCGATCCACCTTTATGTCGCCGATGTATCCAGTATAATATAGTGGGCGATCGTGCAGATTAGTTTTGATGAGCATGTCCTGCGGAGTGAAGACGATGTTTGGCATTGCGCCAGTGCAGGCACTATCCTGGAGATCCACAGATGAGTCCTCCCCGGTGAGGTTAGATTGAGCCAGATAGGCATCGGTATTTTGGAGTGCTTCGCTCAATGAAATACGAACGTCCTTGGAGAGCCTTAGGAGTTCGTACAGTGACAACTTGGCCGGTGTGTTAGCCAATTGCGCTAAGATGTCAAAGTTGTAGGGCCTCTCCAGCCCTTGGGCTGCCTCTTTTCGGAGGGATTTGTCGAAGCGAGTCTCCCTCGGCCTAGGCTTGTCGGTCATCGAAGGCTGAGCCGGTCCCGGAGCATCAGTTGTAGTGGGTTGATGATTTTCAGCTGGATTGTCAACCACAGGTTGGGATTGTGTCCCAGACCGCGTAACGACGGCTGTAGCTTCCTCGATGTCTGCCGAGATTGTGCGGCAGGATCTGATTTTTTTATTCCTTTTCTTGCAGATAGAAGACAATGTGGGCTGAGTTACTTCCGATACCAAGTCTGGATGGATCCACATGACCTCCCCTCGTGATGTGGTGAGGGGCACTAGACCAGCAGCCTGATCTCAGGGAGGTGGAAGATTGGTAATCTCTATTATCGCCAGAGGGATGGGGACCACCCCGTATTAAGTTTTCGTCGGAGAGAAGCTGCCGAATTGTATGGACACCATATTGGCTACCACGGTTACCTCTTCGAAATCGATAGCCGGAGTGTTCGAATCGATAAGATTTTGGATGTACCGTTTTAGCTGGTAGCAGTCGTGTGTAGCATGGTGGACGTAGCGATGATAATGGCAGTACTTTGGGTTCTCCATCTCTGCTGGCCGCGGTTTCTGCCTTGGTGGAGGAAGCTGAATTCTGTCCCCTTGTATGAGCATGTATAGGATGGACTTGACGTGACCGTCTTCGAAGGAGTAAGTAATTTGCGGCCATTATTTGTCTGCCGGCTTTGGCTCTGGTTTCTGTGCCGTGTCAGCCACCATAGCCTGCTTGCCCCTGTCGTCGCGATTGTTGGAGGGACTACCCCCATTGTCATTATTGGTGTTAGGACGCTTGCCCTTGTTCTCTCCGTCCGAGATGTGCAATCCCAGCTGGCGAGCCTTATTCAATCGTTCTTTGGCGCTTGTGGCGCTGATGATGAATGTTTTCCAGTCCTTGAATTGACTTTCTCCCATCCAGAGACTGATTGTTGGGAGGAGTCTCTTTTGGCAAATTTCAATCAAGGAGGAATCTGGATTTCCAGAGGGCAACTTCATGGCGGTTTGGCAGAACCGCTCGATGTAGTTCCTTGTCAGCTCTTTCTCCCCTTGGACGACGTCCATGAGGGTGGACATGGTGATGTCCTGCCCTACTTCGTAGAATCTCTCCAAGAACATGTGCTTGAAGCCGGCGAAGGAGTGGATGCAGTTGTCCGACAGGTTGCGATACCAGTCGAAGGCGACTCCTTCCAATGCCCCGATGAATAATCGTGTGAGAATGGCATCGTCATGGGGCAGATGGTCGGTGGTGACCTCGAAGTAAGTGATGTACCGACTTGCTGAGGTCTTGCCATCATAAGGATTGATATTGAACGGCTTATATCTTGGTGGGAATGGAACATCCCTCCATGCAGCAGGGTATGGTTGCCGTATTCTGAGGTCTTGAGAGTTTTTTCGAGCGTGGAACATGGCTCGGAGCTCCTGGACCTCTTTTCTCGCTTCACGTGCTTCGTCTAAGGCGGTAGGGGCCGTTATTTTCGGGGGATTGTTGCCCAGGTTTGGTGCCGCCGAATTCGAGTCCGCATTGACCGCGGGACCCGCGCTTGTTTGGCCAGGCGTCCCTCCTTGCAGAGTTGGAAGGGCCGCTTTAATCTCGTCTACAGACTTGACCAAAGTAAGTAATATGGCTTCGAGACTGTCGATGCACTGGCGGTCATTGGAACCACCTTGGTTGCTGTCTGTCATGAATACCGTCTTCACATAAGGAGAGATAGACGGAGCGGTGGAGGAAGCGCCCTCCGAATCGTACCCCTGTAGTAAAAAGTCATCGGGGTATGTGGGTATGTTCCCTTCTGATTCAGACTCGGAAGGAACAGTACCCCCAGCCTCCGAGTTTGCCTCGTCTTGGGAGTTGTGGATGTCGTCGGGGATGTCGAGGTTTGCTGTATCCGATGGAAGAGTTGTCTCTCCTGGCTCGTCTTCTTGGAACATCGGATTGCTGTGGAGGCTCGGAGGGGTGCTACCCCCAGCCCCAGTAACCCCCTGCGTTATGGAGGACGAATCTCCCACTGTAGCAGATTTCGTCTTAGAGCGAGTACCTTGGAAAACTCCGGTGGTGGGCACCCGCTTAGACGACAGTCTTTTAGTCGCAGTGGTTGAGATCTTTGGGCTGGGAACATTCGTCTTCTTCCCCCTTCCATCAGCGGGGACTTTCCGAGCAGAGTTGCAGGAGACAACGGGTAGTGCCTCATCTTCTGAAGATGGCTGTTGCAGTCTTTGAAAGACAGACTGCCGGTCTTCTTGCATCGTCGTGCTATTGCAGCAGCAGTTGACAATGACTTGGGTGCAGTGACGTCCGTGGGAGGACTCTTTGCACCCCGATGCATCTTCTCTTTTCTTGCGTTTGTGGAGGATGGCCTTACGCAAGTCACTTGTTTTGCTGACTTGGGAATTCCGGGCATGCGAGTGTGTAGGCCTCCTGCCTGCTCCCTGATTCGAAGGTAGCTCGTATACTCGCCTTCGTTGGTTATTGGGAGATGCTTGATGGCTATCCTGCCCATTGGCCGCAGGGGGCAGGGTACGAGTAGCTTTATACAACTTTCCATTAGAGGCCCGCGTGACAATCAGTGGGACGCTCCGATAGTCATAGGTTGGGGCAGCTGACTGGGCTTGGTGAGCCTGCGCTGCCCTAGACTTCTTCCTTTTAGCACTTACGGGTGCGTAATAGAAAGAGTCCAAGTTGGATACCACAGAGTCTGGCTTATCATCCAGAGAACCATTAGGGTCAGGACCGCATGAGAGACGGTCGAAGACCGATCGAGAGAAGCGTGGAACAGACGCTATGAGGCTAGGATTGGAAGCCGTACAGGCTGTCTGCATGCGGCTGTCTTTAGCTGTCGGATGAGTTATTCTTGTACGACTAGGAGTCACGACCGTGCAGGCTGGCCGCATGCGGTTGGCAATTGTGGCCACATGGGTTTTCTACAAGCGATTGACTTCAGTAACCGCATAAGTTTCATCCATACGGTTGGCAACTGTAGCCGCATAAGCTATACGACTGACAGATTTGTCCGCGTAGGTTTTCTTCCTACGGCTGGCGGATGTAACCGCATAGGCTTTCTCCATGCGGCTAGAACCCTTATGCGGCTCGGATCGCATAGAGTTCCTCTTTGTCCCTACAAGTCCAGCATCATAATGTTTTTTTCTGCCGAACTTGGGGACAGCAGAGTCGTCTATGATCTGAAGTGGGGCCACAGGAGAGTCTTCTCCGCCATTTTGAGTGACAGATGGTATCTCTGCAAGAGCTTCAGTAGGAATGAATGATCGGGGTCTCCACTCCTTGCGGGCCTTCTTTGTGCGGGCTCGCTTCTGGACCGGGCCAGCGCTCTTGTCGGAGAGCATTTCTTCGAATGCCTGTTGGTCGAACCGGGAGACCATCTTCTGTTGCGTGGAGCCAAGCTTGGCTGTATCCGATTGCGTCACCAACTCCTCAGCCGTGGAGAAGTTTTTCCCCAGCAGAGTCGCCATCGTGTTTGCCATGAAATATAAAAGAGCAGAACAGTTTTATGGGAGGACCGGACTTTTACTTCACGTTACAAACTCGCTTGTACAAAGAAAGCCTAGGGACGAAAACCTAGGTACAGCAATCTAAGTACAATTGTTTATTTTTAATTCTGGGGGGTGACGGTAGAGGCTCGGGAAAGCGACGGCAACTCTGCCTTACTCCTTGGACGATCAGACGTAGCCTTGGCTCCTGTGACGAGATGCTCGGCGTTGATGAAGAAATGCTCTTCTTGTTCTCCTCGTATTGCTCTTCTGGCTTCTCTCTCTGGATTGATCTCTGTAGATTTTTCTCTCTGATTATTGGGGGAGCGTCTCTCTGTATGTGTCTATCTCTCTATTTTTTGTATATATTGCAAAGGAATGTCACCCTACAATTTATAATAGTGGGGGGCATCATTAGGGTTTGCAATGATTGCCCATTCTCAAAGTGGCGGCGGCCTGGTAAATGATCAATCTGGACCATTAATCTTGAGCGTGAATGATCTAGGCCATTAATGAGGATTATGCCAAATCATGTCAGTAATTAATGTTGATTGCAATAAATCCCCATTATGATGATTTGCTGATATCCGCAAATCCAAGTGAATCAATTTAATTCATTCTCTTGCCACGTGTCCCAAATCATTGGGATGTGACCCAAAATTTGATTATCTTTAGGACACGTGTCCTGTCATCATTGTTGAGCCGTGTAATGCCTGTGGTTCGTATTACGTATTTTGGAAATACGTGTACGTATTTTCTTGTATTGTTCCTTGTTTAGTTTTCTTGGCTTGGTTTAAACTCTCGGTTTGGGTTGGTTTGGTTTGGCCGGCTGGTTGCTTGGTCCATCATGGACCAAGGTGAACCCCCTACCTACCACCAACCCATGATATTTATTTCCCCACCAACCTTCTCTCTCCTCCATAACTCTCATTTATTTCTTCTTCTTCTTCTTCTTCCTTCCTCCCCACAACTCCCCAACCCTTAAGCAAGTGCAACTTGCTTCCACAAGAGAACTCATTTTTATGGTTCCATTAGCTTCTTCTCATGATTCTAAGACACATTAGAACTTGTCATTTTCCGTTTTGAGGCTTTGATTCTTGTAGATCTAGAGTTTTGCTATTTTCGGATTTTTGGTAGTTTTGATCTATTAAACTTCCTTGTTTTCAAGTTTTGATGGTTCCATGTTTTAGAGCATCTCCTTCTACCCAATTTTGACCTTTGGAAAGTTGGATTCGGACTTGTTTTGACCAAGATATGGACAATTGAAGCTTAGATTCAACTTTAGAGTTCTTGCTGTTCTTTCCCTCTGGAGAAGACTGTGAATAGTGAGCTAGCTTTTTAGCTTATGCCGCTGAGTCGTACGCTGCTCTTTAGCGAGCGTACGCTAGCCTTCGTACGCTGCTCTTTAGCGAGCGTACGCGTGCCTTCGTACGCTGCTCTTTAGTGAGCGTAGGCTCACCTTGATACGCTGCCTGTTGGCAGCATGTCTTGAGCGTACGCTAGCTTGAGCGTACGCGTGCCTTGGTACGCTAGCTTAAGCGAGCAAGGCGTACGCTGGCTTTGAGCGTACGCTGGTTTGAGCGTACGCTTGCCTATCTTGTCACCCTGGTTCAACCCGAGAGCTTTGTGACCCCCATACGCTGCCTTTGGGAGCGTATGCTTACCTGAGCGTATGCTTACCTGAGCGTATGGCCTTTGGCAGACTTGATCTTATATTAGCTTGTCAGTTTGTTCTATTTTCCTTATCCTGGATCTTCTATAGCCCTTTATATTGATATTTTATTAGATATTTTACGTCCATTTTATATCCTTACGCCTTTTGACCTGAACTTGATAATTCCTGAATTTACTTGATATGTTTGGAAATGATACCTGAGCATGACACGATAGTGACCCGTAGTGGTGCACTCCTGACATAATGACCTGACATGACCTGATAGTGGCCCTTCATGGCGCACTCCTGACAAGAACACTTGACATGATATATCTGATAAGCTGTTGCGACGGCTACCTGACATGACATGACTTGACAAGAATGAACATCCTGGACACCGTGGGTGATTGTGCTTGTACAAATAAACCAGTCCTGTCTTGCATCATGTCTAGGAGGGGACTCCTGAGTACCACGGTCAGGAGTACCTACTAAAATGGACTAAGGTTAATAACTAGATCAATACATTAGTCATGAAGAGATTTTCCAGCTACAGGCAATCCCGTTACCTGGGCGCGCTTGGGATCTGTAGCCTGCCGTCGAGTAGGGCACATTTCCAGCACACTGTCATGTGTTGCATCCTTCAAGCTACTTAAGGGTACATGCGTTTCCTGGACGATGTACCCACCTGAATTCAACCCTAATATTTCGACCTGGGTGACCTGGATGGTCTGCAGGGCTTGTGGCTGTGGAATAATCTCACTGCATCTTGTTAGTAATTAGGATTGTGATAACCCTAGTTAGTTAAAGTATCAAGCCGTAGTTCTTGCTTGGCCGTGAAATGATTGGATGGAGTCTAACCAGTCTAGTCTTGTCCTGACCCTGTTCCAGATTATTGAACGACCAGAATGCTTGTATTTATTTTACCGATAAATGGTAAGAATTCCAAGCTCTGTTCAGGCGAAGGGTTACAACCCCGGTCCTTGTTTGGTTTACGGGTTGTAACCTGGTTATCTGAATAGTTCCATGGTCATCTCGTCGTATATCGTCCTGGCATGTTTTCCTTATTTCCAGTTTTTACCATTTATTTATATGCCTGTCTTTACTATATTATTTATATTCCTGTGCTGATTGCTGGTTTAGTTCTTAAGTGAAGCTCCTTTGTGGCACTTGCTCTTTCTGGGGTCTGACCCAGCTGGTTTTGTGTGGCCAGATTTCGGAGCAGCTCCAGAGGATCTACCGATCTTCCAGCCAGATGGTGGCCACTAGACGGAACCCTGGCAACGAGTGGGTTATCTTTGGCTCTCCCGCTCTATTGTGAAAATATTCTTTTGAGGCGTTTAGCCGACGAGCACCTGTTTAGCTCGATTGTACTTTTACTTACTGTCTGCCTACGGGCTGTAACATGATTAACAGATCCTAGGGTTGATCATGTATGACTAAACTCTTGCTAGTCATAACATTTTGTAACGACTAGCTTCATGATCAGCTGAATATGTAATATTTGGGACGCCTTATTATTGTATATTTGATGATCATACATCTTGTAACATTTACTTACTTGCTTGTGATTGAGACACTAGGCTTGTTCATGACCTTAAGAGACTGTTGGCTTGTAGATAAACCCTCATGTATCTAGACAGCCGTGACCGTATAGCGAGGTGGGTTGCACTTCAATATACGTAGCTGGCTATGTCTGCCCCCGCTCTCCAGTATTCTGGTTCTGGGGCGTGACATGGTTTAAGTGGTGGCCCATGCAGGTCTTGTAAATCAAGATATGTGAGGGTTTACCGAATAGATGTCTCAATCAGTATTCGTCCTTGATCTCTGTTCATATCTTTTGAATCCCTGGATTCTTGTCCTGATCATATGCTTGTATCGTTGATCTGTCCTGGTCCTTCCTTATTGTTCCCTATGTCGTCTTCTTCAGCGGTATTGTTCGTGGTCCTACCGACCAGCAAGGCGGAGCACCTCCCACGGACCAGCAGCAACCTGGAGATCAAGCCCAGCATTCCGAAGTAGCCTCCAGAGTCGTGCCTTCTGACGGAGAACCACCAGTCCAGCCAGTTCAGCCTGTCGAGCCTGATGACGGTACTTTGGTAGGACTCGTCAGGACCTTGATAGCTTCCCAAGATCATCGTGGAGATGCATTGCAACAGGCAGTGGCGGATGCTTTGACAAGAGGTGGTCATCCAGGAAACAGCGCGGCCAACAGCTTTAAGCGCTTGAACCCTCCATTCTTCGACGGTAGTGAAGATGCTATCGCGGCGGATGCATGGCTTCAGGACACAGAAGTGATTCTAGAAGCAGCCAGGACTCCAGAGAACGAGAAGGTAGTCGTGGTGCGCCTGCAGTTGTTAGATCTTGCCCGCAGTTGGTGGGCAGCGCAGGCCGTTGGATTAGCAGCCCCCATTGCTTGGGCAGTATTCCGGAAGAGATTCCAGACCAAGTATTTTGATGCTGTAGCTCGGTACGATCTACAGACGAGGTTCACAAATCTGAAGCAAGGAGGCAGGACGGTCGACGGATATGCGGTCGAGTTTTCCCGACTCAGTCGGTTTGCTCCCACTTTGGTGGCAACCGAGTATGATTGAGCCCAGCGGTTCCAGCAGGGACTTTACTTGGAGATCTTATTGGCAGTCGAGCAGTTTGAGCATCAGACTTTTGATGCAGTCTTGAGAGCAGCCCGGAGGCATGAGTATACCTCCTAGAGGATTGTGGATAGGGCCGGGGGTCGGAAGAGATCTCACGGCCAGATGAATCAGTCTTCAGCCCCAGCCCCGGCAGCCAGGGCTTTGACTATTGGAGCTCCGAGGCGAGCAGCCTCAGTGACGTCGATTCAGTATTCCACTCCGACGTACCCTCAGCAGCAGCAGAAGCAGAAGCAATCTTTCGCAGTGGGTTGTTCTCATTGTGGGAAGCCAGGCCATGTGGTGGCAGAGTGTCGCAGGATACAGGGATTGTGTCTGGTTTGTGGAGCAGCAGACCATAGGGTTGGATCCTGCCCGAACAGGGGTGGTTCATCCTCGTCCAACCTTTCTAGTTCTTCGGTGAGAGGACCAGCACCAGTCCAGCAGCAGCAGCAGTATCCATTGCCGAGGCCCTTGCCGCCTCAGTCCCATGTATTCCAGCAGCAACAACCCCAGCAGTATACTCAAGCCCAGGCCTTGAGTCAGAATAGGCAGCGAGGGTCTCAGCAGAGGGGACCAGCACCCCGAGGGCATGGTCAGGCCATGGTGATGATCGTGGAGGAAGAGTTGGCACCAGGTGAGGTAGTGGCAGGTACTATTCTCGTCAACTCCTTTCCAGCTTCAGCTTTATTTGATTGTGGTGCATCGCATTCATTTATGTCTGCACGATTCACGACACGGGTAGGATTGGAGCCCGAGTCATTATCAGTAAGGCTCAATATACTTACTGGTAACGGACTTGTGGGAGTAGATAGAGTGTTTTTCTCGTATCGGATCGTAGTTAGCGGTAGAGAATTCTCCGCTAGATTGATAGAATTCCCGATGGCCGATTATGATGTGGTCTTAGGGATGGATTGGTTGAGGAACCAGTATGCTAGGATAGACTGCCATATTGGTAGGATTGTTTTTAGCATTCCAGGAGAGCCGGAGTTTTCTTTCTCTCGAGGTGGGGTTGAGTCATCTCCTCCAGTATTGCGGATGGCAGTAGCAGCAGTTCAGTTGCCCAGGATAGTGGATGAGTTCCCAGATGTTTTCCCAGAAGAGCTTTCAGGTATGCCTCCAGAGCGGGAGATCGAGTTCACTATAGACTTGATTCCCGGGACAGCCCCAGTGTCAGAGAGAGTCTACAGGATGGCGCCGTCAGAGTTGGAGATATTGTACAAGATGATTGAAGAACTCAGAACCAAGGGATTCATTCGTGCTAG
The DNA here is from genome assembly GCA_029216955.1 of Iris pallida. Lineage (NCBI taxonomy): Eukaryota > Viridiplantae > Streptophyta > Magnoliopsida > Asparagales > Iridaceae > Iris > Iris pallida. Next base: position 27,815,745 of record JANAVB010008599.1, read on the forward strand.
TGGATCGCCTTGGGGAGCCCCGATGCTTCTTGTGAAAAATAAGGATGGTACGTCCAGGTTATGTGTTGATTATCGTACCTTAAACTCAGTGACAATCAAGAACAGATACCCTCTTCCGAGGATAGATGACTTGTTTGATCAACTCAAGGGGGCATCAGTATTCTCGAAGATTGACTTGCGCTCAGGATATCACCAGATCAGAGTCAGAGAGCAGGACATCCCGAAGACAGCTTTTAGATCGAGATATGGGCATTGGGAGTTCCTTGTTATGCCTTTTGGAGCAACCAATGCGCCGGCAGTATTCATGGACCTCATGAATCGCATCTTCATGCCTTACTTGGATCAGTTTGTGATCGTGTTCTTGGATGACATCCTGGTCTACAGCAAGAGTGAGGCGGAGCATGAGCAGCATCTCCGTATAGTTCTTCAGATCCTCAGAGAGCACCAGTTATATGCCAAGTTCAGTAAATGCGAGTTCTGGCTCGATCGTATTTCGTACTTGGGTCATATCATCACTCGAGGGGGAGTAGAAGTGGATCCCCAGAAGATTGTGGCTATTGAGTCATGGCCAGTACCCAACACCGTTGCAGAAGTTCACAGTTTCCTTGGATTGGTCGGCTACTACCGGCGGTTTATTTCAGATTTTGCTCGGATTTCAGTGCCATTGACGCAGTTGACCCGCAAGGATGCGCAGTTTGCTTGGACAGCAGAGTGTCAGAGTTCTTTTGAGCAGTTGAAGCGAGGATTGATAACAGCTCCTATTCTCACGCTTCCAGATGGAACCGGAGGATTTTCAGTGTACTGTGATGCTTCAGGCAGAGGTTTAAGATGTGTTCTGATGCAGCATGGAAAGATAATAGCTTATGCGTCACGACAACTTCGTGATCATGAGAGGAATTACCCAACCCATGACTTGGAGCTGGCAGCAGTGGTGTTTGCACTTAAGTTGTGGAGACACTATTTGTATGGAGATAGGGTGAAGATTTTCACTGACCACAAGAGCCTGAAGTATGTTTTCACCCAGAAGGATCTTAACATGCGTCAGAGGAGGTGGCTGGAGCTTCTTATGGATTATGATGTCAACCTGCAGTATCATCCTGGGAAGGCCAATGTTGTTGCAGATGCATTGAGCAGGAGAGCCGAAGCTTATTTTCTAACAGCGCAACCAGAGCTGTTAGCAGATCTTCATAAGATGGGTATTGAAGTTGTTCTCCCTTCCAGTGTGGCATTGATGGCCAGCATGCAAGTACAATCCACTATAGTCGAGAGGATCCGGATGGCGCAGTCAGCAGATTCCAAGCTTCAGCGACTCAGAGTAGAGTGTGAGGCAGGACGAAGACCAAAGTTATGCATTCATGAGGATGGTACACTTCGATATGATAAGCGTCTTTGTGTACCCAGTGGAGGTATCAGACAGGAGATCATGTCAGAGGCGCATAGTTCTCAGTATTCTATCCATCCCGGCAGTACGAAGATGTACCGTGATATCCGTCAGCACTTCTGGTGGAATGGCATGAAGCGGGAGATAGCTCGGTTTGTCTCTCGGTGTTTGGTTTGCCAACAGGTTAAGGCCGAACATCAGAGACCGGCTGGACTTCTTCAGCCCTTACCGATTCCAGAATGGAAGTGGGAGCATGTGACCATGGATTTCGTGACTGGATTACCTAGATCCCCAGCTAGTAGGGATGCTATTTGGGTCATTGTGGATAGGCTTACCAAGGTAGCACACTTTCTCCCGTTTAGAGTTGGTCAGTCGACGGCTCAGCTAGCGGAGATGTACCTCAGGCAGATTGTCAGATTGCACGGTGTGCCAGTCAGTATCACCTCGGACCGAGATTCTAGGTTTACGTCATACTTTTGGCGTAGCTTGCAAGAGAGTTTGGGGACTCATCTCCAGTTCAGTTCAGTATATCACCCGCAGACAGATGGCCAGTCGGAGTGCACGATCCAGACTCTTGAAGACATGTTGCGGTCTTGCACACTTGACTTCGGTGGTTCATGGGAAGATCACTTGCACCTGGTGGAATTCTCATACAACAACAGTTTTCAGGCCAGTATCCAGATGGCACCGTTCGAGGCACTGTATGACAGGAAGTGCAGATCCCCGTTAGCCTGGGATGATGTTGGAGAGAGGCAGATGCTTGGTCCAGAAATGATTGCTCAGACCGTTGAAGTGATCAGGCGAGTCAGAAATCACCTTCGAATTGCCCAAGATCGCCAGCGCCATTGGGCCGATTCTCATCGGCGTCCTCTCGAGTTCTCGGTCGGCGATCATGTATTCCTGAGGATTTTGCCTAACCGTGGCGTCATTCGTTTCGGCGTATGGGGCAAGCTTAGTCCTAGGTATATAGGACCGTTTGACATTCTAGAGCGAGTAGGAGATGTATCCTATCGTCTCGCTCTTCCACCGTCGCTAAGTGAGGTGCATGACGTGTTCCATGTATCCCAATTACGACGGTATATCCCGGACCCGAGCCACATCCTGGATTATTCGGAATTGGTTGTTGGTACCAACCTTTCGTATGAGGAGAGGCCCGTGTCTATATTGGATCAAAGAGAGAAGATCCTCAAGAACAAGACTATCAAGTTAGTCCGAGTTGCTTGGGGTCATCACTCTTTGGGGGAGTCAACGTGGGAGCGTGAGGATGATATCCGATCGCGATATCCTGACTTGTTTGACTCGTGAGGTATAATGTCTTTCTTATGCCTCATGCCATCAATTCCTTGCTTGCATGATTGATTGATTGCCTAGTATAATTGCCTGTGAATAGTATAGCTTGTTTTTGTCCCTCTAGCCTCTTAATTAAATTCCGAGGACGGAATTCTTTTAAGGTGGGTAGAGTTGTAATGCCTGTGGTTCGTATTACGTATTTTAGAAATACGTGTACGTATTTTCTTGTATTGTTCCTTGTTTAGTTTTCTTGGCTTGGTTTAAACTCTCGGTTTGGGTTGGTTTGGTTTGGCCGGCTGGTTGCTTGGTCCATCATGGACCAAGGTGAACCCCCTACCTACCACCAACCCATGATATTTATTTCCCCACCAACCTTCTCTCTCCTCCATAACTCTTATTTATTTCTTCTTCTTCTTCTTCCTTCCTCCCCACAACTCCCCAACCCTTAGGCAAGTGCAACTTGCTTCCACAAGAGAACTCATTTTTATGGTTCCATTAGCTTCTTCTCATGATTCTAAGACACATTAGAACTTGTCATTTTCCGTTTTGAGGCTTTGATTCTTGTAGATCTAGAGTTTTGCTATTTTCGGATTTTTGGTGGTTTTGATCTATTAAACTTCCCTGTTTTCAAGTTTTGATGGTTCCATGTTTTAGAGCATCTCCTTCTACCCAATTTTGACCTTTGGAAAGTTGGATTTGGACTTGTTTTGACCAAGATATGGACAATTGAAGCTTAGATTCAACTTTAGAGTTCTTGCTGTTCTTTCCCTCTGGAGAAGACTGTGAACAGTGAGCTAGCTTTTTAGCTTATGTCGCTGAGTCGTACGCTGCTCTTTAGCGAGCGTACGCTAGCCTTCGTACGCTGCTCTTTAGCGAGCGTACGCGTGCCTTCGTACGCTGCTCTTTAGTGAGCGTAGGCTCACCTTGATACGCTGCCTGTTGGCAGCATGTCTTGAGCGTACGCTAGCTTGAGCGTACGCGTGCCTTGGTACGCTAGCTTAAGCGAGCAAGGCGTACGCTGGCTTTGAGCGTACGCTGGTTTGAGCGTACGCTTGCCTATCTTGTCACCCTGGTTCAACCCGAGAGCTTTGTGACCCCCATACGCTGTCTTTTGGGAGCGTATGCTTACCTGAGCGTATGCTTACCTGAGCGTATGGCCATTGGCAGACTTGGTCTTATATTAGCTTGTCAGTTTGTTCTATTTTCCTTATCCTGGATCTTCTATAGCCCTGTATATTGATATTTTATTAGATATTTTACGTCCATTTTATATCCTTACGCCTTTTGACCTGAACTTGATAATTCCTGAATTTACTTGATATGTTTGGAAATGATACCTGAGCATGACACGATAGTGACCCGTAGTGGTGCACTCCTGACATAATGACCTGACATGACCTGATAGTGGCCCTTCGTGGCGTACTCCTGACAAGAACACTTGACATGATATATCTGATAAGCTGTTGCGACGGCTACCTGATATGACATGACTTGACAAGAATGAACATCCTGGACACCGTGGGTGATTGTGCTTGTACAAATAAACCAGTCCTGTCTTGCATCATGTCTAGGAGGGGACTCCTGAGTACCACGGTCAGGAGTACCTACTAAAATGGACTAAGGTTAACAACTAGATCAATACATTAGTCATGAAGAGATTTTCCAGCTACAGGCAATCCCGTTACCTGGGCGCGCTTGGGATCTGTAGCCTGCCGTCGAGTAGGGCACATTTCCAGCACACTGTCATGTGTTGCATCCTTCAAGCTACTTAAGGGTACATGCGTTTCCTGGACGATGTACCCACCTGAATTCAACCCTAATATTTCGACCTGGGTGACCTGGATGGTCTGCAGGGCTTGTGGCTGTGGAATAATCTCACTGCATCTTGTTAGTAATTAGGATTGTGATAACCCTAGTTAGTTAAAGTATCAAGCCGTAGTTCTTGCTTGGTCGTGAAATGATTGGATGGAGTCTAACCAGTCTAGTCTTGTCCTGACCCTGTTCCAGATTATTGAACGACCAGAATACTTGTATTTATTTTACCGATAAATGGTAAGAATTCCAAGCTCTGTTCAGGCGAAGGGTTACAACCCCGGTCCTTGTTTGGTTTACGGGTTGTAACCTGGTTATCTGAATAGTTCCATGGTCATCTCGTCGTATATCGTCCTGGCATGTTTTCCTTATTTCCAGTTTTTACCATTTATTTATATGCCTGTCTTTACTATATTATTTATATTCCTGTGCTGATTGCTGGTTTAGTTCTTAAGTGAAGCTCCTTTGTGGCACTTGCTCTTTCTGGGGTCTGACCCAGCTGGTTTTGTGTGGCCAGATTTCGGAGCAGCTCCAGAGGATCTACCGATCTTCCAGCCAGATGGTGGCCACTAGACGGAACCCTGGCAACGAGTGGGTTATCTTTGGCTCTCCCGCTCTATTGTGAAAATATTCTTTTGAGGTGTTTAGCCGACGAGCACCTGTTTAGCTCGATTGTACTTTTACTTACTGTCTGCCTACGGGCTGTAACATGATTAACAGATCCTAGGGTTGATCATGTATGACTAAACTCTTGCTAGTCCTAACATTTTGTAACGACTAGCTTCATGATCAGCTGAATATGTAATATTTGGGACGCCTTATTATTGTATATTTGATGATCATACATCTTGTAACATTTACTTACTTGCTTGTGATTGAGACACTAGGCTTGTTCATGACCTTAAGAGACTGTTGGCTTGTAGATAAACCCTCATGTATCTAGACAGCCGTGACCGTATAGCGAGGTGGGTTGCACTTCAATATACGTAGCTGGCTATGTCTGCCCCCGCTCTCCAGTATTCTGGTTCTGGGGCGTGACAAGCCGCATGAGGAGCGTTCATATTTGGACCGCATGAAGGTCGTCATGACCGAGCCGCATGAAAGATTTCATGACCGAGCCGCATGAATAGTCTCTATACTCGAATCGCATGAAGGTTGTCATGACCGAGCCGCATGAATATGTTCATGACCGAGCCGCATGGGGGTCTTCATGGCCGAGCTGTATGAGAGTCTTCATGGCCGAGCCGCATGGGGGACCTTCATGATTGAACCGCATAAGTTTATCTGCACTGGCCGTATGAACTCGTCTAGCCTGGCCGCATAAACTTGCCTCGTAGCTGTGAAGATTTTCTCCAGTTCCCTAGGAAGATAGTGCTTTTGTGTCAGCCATTATGACTACTTTACGTCAGGGCTGTCAGCTGTCAGCCGTCAGAGCATTAAACGACGCTGGACACAGCTGTTCTGAAAAGACACGTGGCTTCTTTCTGCGGGCCGCATGGAGTCCGCTCGAGCTGCCTATGCTTTTGAGCCGCATGGGACTCCTGAGCCGCATGCGGCCCCTTGGCCGCATGGATCATTTTTATCTTCTTTTTTATGCTTCTACAACGGTCAGGGATTCACTCTGAATATGGATTAGGCTAATTACTAGATCACACTATAGTTCATGGAGAATTTCCAGTCACAGGCGATCTCATTATCTGGGCGCTTTAAACGAACTTGTAGCCTGTCGACGAGTAGGGCACATTTCCAGCACACTGTCATGTGTTGCACCCTCTAAGTCACCTAAGGGTATATCGTCTCCTGGGCGATGTACCCAACCATACTCTCAACCCGCGGAAGGATAACTGGATAGTCTGCAGGGCTTGGGACTGGAAATTTCTTATTTGCATCTTGTTAGTAAATAGGCTTGTGATAACCCTAGTTAGTTAAGTAGTAAGCCGTAGTATTTGCTTGGCCGCTTGTGAATGGAAGGTGTCTAGCCTGGTCTAAGTCTCGTCTAAGACCCTGTACCTGGTATTCCTGTACCTGATTGTTTTACTTATCTTTAACAATAAATGGGTAGAGACAAGGCGCTATTCAGGCGAAGGGTTACAACCCCGGTCCTTGTTTGGTTTACGGGTTGTAACCTGGCTTCCGGAACGGCTCCACGTCCCTAGTCGCTCATTGTCCTGCTGTACTCTCTATTACTTGTACTTTTCTTCCATTTTCTTATGCTCTGATATGCTAGCTTTTGTTCTTATTTCGTGGCCTCCTTTGTGGCACTTACTCTTTCTGGGGTTTGACCCAGCTGGTTTTGTGTGGCCAGATTTCGGAGCAACACCCGAGGATCTACCGAACTTCCAGCCCAATGGTGGCGACTAGAAGAAACCCGGGCTACGAGTGGGTTTTCCATTTTGTTTCATCCACTACATTGTAAAATTATTCTTTTGCGGCATTTAGCCGACAAGCACCTGTTAGCTCGATACATCTTTACTTACTGTCTGCCTACGGGCTGTAAACATGATTAACAAATCCTAGGGTTGATTATGTATGACTTAACTCTTGCTAGTCCTCGTATTTTGTATGACTAGCTTCATGATCAGCTGAATATGTAATATTTGGGACACCTTTTATTGTATATTTGGTGGTCTAACATCTTGTAACTATATTACTTGCTTGAGATTGAGACAATAGGCTTGACCTTAAGAGACCGTTGGCTTGTAGTAAACCCTCATATCTAGACAGCCGTGACCGTATAGCGAGGTAGATTCCATTTCAATATACGTAGCTGGCTATGTACGCCCCGCTCTCCAGTATTCTGGTTCTAGGGCATCACATGGTTTAAGTGGTGGCCCATGCAGGTCTTGGCATTCAAGAATGTGAGGGTTTACCTAATAAATGTCTCAATCAGTATACGCCCTTGATCTCTGCTCGTATCTTCAAATCCCTGAGAATTTTGACCTGATCACATGCTTGTATCGTTGATCTATCCTGGTCCTTCCTTATTATTTCTCTGTGTCGTCTTCTTCAGCGGCACTGTACCTGACCCCGCCGATTAACAAGGTGGAGCACTTCCCGTGGACCAGCCGCAACCTAGAGATCAAGCCCATCATTCCGGAGTAGCCTCCAGAGTCGTGCCTACTGGAGGACAGCCCCCAGTTCGGCCTGTCCAGGCTGCAGAGCCTGACGATGGCACCTTGGTAGGTCTCATCAGGACCTTGATAACTTCCCAGGATCGTCGCGGAGATGCCTTGCACCAGGCGGTGGCAGACGCTTTGACCAGAGGCAGTCATCCAGGGAACAGCGCGGCCAACAGCTTCAAGCGCTTGAACCCTCCCTTCTTCGACGGTAGCGAGGATGCGATTGCCGCAGATATATGGCTTCAAGATACCGAGGTGGTTCTGGAAGCAGCTAGGACACCTGAGAATGAGAAGGTGGCGGTGGTACGCCTGCAGTTGTTGGACTTAGCTCGCAGTTGGTGGACGGCACAGGCCGTGGGATTAGAGGCGCCAGTTGCTTGGGCGATATTTAGAGAAGGATTCCAGACGAAGTATTTCGATGCTGTAGCTCGGTATGACCTACAGACGAGATTTACCAACTTGAAGCAAGGAGGCAGAACGGTCGACGGTTATGCATCTGAGTTTTTTAGACTCAGTAGGTTTGCCCCCACCTTGGTGGCAACCGAGTTTGATAGGGCCCAGCGGTTTCAGCAAGGGCTGCATTTGGAGATCTTGTTGGCAGTTGAGCAGTTTGAGCACCAGACGTTCGATGCAGTATTGAGGGCAGCTAGGAGGCACGAGTACACCTCCCAGAGGATCGTGGATAGGACCGGAGGTAGGAAGCGGTCCCACAATCAGATGCACCAATCATCAGCTCCAGCCCCGGCAGTAAGAGGTTTGACCATTGGAACTCCGAGGCGGGCGGCCTCAGTAACGTCGGTTCAGCATTCAACCCCGACGTACCCGCAGCAGCAGAAGCAGAAGCAGACTTTCGCGATAGGATGTTCTCATTACGGGAAGCCAGGGCACGTGGTGGCAGATTATCGCAGGGCACAGGGATTGTGCCTGGCTTATGGAGCGACAGATCACACGATAGAAGCCTGCCCAAATAAGGGTAGTTCGTCCTCTTCTAACCTAACCAGTCCATCGGTTAGGGGACCAGCACCTATGCAGCAGCAGTACCCGAGGCCATTGTTGCCTCAGGCCCAGGCGTTTCATCAGCAGAACCAGCAGCAGTATACCCAGGCTCAAGTGCAGAGTAGGCAGAGAGGTTTCCAGCAGAGGGAACCCGCAGCCAGAGGACAAGGTCAGGCCATGATGATGACTATGGAAGAAGAAGTTGCACCAGGTGAGGTAGTGGCAGGTACTATTCTCGTCAACTCCTGTCCAGCATTGGTATTATTTGATTCAGGTGCATCGATTCATTCATGTCTGCACGATTCGCGACAGGATAGGATTGGAGCCCGAGTCATTATCAGTAAGGCTCAATATACTTACTGGTAATGGTCTTGTGGGAGTAGATCGAGTATTTTCCTCCTGTCGGATCGTAGTTAGCGGTAGAGAGTTCCCCGCTAGATTTATAGAGCTCCCTATGGCAGACTATGATGTAGTCTTAGGCATGGATTGGTTGAGGAACCAGTATGCTAGGATAGACTGCTATGTTGGTAGGGTTGTCTTTAGTATTCCAGGCGAGCCAGAGTTTTCATTTTCTAGAGGCACAGTGGAACCATCTTTCCTAGTATTGCGGATGGCAGTAGCAGCAGTGCAGTTACCCCGGATAGTTGAAGAGTTTCCAGATGTCTTCCCAGAAGAACTTCCAGGGATGCCGCCAGAGCGGGAGATTGAGTTCACTATAGACTTGATCTCCGGGACGGCACCAGTATCAGAGCGAGTCTACAGGATGGCGCCTTCAGAGTTAGAGATTTTGTACAAGATGATTGAAGAACTCAGGACCAGGGGATTTATTCGTGCAAGTGGATCACCTTGGGGAACCCCGATGCTTCTCATGAAAAAGAAGCATAGTACATCCAGGTTATGTGTAGATTATCATACCTTGAACTCAGTAACAATCAAGAACAGATACCCTCTCCCGAGGATAGATGACTTGTTTGATCAACTCAAAGCGGCTTCAGTGTTTTCGAAGATAGACTTACGGTCAGGATACCACCAGATCAGAGTCAGAGAGCAGGACATCCCGAAGACAGCTTTTCGATCTAGGTATGGGCATTGGGAGTTTCTTGTTATGCCCTTTGGAGCAACCAATGCGCCAGCCATATTCATGAACCTCATGAATCGTATTTTCATGCCTTACTTGGATCAATTCGTGATCGTGTTCCTAGATGATATCCTGGTCTACAGCAAGAGCGAAGCAGAGCATGTGCAGCATCTCAGAATCGTCCTTCAGACGCTTAGAGAACATCAGTTGTACGCCAAGTTTAGTAAATGCGAGTTTTGGCTTAATCGCATTTCGTACTTGGGTCATATCATTACCCGAGGAGGAGTAGAGGTAGATCCCCAGAAGATTGTGGCTATCGAGTCATGGCCAGTACCTAGTTCAGTGGCAGAGGTTCACAGCTTCCTTGGATTGGCCGGCTACTACCGACGATTCGTTTCAGATTTTGTAAGGATTTCGGTGCCGATGACCCAGTTGACCCGCAAGGATGTGCAGTTTGCTTAGACAGCAGAGTGTCAAGAATCATTTGAGAAGTTGAAGCGAGGTTTGATAACGGCTCCCATTCTCACACTTCCAGATGGGACCGAAGGATTCACAGTTTATTGCGACGCTTCAGGCAGAGGATTGAGATGTGTTTTGATGCAACATGGGAAGGTAATAGCTTATGCGTCACGTCAACTCCGTGATCATGAGAAGAATTACCCGACACATGACTTGGAATTGGCAGCGGTAGTGTTTGCACTTAAGCTTTGGCGGCACTACTTGTACGAAGATAGAGTGGAGATATTTACCGATCACAAGAGCCTGAAGTATGTTTTTACCCAGAAGGACCTTAATATGCGGCAGAGAAGATGGCTCGAGCTACTGGTGGACTACGATGTGGATTTGCAGTATCACCCAGGGAAGGCCAACGTTGTAGCAGATGCGTTGAGCCGGAGAGCCGGAGTTTATTTCCTGACAGCGTAACCAGAATTATTGGCAGATCTTCAGAATATGGGAGTTGAAGTAGTTCTTCCTACCAACGTAGCGTTGATGGCCAGTCTACAGGTTCAGTCCAGCATAGTTGAGAGGATCCAGATAGCGCAGTCTACAGATTCCAAGCTTCAGCAACTCAGAGCAGAGTGTGAGGCAGGGAGAAGGCCAGAGTTGTGCATTCATGAAGATGGTACACTTCGATACGGCACTCGTCTTTGTGTACCCAGTGGAGATATCAGACAGGAGGTCATGGCAGAAGCTCACAGTTCACAGTATTTTATTCATCCCGGTGGCACGAAGATGTATAGAGATATTCGTCAGTATTTTTGGTGGAATGGCATGAAGAGGGAGATAGCCCGGTTTGTCTTTCAGTGTTTGGTTTGCCAGCAGGTTAAAGCTGAACATCAGAGGCCCGCTGGACTTCTTCAATCTTTGTCGATTCCAGAATAGAAGTGGGAGCATGTGACCATAGATTTTGTGACTGGATTGCCTAGATCCCCAGCTGGTAGAGATGCTATTTGGGTTATAGTTGACAGGCTCACGAAGGTGGCTCATTTTCTCCCATTCAGAGTTGGTCAGTCTACGGCCCAGTTGGCATAGATGTACCTCAGGCAGATTATCAGGCTTCATGGGGTGCCGGTCAGTATCACCTTGGACAGGGATTCAAGATTCACATCATACTTTTGGCGTAGCCTGCAAGAGAGTTTGGGAACTCACCTTCAGTTTAGCTCAGCTTATCATCCGCAGACAGATGGTTAGTTAGAGCGCACAATCCAGACTCTTGAAGATATGTTGAGATCTTGTTCCCTTGACTTCGGTGGTTCATAGGAGGATCACCTGCACCTGGTAGAATTCTCATACAATAATAGTTTCCAGGCCAGTATTCAGATGGCCCCGTTCGAGGCACTGTATGGCAGGAAGTGCAGATCCCCGTTAGCCTGGGATGATGTTGGAGAGAGGCAGATGCTCGGTCCAGAAATAATTGCCCAGACAGTTGAAGTGGTCAGAAGAATCAGAGATCGTCTTCGAGAGGCCCAAGATCGCCAGCGGCATTGGGCCGATGCTCATCGACGTCCCTTAGAGGTTGCTATCGGCGACCATATATTCCTTAGGATCTCGTCTAACCGCGGCGTCATTCGTTTTGGCATACGGAGAAAGCTTAGTCCTAGGTATAGGGCCGTTCGATATCCTGGAGCGAGTAGGAGATGTATCCTATCGTCTCGCTCTTCCACCGTCGCTAAGTGAGGTGCATGATATATTCCATGTGTCCCAATTACGATGACACATCCCGGACCCGAGCCATATCTTGGACCATTCAGAATTGGTTGTTGGTACCAACCTTTCGTATGAGGAGAGGCCCGTGTCTATATTAGACCGGAGAGAGAAGATACTCAAGAACAAGACTATTAGCTTAGTCCGTGTTGCTTGGGGTCATCACTCTCTAGGTGAGTCAACGTGGGAGCGTGAGGACGACATCCGATCGCGATATCCCGACTTGTTTGACTCGTAAGGTATAATGTCTTTCTTATGCCTTATGCTTTCCATCCCTTGCTTGCATGCGTGATTGTTTGATTGTTTGCTTAGTGTAGCTTATTTGTCGATCATATAGCTGGCTCTTACATCTCTAAGCATCTTGATTTAAATTCCGAGGACGGAATTCTTTTAAGGTGGGTAGAGTTGTAATGCCCGTATTTCGGAATATGTATTTTAATTAAGCATATATGTATTTTGGACCTGTATTTTATTTTCTCAGATTATGGCCTGTAATTGTGTTTTGGCTTAACTTGCGAATTTTTGGTTTTTTCGTAAAACGGGTTTTGGACCTGGCTTGGTTTTATTTTGTGGAGAAGGAATTGGTTTGGTTTGGTTTAGTATGCATTGGAACACCCTTAACCTATACTCCACTCTCATTCCACCACAACCCACCCTCATTAAAATCCCCACCAACCATTCTCTCTCCTCATTACTTCCCTCATTAAATTTCTAACTCCTTCTTCTTCTTTCTTCTTCCACACAACACCCAACACCATAGGCAAGTGCACCTTGCCACCACATAAGGACCCAATTTTATTTGTCTATTAGCTAGAGTAGGCCATGGTGAATAATATTAGAACTTGGTATTTTGTGATTTGGAGCTTCCATTTTTCTAGATCTAAGTTTTTACCATTTTCAGATTTTCTTGGTTTTGATCTATTAAACTTAGATTTTTCCTTATTTTGAGGCTTCCATGTGGAAGAGAATTCAATTTTACACAAGTTAGAACTTTGAAAATCCAAATTTCGTTTTGATTTGGCCAAGTTATGAAGATTTGAAATTTAGGGTTCTTGAGGTCTTCCTCTCGGCCAGATGGAGAAGATGACTCTCGGCCTGCGCTCTTTAGCGCATGGCCGGACTGCGCAACTCTTCGGCCAGCGCCTTGCGCTGGCGCTTCTTAGCTCCAGCGCCTTCCTCCCATTGGCGCACTTGACTGCTGTGCCGCTCGCTCCCAGTGCGGCTCGGCTCCAGCGCAATCTGCTTCAGCGCAACCCATCTTCAGCGCAATCCACTTCAGCGCAACCCGCTCCCAGCATAATCCGCTTCAGCGCAACCCATCTTCAGCGCAACCCAACTTCAGCGCAACCCAACCCCTGCGCAGTCCATTTTCCCCAGCGCAATCTAATCCCCTGTGCAGCCTGTTACCCATGGTGATTTGGTTTTATTTTCTTGGACTTGGCTTCTCTTTTGTGGATTGGAGTTTTGAGATCTTATTCCACACAACATGACTGTCTCGACCCAACACGACCTGGCACAGTTTTGGTGTTTTGTTTATGACTAGTACGGTTTTTTGTGATTTCTGTGAAGTATGATTCTAGTACTTTCTGATCTTTTTGATAGTGGCCCGTGGCGGCGCACTCCTGACTTGTAACTTGTACACCTGTAACTGGTAACTTGACTTGACTTGATGCTGTTGCGATGGCTAACTTGACTCATATAATCAACTTTGACTCCGTAGGTGTTCATCCTTGCTGCTTCGTGCAATCCACTTGTCTTGTCTTGCATCATGTCTAGGACGTGACTCCCTGGTTACCACGGTCAGGGATTCACTCTGAATATGGATTAGGCTAATTACTAGATCACACTATAGTTCATGGAGAATTTCCAGTCATAGGCGATCTCGTTATCTGGGCGCTTTAAACGGACTTGTAGCCTGCCGACGAGTAGGACACATTTCCAGCACACTGTCATGTGTTGCACCCTCTAAGTCACCTAAGGGCATATCGCCTCCTGGGCGATGTACCCAACCATACTCTCAACCCGTGGAAGGATAACTAGATAGTCTGCAGGGCTTGGGACTGGGAATTTCTCAATTGCATCTTGTTAGTAATTAGGCTTGTGATAACCCTAGTTAGTTAAGTAGTAAGCCGTAGTATTTGCTTGGCCGCTTGTGAATGGATGGTGTCCAGCCTGGTCTAAGTCTCGTCTAAGACCCTGTACCTAGTACTCCTGTACATGATTGTTTTACTTATCTTTAACAATAAATGGGTAGAGACAAGGCGCTATTCAGGCGAAGGGTTACAACCCCGGTCCTTGTTTGGTTTACGGGTTGTAACCTGGCTCCCGGAACGGCTCCACGTCCCTAGTTGTTCATTGTCCTGCTGTACTCTTTATTACTTGTACTTTTCATCCATTTTCTTATGCTCTGATATGCTGGCTTTTGTTCTTATTTCGTGGCCTCCTTTGTGGCACTTGCTCTTTCTGGGGTTTGACCCAGCTGGTTTTGTGTGGCCAGATTTCGGAGCAACACCCGAGGATCTACCGAACTTCCAGCCCAATGGTGGCGACTAGAAGGAACCCGGGCTATGAGTGGGTTTTCCATTTTGTTTCACCCACTACATTGTAAATTTATTCTTTTGAGGCGTTTAGCCGACGAGCACCTGTTAGCTCGATGCATCTTTACTTACTGTCTGCCTACTGTTTCACTTAACAAAAATGCCTGGAAAATTGGCTTTTGAAAATAAAACGAGAAAAAGTACAAGAAGTACAAATTTGATTCTGGAAAAGTATTGCTATGGAAGTCTGATCTGTAAATGATAACTTTGTTCCTTGGACCATACGATGATGATGAAGATCGCTGCTTGAAGTTGAACAATTGGAAGAACTAAGTCACCAGAAAGGTATCGACGCACTTGGGCAATGACGGCGAGGCCGAATGCTTTCCTGCTTTGCTTCACTCTGTTCTGAAAGAAAGGTTGAAGTAGAATGCTCTGGAGAATCAAAGTCTCTGAGTTCTAGTCTCTTTGTTCTCTCCTGTGTGAAAAATAAGTCTATTTATAGACTTGGGCTCCCGTGCGTAAAAACTCAGCAAAAGTTCCGTCTTTACGCTAATAACTGCCACCCATGATCAAAGTCATCCTCTGCATATGTTGACACGTGTCCCATCATTTCAGTAAGAATATGATGCACGTACACACGTTCTTCGAGATGTGTGGCATGAAAGCCATGTAGGCAAACCACATTCCAAACTGGTCAGATAAATAGGGCGTAAAAACATCCCCAATGTACTCTGAGCGTAAATCAGTAAACTAGGCGTAAAATAGCCCTAACATAGACTTCTCGCGTAAAGTGTAAAAACTCAAATAGTCTCCATGCGTAAAAGAAGTCACACTATGAGCGTAAAGTAGCTTAGTCCACGTACTAAACGACAACATTGGTCTCTGTATGAAACAAATCCCTTCGAATTCTGTGATATATGCCATCATTAATATCTTTATGTCAGAGTTTGCATTAAATGCAAGACTTGACAGCTTTGTCCAGCGTAAAAGTCGTTAGCCTGTCTTAGGCGTAAAACCATTGGCATAGACCCGAGCATACAGTGATTAGCCTCTCCTTGGCGTAAAAAATAGATCATTATGAGTGGAATGATCCATCTCCTTGACTCATTAAATAAAGCACTTTTTACGCTCCTACAAGTCCCCCTTCAAAGTTTTCAAATATCTTCAAAATTTGAAACACTTTGAACAGAAGCGTAAAAGTTGAGACTTGACCAGTCAGCGTAAAATTCGGGATACTCAACAGTCATCCGCGTAAAAGTAGGGATATCCAAGAATCGACGTAAAAACCAAGAGAATGATGTCGGTCAATACTTAACCGTCACAATGAATTTTCTTCTCAAAACTTTGGAATGTTTCTTCATCTCCCGAGTTTGCATTTAATAATGAGCAGTTTCCCATAAGGAATATGAAGAGTTGATTTGATTATATAAATAGAGAGAAATTCCTTATTTTTTGCCATTCATCCTCACATTGTCATGGCGCCAAAGAACAACAAAGAGGCTTCGAGCTCCAGGATTGATTTTGAGCGAGCACACAACTTTTTAGAGTGCTTTGGAGTGACTCCGACAGTCTTTAGTCGTATCGATGGTGATCCCCCAACTGTGTATGAAGGGCTAGGAGATGCAGAAGCATTTCTTAATCTGATGCGTCGCTCCGGGATTCGCAATATGCACGAACTAGGTGCCTCCCTTTGTCAGCCCAACGAAGGAGAGAAAAAAAATAATGTTTTATGTAAAAACGTCGCTTATGTATTGCGATCTGTAGGGGGCATACTCCCCGTTTATAAATAAAATCTTAATGTTGATTTCATCTCTTTGACTGCATCTATTGTTGTTCATTCCCAAGAAACAAACCAACACGTGGCATCTGTCTTGTGGTCACGAGAGCCTTTTAATAGGATCCTTTTCCGAAATAGACTCACACTAACAGTTTCTTCAGCCTTTATAAATAGCTGAGAATGTTCTATATATTCTCATTCTCATTCTCATTCTTCTGAAGATTTGCAATATTTTATTCTTCAACAAGTTACGATTGCGATGCTCTCCGATGTCGTTTCTTTGTACGCCCGGTAGCTCTTTGCAAGATTTTATTTTCCAACAAATGATGATGCTTTTCGATGTCATTCCTCTGTACGCTCGATCACCAGATGTAGATTCAACCACTATTAGAGCCGAATCATTTGACCTAAGTGGTAAGTTTGATTCGTAAAAAAATCGTCTGCCTTTGAATTTTTTGTTGAAAACAGATGCCCATAAGCGTAAATCCTTGATAGATGTAGAATCTCATAGGTAAGATGCACTGGCGTAAAAGCCTTGTTGAATGCTCATGAAACATTGGCGTAAAAGCCTTGTTAAATGAGGTTCACACGAAACAATAGCGTAAAAGCCTTGTTGAATGCTCATGAAACGTTGGCGTAAAAAGCCTTGTTGAATGAGGTACACCTGCTACACGGGCGTAAATCTTTTGTAGGTTAAATGCTCATTAATCACTTGCATAAAAGAAAAATTCAGGCGTAAAGTCCTTGCAGCCTGTTGAAGATAAATCGAGATGCATAAGCATGCGTCTGATGATACTTCTGTTTAACACAATTTTTCTTTGGTGTTTTTCTGCAGAAGTTTGGCTGAAGAGCTTTTCCAGAACCGGCATTGGCAACTTTGATGCTGGAAAGAGCATTCTTCTGACATCAACATCAGGGAGCTCATGCGCTTTTGACGCGCAAATCAGACAACTCAGAACTTTTCGTGGGATAAAAGAGTCTTCCTCAGATGGTAGGAAGAGCCTTTATACACGGAAAGTTGGATGGTGGAGTCAACTCTATCCCGAGAAATTGGGTAGTAGAGTTCCTTTCACGGCAGGACTAGGAATTGTATCCCAATGCTGGATACATTTCTATCTCCTCTGAAAGGCCGCCACTTCTCCACCAGTTGTATTGGCAGCAACACGTCTTCGGGCTACCATACTCTGGGATTCTCCTCTCGTCTGAGGGAGAAGACCAGAGTTAATTTCTTCTGTTCTGGTTGCCATTGAGGCTCAGACAGCAAGGAATTGCCACCAACAACGAATCCGATGAAGAAGATCCAAAGAAGAAATAGATCTCAATTAGGTCATCGTTGTTGTATAGAATGAAAATCCAAGAATGTAATAGATTTCCATTATGAATTGTAAGGAAGTCTTAGGAACGTAATAGACTTTTATGATGATATGAGAATGGAAATGATAAATCTTCTATGCTCAATGATTTGTATCTATCTAGATGTAATATGGACATGATAGATAATGAAATCTTGTTTTCTGTTTTAGAGTATACAATACTATCAGAGGTAATATGGACATGACAGTATGTAAGAACTCAAAAGAAAATTAGATTAATATTTATGCAGAGGTCAAATGGAAATGATAGATAAGGAAAGTAAGTAGGTTTAATATTTATCCAGAGGTCATGAAAACATGATAAATATCGAATCCCACTTTTTAATCAATTGATAAAATAGAAGATTTAAAATCTCTCTCAAAGGAGACAAGAAAATCAGCTTAACCAAACCTTGGTAGCTGGGGAATAAGAAGACAGATGTCATGAGCATATACACCAAAAAGATGGATGAACCAACGTATCTTTCGGGAAAAGAAAGGACAATTCAATTCCATAATGAAATGGATGAACCTGGTAAAATAAAAGGACAAGTCTTTTCGGGAATAAAAAGTTGTTATCTATTCAAATTCAAAGACCAGTTCATTAATAGTCCTCTCCTATAAATAGGCGAAAACTCTTTGTAACTTTTCATTCTTATTTCCACTTCTTTATTGGAAATGTCTTCCAAGGATATGCAGCAAAAGAATGAAATCTCCAAGAAAGTTGAGGACATCATTGAGATGTGCCCCGTTGAGCCAATTGTGACAGATCCAACCGAAGTAGGCGAAAGCTCTTCTACTTCCAAGCCACCCCAAGTCATCCTTGCTTTCTTAGCAGAGCCAGGGAAAACTCTTGAAGAAGAAGCGCTGAGGATGGCTGCCTGCAAGTTTTTTATGAACTCAGGCAACGATGCCTTTGAAGCATTGGCTGACTATGTATTCAATAAGGAAGGCGAAGGCAGTGGCCCTCGTCCTTAATATTTTGTCTTGAACAAAAATAAAAATAAAAGAGATATTATTTTCATTCTGTCTTTTTTTATACATAGTATTTCTTAAGAAATTTGCCATTGATCGGCAGCATGAGTAAATCTCCATTGGGCTTTGATAACCGATAGGCGCCATTGGAAAACACGGACTCAATTACATAAGGGCCTTTCCATTTCGCTTGGAATTTTCCTTTGCTTTTGTGAGTCATCACCATCGGTCTTCGAACAGCTAATACAAGCTCGCCAACCTTGAATACCCTCTCTTTAACTTTGCGATTGAAAGTTCGAGATATACGGGCTTGATATAGCTCAATATGCTGTTGTGCTTGAAGACGCTTCTCGTCAAATCCTTCGAGTTCTTGGAGTCGTAAGCGATCATTATTCTCTGTAGTTAGCTCATTAGCAATGGCTATTCGAAGAGATAGAATCTGGATTTCCAATAGGAGGACAGCTTCACATCCATAAACCAATGAGAATGGTGTAAAACCAGTAGGAGTCCGGACTGTTGTTCGATAAGCCCATAAACATTCTCCAAGCTTCTCATTCCAATCACGTTTATTAGAAGAGACGAACTTTTTGAGAAGTTTGATGATTGTCTTGTTGAAAGCTTCGGCTAAACCATTAGCAGCTGGATTATAAGCCGTAGAAGCCAGATTTTGAATTCGATTCTTATCACAGAACCGATAAAATGCCTGACTGGCAAATTGTGGTCCATTGTCATGAATTATTCGTCGAGGAATCCTGAAGCGATAAATGACATAATGTTTGATGAAGCTGATTACATTAGATGTCTTCACTTCAGTAAGGGGAACTGCTTCTGCCCACTTGGAAAAGTAATCGGTTATAGCTAATATAAACCGATGTCCCTTAACAGAAGAAGGGTTAATAGGACCAATGATATCCATGCCCCAAGCTTCGAAGGGCCAAGAGGCTGCTGTAGGATATAGAAATTCAGACGGTTGATGAATAAAATTGGCATAAATCTGACATGCTTTACATCTTCTGGCATAGTCTACAGCATCTGCTATCATAGAAGGCCAATAATACCCCATTCTTCGAATGCGGTCTTGTAATTTAGGACCCGGTTGATGAGCACCACAAACGCCATCATGAGCTTCTCGCAGTGTTTGTTTGGCTTCACTTTCTGAGAGACATCGCAGCAAGAGTCCATCATATGAACGACGGTATAGCATAAGTAAAGACGAATCATAATAAAATCGAAATGATCGTCTCTTGATTGATGCAACTTCTTTTGGGTCTTCAGGCAAAATCCCATGAACTGTATAATCAATGAATGGAGTTTTCCAATCCTTCTGCTGGGAACTTGACTCTGTGACATAACTTTGTTCAATATACAGATTATTCTTCACACAGAACAAGTCTCGGTCCAACAAAGTAATTGTATTTTGCTTCGGATTGGAACAGCCAAGTCTGCAGCTAAGCTAGCAAGAGCATCAGCCTCCATATTCTGAGAACGTGGTACAAATTCCATGAAGAATCCTTTGAATGAAAGGACCAACTCGACTACCACTTGATGATAAGGGATAAGATCAGGATTTCTGACCTCATAAGTCCCTCTAACTTGATTAACGATCAATTGAGAATCTCCATAAGCTTCTAGGAACTCAATGTCCAATTGTTTTGCTACTTGGAGACCGATCAATAGAGCATTGTATTCTGCTACATTATTGGAGCATGGTTCATTGAGAGAATAGGCACGGTATATGACCATTTTGTCAGGAGAAACCAAGATGATTCCTACTCCAGAGACAATATTGCCTTTAGGTCCTACTCGTGATGCTCCATCAAAATATAATTACCATATGTCATTCTTCAAAGTCATGTTACAATCCACGACTTCATCTGGAATGTCCTCATATAACTTCGAAGTTTCAGGTATAGGATGAGCAGCTAAGAAATCAGCTAATGCTTGGCCCTTCACTGATTTTTGAGGTACATAAACTATGTCATAAAGAGTGAGCAACATCGCCTAGGTAGCTAACCTGGAATTAAGAATGCTCGGTTTTCTCATCAATACCCGAATGAGATTTATTCTAGAGATGACATGAATAGTCTGTCCAGTGACATAATGCCTTGACTTTTGGATGGCAAAAACCAAAGCTAGACATTCCTTTTCCACAGGAGTATACCTGTGTTCAGCTCCGACCATCATTCTGCTCAGATAATATATTGCTTGTTCATGACCCATATCACTTTTCTATACAAGAAGAGCGCCAAGTGAATGATCCAAGGCTCGAACATATAACAAAAATGGCCTTCCTACCATCGGAGGTACCAGAACAGGTGGATTTGTAAGGTATTGCTTAATGTCATTGAAGGCTTTCTGACACGCTTCATCCCAGACAAAAGATACACCTTTCTTTAATAGATGAGAGAAAGGTTGACATCTCCCAGAAAGATTAGATATAAATCTTCTGATATAAGCAATACGATCCTGAAAGCCACGGAGTTCTTTCAGATTACGAGGAGGACGCATTTTAAGAATTGCTTTAACCTTATCAGGATCAACATGGATACCCTTAGAAGTAATGACAAATCCTAAAAACTTGCCACTGGAATCCCCTAAGAAAGACTTAGTAGGGTTCATTTTCAATTGATGCTGACGCATCAATTCAAATACTGTCTTCAAGTCCTGAATGTGATTATCCTTTGATCGACTCTTAACAGCAATGTCATCTACGTAGCATTCAACTATCTTCCATAGATGTTCTTGAAAGATGTTGCTCATAGCCCGTTGATATGTGGCACCGGCGTTTTTAAGACCAAACGGCATAACCGTATAACAGTAAACCCCAAGGGGTGTACGAAAAGCAGTATGCTTCTCATCTTCTGGATGTATCTTGATCTGATTGTATCCTGAGAATCCATCCATGAAAGACATGCGTTCAAAACCACATGTATTGTCTATCATGACATCAGTAATTGGAAGTAGAAATTCGTCCTTTGGATAAGCCGTATTAAGATCTCGATAATCTATGCAAACTCGAATCTTTCCGTTCTTCTTCATAACAGGAACAATATTGGCAACCCAATCCGGATGTTGCTCTTCACGAACAAAGCCACATGTAATCAACTTTTTGACTTCTGCTTCAATTGCATCCATTATATCTGGTCTAAAGCGCCGTTGCTGTTGTTTTACAGGCTTGACATTGGGCAAAATACTGAGTTTATGAGTAGCAACTTTAGGATCTAGCCCTGGCATATCCTCATAACTCCATGCGAAAATGTTAATATATTTTTTGATAAGTTTTATCAACTGTTCTTTTTCATCTTCGGAAAGATTCTTACTGATGAATATTGGTTTGGACGCAGTTCCATCTCCAACATCAATCTGGATAACCTCATCCTCTGTAGGTGGCTGTCGCTGTTCAAAACGAAGTTTCCACTGAGTATCCATCTGTTGAGCCCAAGGACCATTCTCAAATGGTTCAGATTCATCATCGGTTTGAACCATATTGACTGAGAATATCTGTCCAGATTCATCGTATGAGGAACGAGACATATCGGATTCCATGAATTGAATTTCCTCCGAATCTGATGATTGTGAAGAGCTAGAAGAGAATTCTTCTTGTATATCGTCATTAAACATGTGGGACGGATCATATCCCAACCCATGACGAGTCTTCTGGTAAAACGGATCACCACATAATGGTAGTCGTCTACCCTTGCCTTGATTGAGACCTTGTATGGTCTTCAAATCGTATCCCATATTCTGGATAATCTTGATAGATTGTTGACTATATTTGTCAATTCGGATTTTTCCTTTATCTTTATCTTTCAGATCATCCGTCTGAGCAACAGGGATATTTCTAGCCAGGCCAAAAATAATTTGGCACTTGTTTTTCTTATTAGATGGAATCACGAAATAAGATTCTTCATGACGTCTAAAAGTTACGCAAGCTTGTGATGAAGCGGCCACAGGTAGAAGATAAGGGGAAGATGTTAGAAACCTTTGAGCATAAGGTCCGACATCAACCTGAAGAGGAAAAGAATTTTCCTTATGGTCGATGTATAAAGTTTCTTCTGGTTCTATGTCGCCTTTATATTGATGACTTTGATTATCAGAAGATAAAGTCATCCTTTCAATAAACTTGACAGCCATATACTCGAAAAAAAATCTTCATTGATATCAAAAAGTACAGAATGATCAATATTTACATCATTTACAATTTGACTGCTACGCTTCGGATTAATCATCAGTGGACCATTATCCGTCATCTGCGTAGTTTTGCCAAGATTGACAATCAATGGTGGTTCTGGATCATTCGTACAAGAAGTACGCCCTTTGACCTTGATCATAAAAGGTTGAACTTGGCTCTTAGTAGGAACATTTACTGATTCCTCAGATGAAGTTTGAGTTCTTCCTTTAACCTTGATTATCAAAGGTTGATCATCGACAGGTTGGGATTGGATTCGTCCCTTGACTATGATCTTCAAAGGTTGCTCTTCTGGCGGATCTTCATTAATAGACTGATCCTCAGTAGATGATTGATCTTCAGCTATGTCTGATATCTCTTTCACATGCTCTTGTTTATAAAGTCTTGAATCAGAGAAATAGGCTTCAACACCCTTGAAAGGATTGATATCAGCAAACTCAGTCTTCACAACCCCTTAGGGATCCACATACTTGAAGCATTGGTGGAGAGTCGAAGGCACGATGTTATGCTCATGTAACCATGGTCTTCCAAGAAGAATATTGTAGGATACGTCTGAGTTGATAACATAGAAAGTTACCATAGTTCGAAGATCACCAATCTGAATCTGCAGACGAATCTTCCCCAGTGGTTTGCTCTTGCCAGAGTTAAAACCAACTATCGTAGTACTAGTGTAAGTCAGATCACTAGTAGGAATCCTCAGGGGTCTTAGCATACTCTGAAGAATTATGCTAATTGAGGACCCAGGATTAATGTAAATTCTGTCAATTTCAGTGGATCCAATATACCCAGTGTAGCACAGAGGCCTGTCATGTTTGTTATGCTTCAACAGCATATCTTCTTGTGTAAAGGTGATATTGGGAATTGCTTCCATCACACTATGACATTGCGGGCATGATATAGGTATATTGTCAAGAGTTTTGAGTTAAGCTAAGCAGGAATCAGCTTGAAGTAAAGCTTCACTCAAAGTCTCTTTGCTTTCTTTAGAAAGGTGAAGCAGTTCAAATATAGATAGTCTAGCCGGAGTATTGGCTAACTGAGCTAGAATATCAAATTTGTAGGGTTTCATCACCATCTCCTGTCTGGAAGCAGACTTCAATGGGACACCAAAGCGTACTGCTTTCTGTTTCCCCTTTTCAACCACAGATGGTTTAGCAGAAACATGAGAAGGTTGAGCTGGTAGTGTTTCCACTACGTCTTCTGCTTCTTTGGAGGATCCCTCATAATCTTTGTGGTACTCTTTTCCAGATCTTGTACCAGCAAAAGTTTCTTCTTCAGACTCCGAAGAAGGAAGTACCATATTGCAGGATTTAATCTTCCTTTCCTTAGACTTCTTCTTGTAAGGATTGTTATGAGGAGCCTCAGAACCCAATCCAACAGTGGATTTTTGACTTTG
Source organism: Iris pallida (assembly GCA_029216955.1). Lineage (NCBI taxonomy): Eukaryota > Viridiplantae > Streptophyta > Magnoliopsida > Asparagales > Iridaceae > Iris > Iris pallida. Next base: position 27,839,852 of record JANAVB010008599.1, read on the forward strand.
AATTTGTAAAGGAAGTCGTATTCCTTTATCATAATTCAAACCTTCTGCCTTTTGAAAGTCATAACCCATCTTCTTCATGAGAAGGATAGATTGCTGACTATACAAGTGAGTAGGCAGTGGACTTTTAATAGATGGTTCAACAGAAGAAGAAGAAGCAGGACCTTCTGTAACTACAGGAGAAGGATTTGAGATACGAGGAAAAATCCCTGTAGGAGCCTTTTTATAGGCAGCAAAAACTTGTTGTGCCCTGTATAAGGGAACACTATTCATGGCTAGCCACTACTGATGAGTAAGCTTGAGCTTGGTAGGAGGAGCTAGACTTGGAGGACATATGTTCAATCCTCTTAGTCTATCTTCCAAAGGAGTGCCATCCCATAGATGATCCAAATCATCAGGATCTGGAATAACATGAGAAATCATGTTGCAGGTTTTGACTTTCTTACCTTTCTTGGATTTTGAAGTTTTACCTTCATCTTCTATTTCAGGTATTAAGTCAGGATGTACCTACATAATTTCACCATTCTTTAATGTAAGAGGCAACAATCCTTCATTTTCCTCTCTGGCAGGCGGGATATTCAAAATCTTCATCGTCGCCTTCGGAATTAGGACAATTCCATCTGGTACTTGTTGTGGAGGAAAATCTCCAAATTGAAGAGAAATCATATTGGTTGTAACCGTGTGGTCATCATTGGTTAAAGCAATAGCACCACCATTTATCAGTTTTTGGATTTTCTTCTTCAAAACATAGCAAGCATTGGTAGGATGATTAATGTATCTATGATAGATACAATATTTGGGATTGTCAGTCAGATTCACTTCATTAGGCCTCTTTGGCTCCGGAATCTGGAGTTTGCCACTCTTCACCAGACATTGGAATATCCCTGGGATATCACTTTCGTCAAAAGAGTATTTTTCCTTTGGCCTGGAAGATTCCTGATTATTCGGCATCGCTTTATTCTTGGAAAGATTGACCATGAGGGTATCTTTTCCTTTCACATTACGATTACCAGAATTATTACCAGGATTACTTTTCTTTCCTTTATCTTCTGAAGCGAAAATCATCCCATGTTCACGAGCCAACCTACCATTGGTCTCGACAGAAACTGCTGCTATGATAAACGAAGTCCAATCTGTGAATTGGGAACCCGTGAAGACAGCAATGGATGGACGCAGATTCATCTTGCATATATCAATCAACGCTAAATCTGGCATACCAGGAGGCATCTTTAGAGTAGCCTGTCGGAAACGTTCGATGAACGTCCGAGTATCTTCTTTCTCTTTTTGTTTGATTTCTATCAAGGAGGACATGTTCATGTCCATACCTCCTTCATAGAAGCGGGAGAGAAACATTGCCTTGAATTCGTCAAAAGACGAAATAGAATTATCGGGTAAACTACGATACCAGTCGTAAGCTGAACCCATCAGACACCCGATAGAGTGAGAAGAGCATCATTTTTCTGTAAATGTACAGTCATAATATCAAAGTAATTGATATACTGACTGGGAGATGCTTTTCCATCGAACAAAACTATAGATTGTGGCTTAAATTTCGGTGGAAAGGGTACATCATACCAATGAGGAGGATAAGGTTGCTTAATCCCTAACCTCTGGAGCTGATCTTTGTGCTTCAAAACTTTAAACTGTGCTTTGAGCTCACGCACTGCTTGAATGGCTTCACTGGTTTGAGGAAGCACATTTGACTGAATGGTTGTTGGATGTACCGTAACCCCCACTGGAGGTGGTACATCTTCAGGAATGATAGAATCTGGAGATGCAGAATTTTGGTTAACAGCCGGCTCTTTAATATTCAAAGGTATTTCAGCCCCTTGACTATCTTGAGTTTGTGCTGCTACCGGTACCGGTGTTACTACTGTCGGCTGTGCAGTTTGCTGAGTCAATATTATCTGATGCATGCTTTGCACCATATTAAGCATGTCTTTCAATGATTGCTCGACGGCAGTAAGACATTGTTCCGTATTAACAGATGACGTCTCTGGTTCATCTCCAATAGCATAGGATTCAACTTCTCTTGAAGATATAGAGGGGTTAGTATAGAAGTATGAATCCACACTATCAGTTTCAGACTCAAAAGATTGAGTACCCCCAGCTTCTGAATCAGAAGTCTGCAATTGTCTTTGTCTTCTTGATCGAGTATTCTGATATACTCCTTCATAAGAATCAAAAAGTCTGTTGAATTGTTGTTGACCTGGGGTTTGGGACGTGTTCCGTCTAGGACGTCGTCCTCTATTGGTGTGAGATGCCATGTTGACTGACGCATATGACAACTCATCAGCTTGTTGTTGGGGTGCATTAAAATTCAATCGATCAAAAACTGACCGTCTGGAAGCCGAACAACAACAGTTAATCACAACCTGGTGATATTCACAATGATGTTTTTTTTGAAAGAATGTCACCGGAGATTGTCTGTTCTTACGCTTTTGCATTAGCAATTCACGTAAATCAGAAGGGGTAGAGGGATTATTCTTCTTTATTACATTTAGGGTAGAGAAACGTTTAGTCCCTTGTGTATAAAGAAGATTACTGGCTACATTCGTAGAACCAAACTGTACATTTTTACGCGTTTGGAGTTGTGTGCGTAAATCTTGAGATTTTTGAGCACGAAGGACTCCATTTTCTTTATGTATAATTTGTAAGTTTGGTACTTTGCGTAAAGCAGTATAAGAAGATTGTTGATGTAGGACTGAAGCTTTACCAACAACGTTTTTACGCTTGTACGCGTTTAGGTACATTCATATTAGATGTGCAAACATCGTTGCGAATTTTATCTATACTGTCACAGACATGAGACATACCTTTACGCGTAGAGCGTAAAAATTGATTATCTACCTCGTCACAGACGGGAGATTTTCTTTTACGCGAAGAGCATAACTTGTGTGTGTCTACCACGTCACAGACGGAAGACTTATTCTTATACTCAGAAGCATTAGAGTCTGCCATATTATAAATGGGAGACTCATTCTTATACCTTGAGCGTAAAACTTGGTTTTTACCCACTGGGCGTAAAACCTGATTATCTTCACCGTGACAGACGGGAGATAAATTGCCAAACTTAGAGTGCGACGCTGAAGTAAGGACTGCCTCGTTACGAACGGGAGCCCCTACGACAGGAGTGGGAAGAATTCCCTTGCTATCAGAAGCAACAGAGAGATCAGAAGCTATTTTGGATTTAGGAATCCAAACTTTTCGTGCTTTGCGAGACTTTTGAACATTAGAGCAGCGAGAACCACCCCCAGTTCGGAGCATTTCTTCGTAGGCAGTCTGGTCGAAGTGTACAACCAGAGTCTTCTTGGTCGAACCGACCGAAACATCATCATATTGAGCAATTGCCTCCTCGTCAGAGGAGAAGGTCGTCCCCAGCAGAGTCGCCATTTTGTTTCACTTAACAAAAATGCCTGGAAAATTGGCTTTTGAAAATAAAACGAGAAAAAGTACAAGAAGTACAAATTTGATTCTGGAAAAGTATTGCTATGGAAGTCTGATCTGTAAATGATCACTTTGTTCCTTGGACCATACGATGATGATGAAGATCGCTGCTTGAAGTTGAACAATTGGAAGAACTAAGTCACCAGAAAGGTATCGACGCACTTGGGCACTGAAGGCGAGGCTGAATGCTTTCCTGCTTTGCTTCACTATGTTCTGAAAGAAAGGTTGAAGTAGAATGCTCTGGAGAATCAAAGTCTCTGAGTTCTAGTCTCTCTGTTCTCTCCTGTGTGAAAAATAAGTATATTTATAGACTTGGGCTCCCGTGCGTAAAAACTCAGCAAAAGTTTCGTCTTTACGCTAACAACTGCCACCCATGATCAAAGTCATCCTCTGCATATGTTGACACGTGTCCCATCATTTCAGTAAGAATAGGATGCACGTACACACGTTCTTCGAGATGTGTGGCATGAAAGCCATGTAGGCAAACCACGTTCCAAACTGGTCAGATAAATAGGGCGTAAAAACATCCCCAATGTACTCTGAGCATAAAGCAGTAAACTAGGCAAAAAATAGCCCTGACATAGACTTCTCGCATAAAGTGGTTGTTAAATAACCTTGAGCGTAAAAGTAGCTCAAATAGACTTTATGCACACGTCAACTTTGAGTGTAAAAACTCAAATAGTCTCCATGCGTAAAAGAAGTCACACTATGAGCGTAAAGTAGCTTAGTCCACGTACTAAACGACAACATTGGTCTCTGTATAAAACAAATCTCTTCGAATTCTGTGATATATGCCATCATTAATATCTTCATGTCAGAGTTTGCATTAAATGCAAGACTTGACAGCTTTGTCCAGCGTAAAAGTAGTTAGCCTGTCTTAGGCGTAAAACCATTGGCATAGACCCGAGCGTAAAGTGATTAGCCTCTCATTGGCGTAAAAAATAGATCATTATGAGTGGAATGATCCATCTCCTTGACTCATTAAATAAAGCACTTTTTACGCTCCTACACCTACGGGCTGTAAACATGATTAACAAATCCTAGGGTTGATCATGTATGACTTAACTCTTGCTAGTCCTCGCATTTTGTATGACTAGCTTCATGATCAGCTGAATATGTAATATTTGGGACGCCTTTTATTGTATATTTGGTGGTCTAACATCTTGTAACTATATTACTTGCTTGAGATTGAGACAATAGGCTTGACCTTAAGAGACCGTTGGCTTGTAGTAAACCCTCATATCTAGACAGCCGTGACCGTATAGCGAGGTGGATTCCATTTCAATATACGTAGCTGGCTATGTACGCCCCACTCTCCCGTATTCTGGTTCTGGGGCATCACAACAAGTACAAGATATGGTACAACTCAATCACAATCTAAGCACGATAAGATAACACAGAAAATGGCTGCAAATAGAAAGACAACTACAACTACTGAAATAATAACAACATCTCAACAATCTGAAATACAAAACAAGTCTCAAATCAATACAACAAGTCCAAAATAAGAACTAATGCAAGTCTAAAACTGTATTCCGATCACTGCTAAGTGTCGGGACCGAAGGTGGCTAATCCCTCGTCAGGTCCATAATGAGTAGGGCAAGCATCCTCGGGGCTATCATCTGTAATATTTTCAACAGGTCTAGTCAGGACAGGAACGAGCACATCTCATCTAGAAAACTCAAGTAAATGACAGAGAACTATAAAGCAGTTATAGACAATTGTATTGATGAATATGATAGTTTATATACAGGTGATGGTATAGAGAGACAAATAAAGTACAAGGAAAGTAAGGTAACTAAAACAAGAGAATAATCATGGCAATGCAGACTGTAAATAGAAACTAGCTGAACTAGAGTAACATGATATAAGTCCAGACAGTAAATGTAAACAAGTGTAAAACCCAAGTAAATCCAGACAACATAAATCTGATACCAGGTGATTCCAGTACAAGATGAGTCCAGTATAAGATGATTCCAGTTAGTGATCAAAGATTCCAGGGTGAGTCCAGACAATATTCTAACAGTGTATTTTAAAATACCGAGATCGACATGTAAACGGCTATAGGTAATCCGGCACATCACACACTCGGCCGGGTGTGAGATGGCTATTATTCCAGTTTGATTCCAGCATGAGGGTGATTCCAGAATTGGTGTATGTCTACATGTCTTACTCAAGTATTTCCCCTTTCAGTACGTACAAGTGAATCCAGAACACGATACGAGAATCGAGATGAGTCCAAGTAAACATGATGATACCAGCAAGTAATTCCAGTAGGTGATTCCAGTAATAGAAGCCAGACATGATGATACCAGTAATAGAGGCCAGACAATATGGTATGTGTGTTGCATACATGAATCCAGAAATATCTATACGTGTTGTAATAGAGAATCACATAAAACTGACTAGAACTGAAGTACAGTAATTGACAAATAAATAAGAGAACTATCAGAGAATGTACTCACCTGATACCCTGTGCAACTGATGAAAATAGATATCTGCACCAGAGTCACAGTGTCCTAAATAGAGCAGTACATGTTATAATGTGTTTAAAAATAAGATAAATGAAGTTTGCGATACAATCTACATGATTTCTAGGTCAATCTAGGTCAAAGTCAACTCTAAGTCAAACCTGGTCAACTGTCTAGGTCAAACTAGGTCAAAGTCAAACTTTGGTCAACTCTGGGTCAAACTTAGGCTACCTAGGGTTTTGGTCCAACTTAGACTAGTCAACAAGGTAATTTGGTTAATATGGGTCAATTGGCCTTAACTAGTCAATCTAAGCCATTACTCTAGATTAGGCCAACAATCTAAGTCTATCTTAAAACCAAAGTATGTGATACAACACATACATATATCTCATGTATATATATATATATATATATATATATATATATATATATATATATATATATATATATACACACACACCCCTTACCACTATTATGTGCATATCTATATATAAGCCATATACAATCATCCTTATATAATAGATATATTTCAACTATATACCCAAATCTGTAGCTTAACTTCACCTCACAGTACATACTACATTTACTAACACTCTAGGATACTTAGAGGATACTAACTACACACTAATATACCTTATCTACCATAACTTATGTCATGTACACCACATCATGATAGCATGTCATGTTACCATGATACCTCCAAGTTCTCAACCCCACTCCTATGCATCCCAAGTCTGTTGAATTTATATATAATAGCTTCAAAGCCTACATATAGTGTTGTACCAACCTAAATCCTTTAATTAAGCTAACCTCATGTATCATACCCTATAACATCCATATATATATACCTAATGTAACCCATTTCTACTTGTCACTTAATATCCTAACATAACTTCAACTCTCATACATATATTCTCCTCCCATTCTTTCTGCCACAAGCTGCCACTCCTATTGCTACTGCTTGCTAGCTGCTGCAAATGCTTATGCCATCTGCAATTGTTAAGGCTTGCTGCTGCTGCTTGCTTTGCAAAGCAGGCCAAAACAAGGCAGCAAGCAAAGTGCCCTGCTACTGGCCACTGCAATGCAGGGCCAAGGATGCCCCTACTGCTAATGCAGCTGCTACTTCCTGCTATTCCTCACTCAATAGTGTCACCTAGCATATATCCTAAACTGACATTCCCTTTAAAACTCACTCACAACCAACACACACACTCACTCTAAACTCACATATATATATATATATACAAGCCCCAAACAAAACACAAGCCTTACATACATATATGAAACCTGAATACCATATCAACATGCAGGGGGGGTCAAGAGGGTGTGCACAGGGGTATATAGGAGTGTGTCCAGTGGTGTCCAAGGTGTGTCAGTGAGCAGTTTGTGTAATGTGACAGGGATTCAATAGGGATAATGGTGATATCGGGCTAGGGTGTTCCTGTGTGAACATGAGTCACATATATGTGTGTGTGAACATTTCAGTGTGTGTGTAACTAACATGTGGGTAATGTGACAGCAGTAGCTAGGTTGTGTGTCAATAGGAATCAGTAGGTTGGTGATGAATCTCAGTTGTAATGTGACAGGAAAAACAGGAATTCAGTACAATGACAGCTTACATAACATCAATAACAGTTTAGGAATTCAATCTAAATCTCAGATTTAGCTAACAGTGTATAACTTAGGGGATTTCATCTGACAGTTTGGTAGGGAGTGTGTTTACAGGAAATTGAAATCAATGCAAAAAATTAATGTGTCAAATAGGTCCTCAGGTTTATACATAGGTGTGGTATGTGATAGGGGATAGCTAACCTCAGCTAACAGTTTACATTAACAGTCCTAGCAGTCCTAAACCATTCGAAACCCAATTTCCAAACACAATTCATAAACCAATCTTTTCAGTAATCTAACACATGTAATGAATTTAACATAGTGATTTAGATCAGGGAAATTAGTTTTGAAAACACATTAATTTCAGAAATTCAAAAATAGGAACACATGTATCAAGAAAATAGGAAATTGAAATCGACAGCTAATAACAAGTTAATATTACAAATTAATGGTTGGTAATCACCAACACACATGTGCACGTGTCTCACAAGTCATCTCGTGTCTAGGTAACAGGACACGGCGTGTCAAATAGCCACGAACACACACAGACACTCTGCGTGCACAGACTGTATCGTACACGCGTGCACATGTGTCCAGCGTACGACACAGGCCACATGGAGACACGTGACCGTGCACACGTGTTCGTCTAGGCTAGGGAAACATGTCCAAGTGTCTGTCATGTGTCTACGTGAGGCGTGTCGTACGTACGAGACACGTATCAGGACACGTCTGTGCGCGTGTGTGCAAATTCAGTGCGGGTCGATTTTCTTCGTGCACGCTAAACGAGAACCCGTGAAATTTTTTGGGTGTCATGTCAGTCACTAGGCCCTCGTGTCTACCAAATTTCGTGTCACTGGAGGCCATGTCGTGTCCTAAGTCGAACCCGTACAGCAGGGGACTGCACGGGCACAGTGATGTGTCTCGTACGCATGATGCGTGTCCATTTTGGACACGAAAATCCACCAAAATTGTGCTCAGTCTTTAACATAATTAATCTACACATTAAGAGCTTCAAAAACATGTAATTAGTTTTAGAAAATACGAAAATCCATTTCTATGTGGCATTTCAACAAACACTTGCACATACACATAGACACGTATCCGATACGGATACCAAACGGACACGGTTTCCTACCAAGCTTGAGGGAAAGCTAGGGGACACCTAGATCTAGCCTAATATGTAAAGAAATCAGAATAAAAATACAATTTGAAGGGTTTTACCTATAGGTGCAAATGATCAAGAAAAACCCCAAATTGGTTGATTCCCGTTGCTAGCCAAATCCTCCAAATTATACTCAAACTGAAATTACTCTCCATGAATATCAAATAGAGGGTGATTAGAATCTATTGCAAAAGATTTGGATGAGAAAGAAATTAAAATGGAATTAATAGGAATTTGGGAAGATGGAGATTTACCTTTCCTTTCTCTAAGTGTTGGAATGATACAAAAGAGGCAAGAAATAAATGAGGAGAATATTTATAGGGAGGGGAGCCCTAGTGGCTGGTCACTTATGGCTGAAATTAGGGTTAGGGTTCAAGTCATGGGCCATGGGCCAAGTTTCATAAGTCATGGAATTAAATCCTTAAGTCATAAGTCATTGCACCTATCATTATTTCTCCTATTTCAAACTAGTTCCTAAATGACTAAAATGAGGTTGACTTAAGTTAGACTAGGGTCTCACCATGCTAACTAAGTCACCATAGCTAGTGTTAGCTTCTAGGTTAGCCTACAAAGTCTCAAAGTCAAAAATAACAATCACCACTCCAATAATTAATCAAATAATTCCAATAAATCAAAATGACCAAAGTACCCCTAGGCTAAAAATGATAACTAAATATCCCCAATCATATAGTTAGGCTCTAGGTCAGACAGTCTCTAGGGTTTCACTAGCAGCACATCAAAATCACAAGTCATGACTTAAAACAATTCTAAATTGATTAAAAATCACCAAAAATTATAATGTGATTTAAATGAAATAAATAATGGTTATAAATAAAAAATTTCAAAAATACCCTCATTTTAGAAACTGGGTGTTACAACGGGTCACCTGACAAACGTCAGAGTTCTCGTATACGCATACAGAATTACGTATAACGGAAAACGGAAGTGACAGTAGGTTCTTTTCTTAAGTTTCGAGAATGGAACTTTTTCTTAGTAGATTATGGTGTAGTGCCTCGTCCCTATATTGTGTCACGTTCTCCATCCACGGGGTGTGTGAGAAAGGAACACTGTCGTTATCGATTCGGTCGGGACCGATAGGTCGGGATCGATCGAATAGGTTGAACGAGAATGATTGAATTAAGATCCTTTCTCGTTATGGAAAGACTTCTTCGGAATAAAGTCCCATATTCAGAAAGTTGTGCCTTGAGGATAGACTCTGTGGCTGAGTCGAAAAAGACCTCTCGTTGCTCTATTTTTTATGCCATACTTGCGTTGGTTTTGGCTTTGGTTTTTTGAATGTGTTTTCGTGAATATTTTCATGAATGTTTTCATGGCTTGCATTTCGAACTCACATTTACATATCGAACTCATTGAATAATATAATATTCTAATTAATTGCTTGTACGATTTTAGATAATTGCGTAGGCGACGTCTAGCACGACCAACAAGTCTTTCGCCTCAAACAGAAATCAAGGTGAGTGGCTGACATCCTTCACCTTGACGCTCTGTCTCAAAAATAAGAACTCGGGATAACTGTATCAAATTAGAACGATTTACTTAGAAAATACAAGTTTCACGCTCAAAAAGAGAAAAGATAAGGTCTAGAAAAGAGAGCATTATTTCATGATTTTATAAAACCAAAGAATGAATTGATTATATAATTGGCGCAATGACACCACAAAACGTGCCTTAAATCACTTGTTAACATAGCATGGTCATGGAAAACATGTATACAAGGACGATTGTTTCTTCGGACGGTATTCCGGGGCCTCGTGACTGATCTGGCCAAGGAAGAAACACGATAGCCATGCTGGATTATATCGCGGGTATTCGGTGCTCCTTCAATGGGGCTCGCTACCTACGTTGAACGTGCACCGTCTAAACCAAGTTATGTCCACAATGGTTTTCATGCCAATGACCTCCCAATTATGCTCTAGTTAAACTTATGTTATGCAATATGACAGGAAAGAACAAGGTAAGCTTTATATTGCATGGCACGCTCTACCGTGGGTAAGTTCTAGCGTTATATCTTCTTGTTTATGTTTTGTAAAACTGCTTGCATGAAACTGACTTGGATGGCTAGAAAGATCACTAAAATAAGTTGCACGTTTTATCAAAAATTCTTGAACCAAATGAGAGCATGAAAAATAATTAGCCACTCGTCAGTACATGTTGATTGTACTGATCTTTGCTCTCTACAGGTGCTATAAATCAGGAGGAGCGTGTCGCTTGACTGAAGGCAATGCTCGTGTGTTTTGAAGCTTTGTCCGTGCGTGCGAATCCTTGATCCAATCTCTTTTGAAGACTCCGCAACTGTCCAAGCTAAGATGTCTCGACTCTCCGCCATCTAAGGTGTCATCATACTTTGGTTGCATAAAGGGGTGTGATGTATCGAACGACTATCTCATCAACATTCATTTTGTAATGGAGTCAGTTTGTAGCCCGCACGGCGCCTTTGTATTGAGTCTATAATATGATGTTCATTATCAATAAGGCTCAAGTTTCTTCTATATAATGTGTTTAATTTACTCTGCGCACTCTCATGTTGTTGTGTTTTGGATAAACTTATGACTATGCCTTCTGCGATCGAAACTTAGGTTCGCACGGCATCACGCCCGAGGACGACTATCGATTCTACGGAATTGGGACGTGATATGCTACGACGGCTCTGGCGATTGTGCGGTGGCGCACAACAGTTCGTAAGGCTCGCAGGTGTCATGGAGACGCAAGGGGGCTAGCAATTCAATCACGAGAAATTTTTGAAGGATTTTTGGAGAATTTTTGGTTTATTTCTACTTATGTGTTTTGAAATTTATGAACTCAATTTAAAACAAACTTGATTCAATTTTAAATGGAATTTGAAGCAATCTGGTAGAGAATTGGATTAGGTTTAAGTATGAGAAAATTTGATTTAAATTCGTGTAGATTTTATGACCACCCATTAGCGAAATCTGAAGGACTCATTACAGCGCTAGGCCAATCTAAGGGTTGCGCATATCGTGAGATTTTCAAAATCTCGCGATATTTTGGTTTCTTTTTTCATTTCTTATACACACACACACACACACACACACACACACACACACATACACACACACACACAATCATATACGTGTATAAAAATGTCCATATTCATATATATATATATATATATATATTATATATATATATATATATATATATATATATATATATATATATATATATATATATATATATATATATATATATATATATACAATGCATGTATACAATATATTTTATTGGGACATTTTATATATATACATATATTTATTTTGGATTAATAAATAAATAAATATATATATATATATATATATATATATATATATATATATATATATATATATATATATATCCAATATATATATATATATATATATATATATATTTTTGGATATATATATATATTTTTTTTTTTTTTAAGACTAGAGCCTTCATTGAAAAGAAAAACGCGGTTGGAACCGGGAGATAGCCCGAGTTCCTACATATGGTGGGCGAAGCCCTAGCAAAGTCCTGACAAAACGACAGAATCAAAAACCTTTTTTTTTTTTTTTTTTTTTTTTTTTTTTTTGGGAAGAGAGGGACTACATTCGAATTACGAAACAGTGGTCCCGAGCGCACGAGACCCGAGGGCGGGCCAGCGCACGGGAAACGAGGGGTAGGTGCAGGGGACCCGAGGGGTCAGACCAACGTGGCGTGAGGCCCGAGGGCGCGGGGCCCGAGGGCGTAGGGCCCGAGGGGGACCGCTCAGCGCGGCGGAGGCCGGCGAGCGCGGCCGGGGAGGGGGCTCCCCCCGCCGACAAACCGTCCGGAGCCGGCCGGAAAGTGGCGGCGAACGGGAGGGGGAGAGCGGACTCAGACGCTATGAGGAGCCCCAAGGAGGAGGAGGAGAAATGGAGGGTGGGCGGGGGCTCCTCGAGCGAGGGCGGAGCCCGCTCAGCGCGGCGGAGAGCAGGGTTCCGGCGGGGAGGAGTGGAGACTCCGCAGCAGCGGAGGGGGAAGGGGTCCAGCGGCGCACGGGGGAGCCGGGGGGGAGAGAGGGGAGAGAGGGGAGGGAAGGGGAAAAAGAAGGTGGGTGGGCAGTTTGGCCGGCCGGGGAGGAGGCCAACGACGGGGAAGAAGAAGGCGCTCGTCCGGCGGGGGCCGCTCAACGGCGAGGAGGGGGGCACGCGAGCAAGAGCCGGAGTGAGCGCCGAAGCCCGGAGCGCTCCGCAGGGGGCCGCGGGGCCACTAGAGTCCAGGAGACCTCCGTCGGCGGAGGAGCCAGGGCGGCAGGGGGGGGGGCCTCCTGGGAGGAGGGTGCGGGGGAAAGGGGGGACGTCCACTGAAGCTCCGAGACGAGCGAGGGGACCGAAGTGGGAGAGAGGGGCAGGGGGCAGGGGGGGCCACCTCGACCGCCGGAGAACGGGGCGGAGGCCTGGCATGGCTGGAGGGGGGGATCCGGAGGGGGAGGGCCGGACAAGCCCGGAGGGGGGGAGCCGGGCTGCGGAAGGGACGCCTCCGGCGAGGGGACCCGGACATGCCGATGGGGCCCAGGAGGGAGGGAGGGGAGGGGCGCCACCTCGAGGACGACGGAGGGCGGAGGGCTCGCTGGCAGGCCCGGCGGAGGGGCTGACGCAGGAGGGGGAGGCCTCCTCCTCCGAGCGCGACGGCGCCGAGGACGCCGACGGGGGCGTTGGGGCCAAGGACGGAGGGGGAGGGGGTGGAGGGAGGTGGGGGGGGAGCCGCAAGGGGGTCCGCCGGCGGCGACCCAGGCGAGGAAACCGCCATAAGGGGCGCCCGGTGGCGCGGCCAGCCAAGGCAGGCCGGCCGGCCAACCAACCGGCCACAGGAAGAGGAGGGGGCGGGGAGTGGCGAGCAAGGGGGGGCTGCCACTCTACCCATTGTTATATTTTTGGATATATATATATATATATATATATATATATATATATATATATATATATATATATATATCCAAAATATATTGCTACACATTATTTTGTAGTAAAGCAAAACTATTTATACCAATAAATAAAAATAAAAATAAAGAATTAATATCAATAAACTTAGGGAGGGTTTATAGACATGGGGCTGCCTGGTGTGGTCGGTATGGGTTTGGTTCTGGGTAATTTTTGGGCTAGTTAGCACAATCGGGTTTCCTAAAAATAAAAAAGTCTTAACAACTATTTAATTAAATCGTTTGTAGGGGTTAAGACACATCTTTGACTTATGTTCCTAGTAATAACACACACATGGCTTGGCCTTTCCTACCATGGTTAAAACACTAGTCAAAGCATACCCTTCAAACTTACGAAGAAGATGTCAAACAGTAACCATTTATACTTTTATGATAGGAACATTGCATAGAAAAATGTTTAAATATATATATATATATATATATATATATATATATATATATATATATATATATTAAAATATATATATATATATATATATATATATATATATATATATATATATATTTTAATATATATATATATATATATATATATATATATATATATATATATATATATATATATATATATATATATATATATAGTATTAGGCTATTATAACTATAATCTTCTATATAGAAAATTATATTTAAACCTATTTGGCTGTATAACATCCCAAAATAAATTTAAAATATTTCTACTAAGCCGTGGCAACCTAAGATAGCTCTACCAAGTAGGGTTGGCTAGGTTAGGGTGCAAATAAAATTTCTAGTTAAATTGAACTTGAAAAGTCAACCAATGAGTCTCTTGTGCCATTCGTAAATAAATATCACATGGGAAATCGATTGAGTGGCACGCCCTTAGATAGTCAAAACCATATATCGGGTCAAATGATTTTGATTGATGTCGAGTTCCGAACTCCAGTTGAAAGTTAGGACTAAAATTACGATAATCGATCAAATGGCTTAAATTGACCCAAAGTTGTGCGAATTACAAAAGAATATTAGAGAATAAGTTTGGATGGGACATGACATATCAACTTAAAGATAAACTTGTTTACTTCAAAACTCATGACGGACGTTTCGAAAGATTGGCATTTCTTGTGCTCCAAATATCAAAACTACAAAAAAGTACATCTATAGTCATAATGAAATATAAAATATAATTTAATACATAAGAATCATATAAAATAAATAGAAAAAATAATTTCCAAAAATTAGGGTGTTACAATCTACCCACCTTAAAAAAATTTCATCCTCCAAATTAAAAATAATGCTCACTAATAATGAAGCATGCTAAAGTAAGTAGGGGTACACTACATCACTACGGTCTCTCCTAATCAAGCAAGTAACAATCTCTCTTTAAACATTTTTCTATGCAATGTTCCTATCATAAAAGTATAAATGGTTACTGTTTGACATCTTCTTCGTAAGTTTGAAGGGAAAACTTCGAAGGTTTCAAACGAGAATGCAAGAAGGAACCCTTACGCGGAAATCCTAATTACACTTTGTTTTTGTAACGCCCCAGTCCCAAAATACGTAGGACTAGGAACGTAGACATGCCAGCCGTATAATGAATATACGTAAGCTGTAAAATGCAGTAACACCATGAAAACTAATCTCATCCAAAAAATATGGGAGTAAAGGATATCATATAATGAATGGTCTTAATACAATATGTTGGGTGGAGACACATCCACTACCAACCAAATAAAAGGAAAAAAGTACATGATATATAAAAGATTTTGACGAAGGTAGCAAGGTAGATCCAAGACACGCCATCTTCGAATAAATGGAGAAGACCACGACCTCGACTAGAATACCTGCGGAAGACATGAACACACACACTTGGGGAGATAACCAGGTCCTCAGAGGGACGTAACAAGATACATAATATCATGCCATATAAACTGAATAAATACCGCTCAATAAGAATAATTAAGATCAGATCATAACATGGTCCAATACCTCACCCTTTGGATTAGCGTCCATCCCCCCAACCAAACAAGGACATGAGATGACACACTAACCCACGATGAAGTAGCTTTCCAAGTCATGAATCCAATATGGTATCCTAACCCCAACAAGATTCAATACCTTCTCATCGGAGTAGTAAGCCACACCTACAACCAAACAAGGACAAGATGTGGCGAACTAATCTGCGACAAGTTATTATTCCAAGCCACGGTCAGATACAAGTACCCAAACCAAGAGTACTCATATCTAACGGATAAGGGTGCCTAACCAATCTAAGTAAATACAGTTTTAAGAACATCCTCCAATGCATGGGCCCTGGCTAAAATGGGATCGGTATGGTCTCCCCTGGGTACTAGAGGCCCAATCAATAAGAGCATAACGTTTCGCAGAACGTCAGTGGCCGTCAGTAATCATGGGTCATCTCACACCGTATCTCCAGCGGAGCATCCTGATCACAAAAGGAAGTGCATAGTAGCCCATACGCTAAGGGATGGTCCTTTCCGCCCAATGCCTACTATGTTGTATCCACAACACAAAACCTCTATTAACCGCTAAGTCAAACGAAGTATGCAACCTCTACTAGTGGTTATTCCTATCGCACGGCTTATACGTACCGGTGGCCAGCCAGTCATGCATGTCCGAGTTCTACATGCGACTCGCAACTCCGTGGTAAAAATGTGTTAAGGCCTATGAATGCAACACACAAAGGGTGGTCCCTTAACTCTAAGGTTGGTTTGCATAAAAGTAATAAGTACGGGAAATATAACTACACAGTAAAATCTATCTAATCATGACAGTGTAGCACAGTTTTTTTTGCAAAAAATAAATAATGAATAAATGCATGAATATGAGCTAAAGTAAAATAAACAGCTAATGACAAGGTATCTTGCCTGGTGGTGATGCCTGGTGTGATGCAATGATCGAGGTGGCACTAACTATGACTTTGGTATTTCAACTACGCAAGACTGCCTCCGACGGTGGCACAGACTGTTCCATCGGGTCCGGAATAGTTGGATTAGCTAAGGTGGATATGAGGACGCATAGAATTCACAAGGGACGGGGATTATGACTAATCGAGATTTAGAGACGATAATCGAAGAAAATTTTGGAAAACTAATTACATATATTATTTTTAGAAAGTACTTATAATAGTTGGAAGCTGTATTTACTAGTAAGAGTAATATTTGATAAATACTAAAAATATTAAAAAATGATTTAGGCTAAAATTATACGTTTTGCAAAGATAAATTTTTGATAGAAAACCGTATCACATTAGTGAAAATATTTAGATAAAACGTTTGAAAAAGTATTAGGAAATTATTTCAGGCAACTAAAATTTAGATAAAATACTATGATAATATTTAGATCAAAATCACACACAAAAATAATATTACTAGGCTTTGGAATCCAGTTTGAAATTACCTATAGGGTCAAGTCCTAATAACTTATTTTTGTTACTAAATAGTTTTGAAAATACAATTCTATTTATTTATATTGGTATTTACTAAATGTAGTAAAAATACTTATAATATAAATATGTACATAGTATTAATGCTATGAATAACTATCACATTTGTTCTCAGTGCAAAGGAAACCAACAACACACACACACACAAAAAAACAATAGAACCCAAACAACAATAATAATAATAAATAAAAATGTAAATAATTATAAAGTACTCTGCAGGAGAAAAGAAAGATGGGAAAGGAGGGAGAGAGAAGAGAGAGAGGGAAAGGGGAAAGGAAGCGGATGAGGATGAAGAAGAAGGGAAAAGGGGAGGGCAGCACTTTGCCAAAGGAGAGTTGCGCCGGTGGCGCACGAGCACGCGACGATGGGGGTGCGACTTCTTCGGCGTGAAGGGGCTGCACGTGCGAAGACGGAGGCGCAGGGAGGCAGCGCTCGCGGTGGTGGAGGCGCAGGAAGGCGACGCTCGGCGGATCCGGCCGGCGGCCACGGTTAGTGGATTGGTGGTGGAGGTGGCGTGTGTGTGTTTTAATTTTTTTATTGGTGGTGGTGGTTTTGGGACGGCACCATTGGTGGCGGTGGCCATGGTGATATCGGCTAGGTCGGTATGTCAGCGGATGGGTTGTGATGAGGTTGGTGGTGGTGACATGAGTTTTTGGGGCCGGTCAGTGGTTATGCGGCTGCGGGTGGCTGCAGAGACAAGGACGACGGGGTTTGGTTTTGTCGGGGTCGAGTCCTGGTGGTTCTGTTGTGGCGTAGGTGATGAAGTTTTGGGGCTGGGTTGGTCAAACTAAGGCTAGATCTCGCCGATGGTCGAAGTTGAGAAGAGGGCTGCGATGTCATCATGGCGAGGGTCGGGCGGTGGCAGTGGTGGTGGTTTGGGTGTGGCTGGCCGGAGTCGAGGGGTTCGACGAAGCAGGGTGGTGGCGGTGAGGAGTTGGGGATGCATTTGGCGGTCGTCTCTGATGACGGTGGCGGAACGTGGATAGGTCGGTTGGATGTGGCGTTGGACGCGATGGACGGGGTTTGGCCGGGGCTGTCGGTAGTGAGACTGTAGGCTGTTCAGACGGTGGTGGTGATGGCAGCGGGTGCAAGCTATGGCTTTAGCGAGGCCGGGATTCGGTCGGTGGCTGAGATGCGGGTGGAGATGGCGGCCAAGAGGGTAGGGTGACGGTGGTGCTGCAGTGGCGGAGACGCCAGGATGGCGTGGGGGTCGGGATGTGCCGTGGTGAGGGTGACGGCTACGATGTTATTGGTAGAGCTAGGTTTAGGATTTGGGGTTGGGTTAGAAATTTGATATATCGTGTCGGAGTTGTCGACACAAAAAAATAAATGTATGTGTAAAAATAATGGAATAAGAAGGTCACCCGGGGTCGGACCCGAGGCCAATCACGGCTGACCCGGAAAGAATTGGACACCGACAAAATGCACTCACTTTTGTGGTAGAAATTTATGGAAGAATAATTATGGAGAAATAATGTGAAGGCTCCCCTATTTATAGGGTTGAGGAAAATCCTAATTGGATAAGGATTGGACCCAAATAGATAGTTATTTATTTAAATCCAAATTTGGGTTCAATCTACATTTAAATTTAAATTATACATAATACCAAATAATGACTACATTCTTATTCGAAAAATCCACATAAAATTTATTTAATAATTTCCTCATCCGATTTATTCAAAATAATTAGTTTAAAAAATTAACTTTTTATAATTCAAAAAATGATATAATATTAATTTCGAAAATTACACTATTATTTAAAATAAACTGATAAATAATTACGAAATATATATGTATTCACAAATAATATTTACATAAATATACTTTTCTAGTATACCATTTTATCAGAATAATATTTACTATTACAATTGTATAAATGAAAGGCTTGTTATAAATAAAATAATAAACTTGAAAATTTTGGTATGATAGCTAAAAATAATTATTATATATATTATTTTGAAACTATAAAAATAGAAAAATACTTTTCTAAAAATATGTACGCTCGCACATATTCGCACTTGACGAGCAAATAGGAAAAACGCAAGCTCGCGTGCGACGTATAATACGCAAATAAAATCAAAAACCAAAATTTATAAATAAATAAAAAAATTGCAGTAAAAATTAGGGGGTTTACATTCTACCCAACTTACAAGAATTTCGTCCTCGAAATTTAGGAATTAGTAGGGGGTGAGAAGACACAACGGGTATCGATAAGAAAATATGACCAAGTTATTGGACGAGACAAAGAAATAACGTTCAACATAAACATGCGATTAGTATGTCGTAGCTTAGGTCATATAAACAATATTACGGATAGGGTTATGGATAAGGAATGAGGGTCATGAGTTTAAAGCAACAATTAAAAGGTTAAGGGTTAAGGTTAATCAAGATTATCATGCAATAAAGAATAACATGGTATCAAGATAAATAAATTAGAGACCTAGAAGATATGATTTCTTGATAGTAGATTGAGGGCACGATTAAGAGAACGAATTAGATTTACTCCTAAATTAAGCGATTAGAAGGTCGTGATAGTAAATATAGGGCCGAGAAAAAAAAACGAGTAGTTTAGGATGAAGATAAAGCAACATCGAGTGATAATGGTCCTAATCGATAAAAAGGCTAGAGGAAGTTCTAGTACAACGCCTTCGTCCTTCTAAATAGGTGAAGGCGAAAGCAATAAGGAGTTCAAAAGACGATATTATCGAGAACGAATACGTGGTTCAAAGCCGACCGAATAGTTTCAAAGGAATTGTCAAGGCAGTCGTGGATGGGATTCTAAAGGCCATGTTTAATTATGTTCCATCCACGTAGAATGATAGATAAAAGCGAATCAAAATGCACTAGGTTGATCAGACCACCATGCACCGGTTCTGATTAGACAATATGTTAGTGAGCGTTCAATAGCATATGTCATGAACAAGCTTGATAAAGGATTGAGCTTGCAAAAACTAGGCTACATTAGCATCATTAGTCTAGATAGTTAAAAACATAGGCACGTGAGATTAAGATTGAAAGAGAGCAGAATTGGTTTAAACTCCTTACGATTCTAAGTCATATCCTGTGTTGGTCTCTATACAGTCGTCCTATAGTCTTCTTGTCCAAGTCCTTGGTTGGCGAGATGGGTTAGGGTCCTCTAAATTCTAGAATCTAAGTAAACTTGATAATATAGGTCACAAGGACAAAGGGATTGCTAGGTCATAAGGCATTCTACCCAACTTAAAAGAGTTAAACTTATGGTATTGGGGCAATAGAAATATGTATATCTAATAGGGGTAACCTTCCTAACCTCGAGCAAGTGCGAAGGGAAGATAAGAATAGTGATGGAAGGAATCAAGCAAGATGCAATCGATGAGTCGAACGGTAGTTCGAATAGGGAATCGGTTAAGTATGTGGATGAGATACTAGACTTCTAATCCTATACGCAGGCTTGCTTGGTACGGTAAAGTAACCAAATAATTTATCTCGACCTGCATGGGCCACCACAAAAACATGTAATACCCCAGTCCCAAAATAAATAGGACTAGGAACATAGACATGCCAGCCGTATAATAAATATACGTAAGCTGTAAAATGCAGTAACACCATGAAAACTAATCTTATCCACAAAATAAGGGAGTAAAGGATATCATATAATGAATGGTCTTAATACAATATGTTGGGTGGAGACACATCTACTACCAACCAAATAAAAGGAAAGAAGTACATGATATATAAAAGATTTTGATGAATGTAGCAAGGTAGATCCAAGACATGTCATCTTCGAATAAATGGAGAAGACCACGACCTCGACTAAAATACTTGCGGAAGACATGAACATACACGCACCTGGGAAGATAACCAGGTCCTCAGAGGGACGTAACAAGAAACATAATATCATGCCATATAAACTGAATAAATACTGCTCAACAAGAATAAGTAAGATCAGATCATAATATGGTCCAATACCTCACCCTTTGGATTAGCGTACCATCCCCCCAACCAAACAAGGACAGGAGATGGCACACTAACCCATGATGAAGTATTTTTCCAAGTCATGAATCCAATATGGTATCCGGACCCCATCAAGGTTCAATACCTTCTCATCGGAGTAGTAAGCCACACCTACAAACAAACACGGACAAGATATGGCAAACTAATCTGTGACAAGTTATTATTCCAAGCCACGGTCAGATACAAGTACCCAAACCAAGAGTACTCATACTTAACGGATGAGGGTGCCTAACCAATCTAAGTGAATACAGTTTTAAGAACATCCTCCATCGTATGGGCCCTGGCTAAAATGTGATCGGCATGGTCCCCCCTTGGGGCACCAGAGGCCCAATCAATAAGAGCATAACATTCCGCAAAATGTCAGTGGCCGTCAGTAATTATGGGTCATCTCACACCGTATCTCCAGCGGAGCATCAAGATCACAAAAATGAAGTGCATAGTAGCCCATACGCTAAGGAATTGTCCTTCCCGCCCAATGCCTACTATGTTGTATCCACAACACAAAACCTCTACTAACAACTAAGTCAAACTAAGCATGCAACCTCTATTAGCGGTTATTTCTATCACACGGCTTATACGTACCGGTGGCCAGCCAGTCACGCATGTCCGAGTTCTACATGCGACTCACAACTCCGTAGTAAAAATATGTCAAGGCCTATGAATGCAACACACAAAGGGTGGTCCCTTAACTCTAAGGTTGGTTTGCATAAAAGTAATAAGTATGAAAAATAGAACTACACAGTAAAATCTATCTAATCATGACAGTGTAGCACAGTTTATTTTGCTAAAAATAAATAATAAATAAATGCATGAATATGAGCTAAAGAAAAATAAACAGCTAATGGTAAGGTATCTTGCATGGTGGTGACGCCTGGTGTGATGCGATGATCGAGGTGGCACTGACTATGAGTTCGATATTTCAACTATGCAAGACTGCCTCCGACGGTGGCACAGACTGTTCTATCGGGTCCGGGATAGTTGGATTAGCTAAGGTGGATATGAGGACACATAGAATTCACAAGGGAAGGGGATTATGACTAATCGAGATTTAGAGACGATTATCGAAGAAATTTTTGGAAAACTAATTACATATATTATTTTTAGAAAGTACTTATAGTAGTTGGAAGCTGTATTTACTAGTAAAAGTAATATTTGATAAATACTAAAATATTAAAAAATGATTTAGGCTAAAATTATACGTTTTGTAAAGATAAATTTTTGGTAGAAAACCGTATCACATTAGTGAAAATATTTAGATAAAACGTTTGGAAAAGTATTTGGAAATTATTTCAGGCAACTAAAATTTCGATAAAATACTATGATAATATTTAGATCAAAATCACACACAAAAATAATATTACTTGGCTTTGGAATCCAGTTTGAAATTACCTATAGGGTCAAGTCCCAATAACTTATTTTTGTTACTAAATAGTTTTGAAAATCCAATTCTATTTATTTATATTGGTATTTACTAAAAGTAGTACAACTACTTATAATATAAATATGTACATAGTATTAATGCTATGAATAACTATCACTTTTGTTCTCAGTGCAAAGGAAACCAACAACACACACACACAACAAAAAAAATAAGAGAACCCAAACAATAATAATAATAATAAATAAAAATGTAAATAATTATAAAGTAATCTGCAGAAGAAAAAAAAAGATAGGAAAGGAGGGAGAGAGAAGAGAGAGAGAGAGGAAAAGGGAAAAGGAAGCGGATGAGGATGGAGAAGAAGGAAAAAGCGGAGGACAACACTTTGCCAAAGGAGAGCTGCACCGGTGGCGCGCGAGCACGCGACGGTGGGGGTGCGATCGCTCCGGCGCGAGGGGGCTGCGCTTGCGGAGGCGGAGGCAGAGGCGCAGGGAGGCAGCGCTCGCGGAGACGAAGGCGCAGAAAGGCGACGCTAGGCGGATCCGACCGGCGGCCATGGTGAGTGGGTTGGTGGTGGAGGTGGCGTGTGTGTGTTTTAATTTTTTTGTTGGTGGTGGTGGTTTTGGGACGACCCCATTGGTGGCGGTGGCCATGGTGATATTGGCTAGGTCGGGATGTCGGCGGATGGGTTGTGATGGGGTTGGTGGGGGTGACGTGAGTTTTTGGTGCCGATCGGTGGTTGTGTGGCTGCAGGTGGCTGTGGAGACAAGGACGGCGGTGGTTGGTTTTGTCATGGTCGGGTCCTGGTGGTTCTGTTGTGGCGTAGGTGATGAAGTTTTGGGGTTGGGTTGGTCAAACTAAGGCTAGATCTTGCCGATGGTCGGAGTTGAGAAGAGGGCTGCGATGTCATCATGGCAAGGTTCGGGCGGTGGCAGTGGTGGTGGTTTGGGTGAGGCTGGCCGGAGTCGAGGGGTTCGACGAAGCAGGGTGGTGGCGGTAAGGAGTCGGGGATGCATTTGGCGGTCGTCTCATATGATGGTGGCGGAACGTGGATAGGTCGGTTGGATGTGGCATTGGACGGGGTTTGGCCGGGGCTGTCGGTAGTGAGACTGTAGGCTGTTCAGACATTGGTGGTGACGGTAGCGGGTGCAGGCTGGAGGCTATGGCTTAGGCGAGGCTGGGATTCGGTCGGTGGCTGTGATGCGGGTGGAGATGGCGGCCAAGAGGGTAGGGTGACGGTGGTGCTACAGTGGCGGAGACGCCAGGATGGCGTGGGGGTCGGGATGTGCCGTGGTGAGGGTGATGGCTACGGTGTCATTGGTAGAGCTAGGTTTACGATTTGGGGTTGGGTTAGAAATTTGATATATCGTGTCGGAGTTGTCGACACGGAGAAATAAATGTATGTGTAAAAATAATGGAATAAGAAGGTCACCCGGGGTCGGACCCGAGGCCAATTACGGCTGACACGGAAAGGATTAGACACCGACACGATGCAGACACTTTTGTGGGGGAAATTTGTGAAAGAATAATTTTGGAGAAATAATGTGAAGGCTCCCCTATTTATAGGGTTGAGAAAAATCCTAATTGGATAAGGATTGGACCCAAATAGATAGTTATTTATTTAAATCCAAATTTGGGTTCAATCTACATTTAAATTTAAATTGTAGATAATACCAAATAATGACTACATTTTTATTCGAAAAATCCACGTAAAATTTATTTAATAATTTCCTCATCCGATTTATTCAAAATAATTAGTTTAAAAAATTAACTTTTTATAATTCAAAAAATGCTGTAATATTAATTTTGAAAATTATACTATTATTTAAAATAAACTGATAAATAATTATGAAATATATATTTATGCACAAATAATATTTACATAAATATACTTTTCTATTATACCATTTTATCAGAATAATATTTACTATTACAATTGTATAAATGAAAGGCTTGTTATAAATAAAATAATAAACTTAGAAATTTTGGTTTGATAGCTAAAAATAATTATTATATATATTATTTTGAAACTATAAAAATAGAAAAATATTTTTCTAAAAATATGTACGCTCGCACATATTCGCACTTGACGAACAAATACGAAAAATGCAAGCTCGCGTGCGACGTATAATACGCAAATAAAATCAAAAACCAAAATTTATAAATAAATAAAAAAATTGCAGTAAAAATTAGGGGGTTTACAGTTTTTGATCTGGGTTGTGACGGTGGAGGGTTGATTCTTTACTCCATTGACGGTCTGTCGGTGAAAGAGAACTGTCGAACTTAACTTCACTGGCTAAGGGGATCGAAACGAACTCTTTCTGCAATACTCGAATACTCTTGAGGAGATAGGAGGAACCGGGGGTTTGAAATGGAAGAGTGCTCCTCCTATTTATAGTTAGGGAGAAGAGTAGTACACATGTCTATGAGCAAATAGGCACGTGGGAAGAAGAGTAGTACACATACCTAATTAGGAGTCAGTTGCAACCACGTGCGCACTTCTCTAGTGTGGGGTCATGGCTGACTACCACGTAGCAGATGGTTGAGTTTTGTTATTAGAGAAGATCCTGAACTGCTCATAACCCATTCTTTGGCGTGACTAGGTCTTCTACACGTGGCACGCGCCTTGTTCTACTATTGCTAACAAGACACCTGTACCTAGGAATCACTGTCCTAGGTGGCATAAAAGAACTATAGGCACGGGGGTATAAGCACACACGCACATGGGAGAATCTCGGTAGCATGTGCCTGAATGATCAGGCAACACGCGCCTAAGTAATTTCTGACAATACGCGCCTGAATATTCAGGCAACACGCACCTGCCTATACTGTTTTCAAGGCGAATGAACTCCATCTTCTAGGTTCATTCTTTGCACGAGGATCGAAGTGCTCAGCCAAAGTCTCGAGAGAAGTTCAACTCATTAAATGCAGCCTCGGGATAAGCAATTGTGAGTATAGGTGGAGATCCAGAGGGTTGGATGTGCCTATATAGATAAGGGACATGTAGAAGGAGAGGTACGCCCTCAGTGTGGCACGAGTAGCATGGCACCTAAATGAGGCACGAATGACATAACGTCTAGGTGAGACGTGAGTAGTATGGCCCATGCTTCTACAAGACCCCCTTCAAAGTTTTCTAACTTTGTAAATCAAAGTTTAGAGATACTTTGAATGGAAGCATGGCACGCATATGATGTCAGCATGAATCTTTTTCGTGTGGCCTCCACTTTGGCCAGCCTATCAAATCTGCTTTGGGATAAGAGGAGTTAATTTGGTCTAATCCGAAGTGGACGGCCGTTCATTTTGTCTACTCATCGAAATAAACGTCATTTGAAGCCTATAAATAGGCGTTGAGAAAGATCCTTAAAACTGATCGGTTAACTATTGACTACACGAGAGTCAAAGTGTTAGATTCATCATCTTTATTGCGAGGTTCATCGTATTAAGTGGGGGCATAGGAATGTTCTGAGCCTATAAATAGAGGCTTTTGAAGACTTTTTTTTGCTTGTTCTCTCCCCCTACCAAGTCCTATGATCGACGTCGTGGCTCCTAAGCCTTCTCCTTAGGCAAAATTGACCAAGGCCCTCGTCGGCGTACCACTCACTATCGGTATGATTTACTTTGTAGTCGAAGTTAAATGGCCCGATCTTCTGAACACAGAGATGCTCGTGCATGCTTGATCGTGTGGATGAGTAACCCTCAAGCATCACGCATCATCCTATATACTATATTTTCTCTTTTTTAATTGCTGAAGTGCATGAACTTGGCTATGAAAAGCTTTGTTCATTGAAGATGCGCGGATGCGCATGAATTAGCTTCTGCTTCTTCTGGAAGATACGCATGAACGCTGTCCAAAGGTCACATTGAGGCATTCATTAATGGACTGAGCGTAAAGGCTCTGTCATGCACCATCACGCCTTTGTGCTGTCCAAAAGGCGCACTGACATGTTCACCAATGTGCTGAGTGCAAAGGCACCTATCGTGTGCCATTGTGCATCTGTGCTGTCAAAAAGATGCGTTGATGCATTCATCAATGCGTTGAGCACAAAAGGCTCTTGTTGTGTGTCACGACCCGCTCCCAATTTTGGGATACGAGTACGTGGCCAAGTCCAGCCTATGCCGCAGCATCGGCGGTAGTATGCTGTCTATGATAACAATGGTCCACAACAAGCACAACATGCATATATATATCATCCACAACTAAGCCAGTAATAATCACCAGAATATTTAATAGTCTCAATATTATAAATATGAAAAATCTACTACAACTCAGAAAGTCTCGGGAACAAACCCGGATAACAGAAAATAAAATAGACAACTAACTCCATAACTATAACTACTACTAATGCGAATCCATAAGGAAAAAAATATGCTAATTCGCATCAACACTGGGACCGGGTACGCCAGTGACGTCAGGGTCGCCAACATACTCACCGTAGACCTCGGGACAAATCTCTTCGTCTAAAGCTAAAAAATAGTTATCCAGTCAGGATTGGAGCAAGATCACCATAATACTACATTACACAATATAGTATACAAGCATGAAGGAAGGATAAAAGGAATTTAACTGAAGATAAGTATAGTCATGACATTGTATGATAAGAAAGTACCTTTGAGACGTGATAACAATATGAAGGTAGACTTTGATATACCACTATGACATGATGACAATAAGAAGGTAGACTTGACGAAAGAAGAACAGTAGACAATAGAGTAACTATAATTAAGTCACGTGTACTGTGTGTTTTAGAATACCAACTTTCAGCATGTAGACGGCTTGGGATATCCGTCAGTCATACGTGTGGTGCATGACTGATATTATGCAATCAATGTATAGGGAGTCTGTATTCAATTCGTTGACCACATGCTTACTTGTTGTATTCCCCCGCCCAACTCACTCACAATACATGTCCACTATGATAAACATTAGCAATACGATAAACTGTAAACAATAGGAAACAATGAGTAAGGCATGAACATATATGTATATCCAACCGATTCTAACTCTTGTGCACAATAATAATCATGAACAACGACAATCATGAACCATAATAGAGAAATAGGGAAAAGACGACACGAAGATACATGCAGCATAAAATAAAGGGAACATAGGTCATAGTGATACTTGCCTGCTCCGTTAGATGATAAGTCACAAGTCAAGACGTCGTAGCCTGATCTACCCCGACACAAAAATAATCACAAGTTAGATATACAATTCCTACTCTAAAAATCCTAGAAAGTGGCTAATAGATTAAATCAATTAATACTATTCTAATCCTAGAATAAATCATCTAAAATCCTATTTTAACCTATTTAATTCTGAAATAACAATCTACACACAAATATTTGGCCAAAGAAATTCACGGTTCCAAATTCGGGACTCGTGGCATGCAAACCGAGACATACTGTTGACTAACTAGTCAAACATTATGAATTTAAAGTTTGAGTGTGCAAGATGATAGATTTTAGCGTTATGAGTGCACTGGAATCGACCGTGCCACAAAATCACGACTTGGTCAAAAGTTATCGCCATTATGGCTAACTATGACCAAATCGATGAACCGTTGACCAAATCTGACTTATATGAATAAAATAAAATATTAGATGAAACTCTGAATTTCTGGAAAGATTATATGTTGTAGAGCTCGGTGTCAGCTTTCCAAAACTTCAAACGGATCGCAAAACGGAGTTCGGAATCGCTCGGAATCTCGAAAACCGTGCGACGTATTAATTTTTGGACAACCGACACTCAAATAATTATTCAAAAATTCGAGATCAAAATACTAGAAAATAAATTATATATTCAGAAACCTAACCTCAATATGCTTCTAAAAAAAACGGCGCGCCAAAAGGATGTCCAGATCAACGGCAATCGCTCTGCGAAGTCGAAGATCTCAAACAAACTCTCCCACTAAAGCTACTAGAAAATATAGGGTTTCGGAAAAAATCTTTTAATATATGTCACTCCCCGATCCTGGAATACGTATTTTAATACGTAAACCGATAAATTGTATTTACCTTGTATTTATACGATATTTATATGCTGTATTTCTTCATGCATTTTCTAAAAATATTCGACAAAATATTATTTCGTAATTTATTTTCTGCATTTGGGCCTACAGTCTTGGCTCATTTGGGTAACCCATTTTTGGTTCACCAATGGTTCATCATGAACCCTTGGGTTCAAGATTCTATATAATAACTCATCTCATTCTCTCACTTCTCATTTATTTTCCTCCACCAACCAAGGCAAGTGCCAACTTGCTCAAGAGATGGATCCATAAATATTGATGTTTTCTTACAAAATTATTTGTCAAAATATGTTCTTCTCCTCATTCTATACTAGTTTAGAACTTAAAAATTTCCATTTTGAAGCTTTAATTTTTGTAGATCTAAGTTTTAACCATTCTCGGATCTTCTTGGTTTTGATCTAGCAAACTTCATTATTTTCAAGTTTTGATGGTTCCATGTTGTAGAGAATTTTATTCTACCCAATTTTGACCTTTGAAAAGTTGGATTTGGACTTATTTTGACCAAGTTATAGACTTTTGAAGCTTTGGGTTCAAACCATAGAGTTCTCGCTGTTTTGGAAAAGACAGTGAGCAGTGTGCACGAGTTTTCTAGCTTGCGCCACTGAGCTACGCGCGCTCTTTAGTGCAGCGCAGTCTGGCTCATACGCAGCCTTGATGAGGAGTCGTATGGACCTCATACGCTGCCTTGACAAGGAGTCGTATGGACCTCATACGCTGCCTTGATGAGGAGTCGTATGGACCTCATACGCTGCCTTGACAAGGAGTCGTATGGACCTCATACGCTGCCTTGATGAGGAGTCGTATAGAGTACATACGTTGCCTTTTGGAAGCGTATGTCTAGCATACGCTGACCTGAGCGTAGCCTGACCTGAGCGTAGCCTGACTTACCTTATATTTTTATATGTATATATTATATTGCATATATATATGTAAATGTTTGAGTATTCTATATATCCTTACGTCTTTTGTCCTGAGCATGATATGAGCACTAACGTGACCCCGATGAACAAAGGATTCCTACCTGATACTTGTACCTGAATGTCCCAGTTCTCGTTCATGCTCGACAAATGACTCGTAACTCCACGTGGCATATTTGCAATGATACATTACACCAAGGAAGGTAGAACATGTTGACATACTGATTGACATGGATCCTCTCTTGGGGTACTCGTACTTGAGTACGACTTTTAGGAGGATAATCATGCAGGCCACAGCATGTGAGTCCAAGATTTCACCTAGGGTTAAACTAGGCAACTAAATATACTAGATGCATGGGAAGGGCAGAATCCCGAGATCGTGTTATACCAGCCGCCTTGAGATATTGTCTCGACGCGCCGGCTGGTCTCTACGGATACTGTGTCATCTGCAACGAGTGGATGACTGTATCCAATTAATTCCTGCTATATATTATATGTCTTGGCAAGGTGGCCTTACGAGGGACCTGTGCTCAATGATACCTGTCTACGCGAACCCCTGGGTTGGCTAGCCTTGCTAGAAAGATACGATCTGAGGATTTTGAAATAACATAACACGAGGATAACCTCGTCCCACTAGAAACTTGTAGACTTGATTGGCCGTGAAAACGACTTGCTTGTATCCTATTTACCTTCCGTGAATAACTGAGGGAAGCGGACTGTCATGGTACGTGATCCAACCCATGTTCTTGTTTGATTGTTGGGTTGGTTATCGTACTATGACAGGCTGTGGACCGAAGTTATGAACGGAAGACTTATTCTGGTTGTGAAGTGCTACTTCTGTGAATGACTGAGGAACATGGTCTATCATGGTAAATGATCCAACCCATGTTCTTATTTGATTATTGGGTTGGTTATTGTGCTGCAATAGGCTATCGACCGAAGTCACGATCAGGAGATTTTATTGTTATACCTTTTAACTTATGTGAAAGTTATAGAGTACAATACGTCCCGACTCCATGCGGCACCTTTTGTCCTTGTTTGGTTGTAAGGGTGCCATATGGGTTCGAGGATGTTGCGCTACCCTATAATAGTAGCATAAGTATTACTATTATCAATCATTCTATTAACTGGGTTTTTAATCTTAACTCTTGTGCCCTTTTTGGCGGTACTTGCTATTCGGGGCTGACCCTGCTGGTTTTGTTTGGCCAGATCTCGTAGCAGAGCCAGAGGACACGATCTTCCTCCCTGACATCCATGGTGCATACTAGGAGCATGGCGGTTCGGGAACTCGAGTGGGTTTCTTCTCCACCACTCCTGCTTATACTTTGTGCGGCGTTTAGCCACCGGCACCTGTTAGCCGGATTACTTGATATTTTGTGTCAGTACATAATTGTAATTAAACAGACTGCAGCTGTGTATAATTTTGTACTCCTGACTCTCCGAGATAGCTAAATTATAAAGCTAGTCTCTCATGACCATTTTGATGAAGCGTTGGGGACGCCTTACTGCTTTATCTTTAATGTTCATTTAATTGCTGATGTGATTTGATTGATTGAGACATAGAACTCTGTAGGACCATAGGAGACTTGATTGTAGCATGTACCCCCTAGTCTCTCGACAGCCACGATCGTCGTATGACGTTACGTACCTCATATGGAGTAGCTGGCCTAGTCCGTCTCCGTATTTCGGTACTGGGGCATGATAAGGTTTTAGTGGTGGCCCATACAGGTCTGTTTTTTAGACTTGTGGGGTATTACGAATTATTAGGAGTCTCAATCAAAACTTGTTCCCCTTGAAATTCTGTTTCAAATTCTCTGTCCTTGCCTTGATCTCTAACCTGACTTGCATCCTCGAAATCTTCCTCGTTCGGACTTGATAATCTTATATGTTTCTCCATAGGGGTGCTTCATTCTCAGTAGCGGATGAGGCCCAAGAGGAAGTGCAGCGAGAGCATGGCTCGACTGGGCACCAGCAGAGGAGAGAACCTTCCCCAGGGCGGACACAAGCAGAAATGGAACCAGAGGTAGTGCAGCCGCAGGTTATTGAAACTCCTACAGAACCAGCAGCGATGGCAGTACCAGATGCCGTAGCACTCCTGGAGATCATCCGGGGGATTCTTGTCACTCACCAACAGCAACAGACTCAGCAGCAGGAGCAGAACGTATTGCTGAACCAAAGGATTCAGTTAGCTTTTGAGAGGAGTGCCGGGGTTGACTCGGGAGCATCAGGAAGGTTTCGTCGCTTGAACCCGAGGTATTTTGAGGCACGGAGGATGCCATCACTGCGGATGCATGGATTCAAGACATTGAAGCCATTCTTGTGGCAGCCAAGGTTCCAGATGATGAGAAGGTTGATCAGGTCAAATTAGTACTTCAGGATCTTGCCCGCGACTGGTGGGCATCAGAAGAAGTTGGTATAAGACGCCCTGTTCGTTGGACCACCTTCAGTGAAAGATTCAAGGCCAAGTATTTTGGCGTAGTAGCTCGATATGAGCTCCAGCAGAAGTTTATTAGTCTCAAGCAAGCAGGCAAGACCGTAGATGGGTATGCAGCAGAGTTCTGCAGATTGTGCCGTTTTGCCCCAGCAATTGTGGCGACGTAGCTAGAGAAGGCTATGAGGTTCCAGCAGGGACTTCATTTGGAACTATTACAGCTTGTAGAGGGACACGACTACCAGACGTTTGACGCTGTTTTGACGGCCGCTCGGAGGCACGAGCTTATCCAGCAGAGGTTGGCATCGAGGACAGGAGGTCAGAAGAGATCTCATTCCCAGGTTGGAGGAGGAGTAATGCAGCGAACATCGGCACCAGCACCCGGTGTACGTATTCATGATGCAGGAGCATCGCGGAGGACGGCCGTGTCAACTAATTCAGCGCCAGTTCGGCATCAGCAGCCGAGGAACCAACAACAGCGTCAGGGAGCACCCCAGGGCTGTACATTCTGTGGGAAGGCAGGGCACACGAGGGAGGTGTGCCGATTAGCGAATGGCTTATGCTTGAGGTGTGGTAGTTCAGACCACCGTATCTCCACTTGTCCTGTGATGTATAGGTCATGAGGGCCAGCTCAGCAGTTTCTAACGTTGCCAGCTCCGGTGGCAATCCCGAGTGGAGGGCCAGTATTAGCAGTGAGGCCCCTAGCCCAGCGTCTACCAACGCAGGCTCAGATGTTTCGCCAAGCATAGGAAGCCGGAGGCCCTCAGAGGCAGCAACAACATGGTCGAGGAAGGCCGCAACAAGGGGCTCCGCGGGACCAGGGCCAGGCTCTCACATTATCTTTGGAAGAGGCTCTAGCGTCTAGTTACGTGGTGGCAGGTAAAATTCTCGTCACCTCATTTCCCGCTGTAGCATTATTTGATTCAGGCGCTACTCATTCATTCATCTCTGCACAATATGCTACACGGATTGGACTAGTGTTTGAGGCATTGCCGGAGAGGATGGATATACTCACCGGCAATGGGCTCGTAGAAGTTAGCACAGTACGCTTTTCATGTCCGGTAGAGGTGTGTGGGCATTTACTGCCCGCATCATTGATTGAATTCCCTATGGGGAATTTTGATGTTGTTCTTGGTATGGACTGGTTGAGAGACAGTCAAGCGACAATTGATTGTAGAGGAGGTAGGGTCATATTCAGCGTTCCTGGGATGGAACAGTTCATCTTTACTCGAACCTTGAAGAATCAGGCCGGAGGCGTCCTCTCAGCAGCAGTGTCAGAGCCAGGATAGATTCCGAGAGTGGTCGAAGATTTTCTCGACGTCTTCCCTGATGAGCTCCCAGGGATACCCCCAGTCAGAGAGGTAGAATTTAGCATTGAGTTGAACCCTGGAACGAGGCCTATTGCAGACAGAGTTTACAGAATGTCGCCGTCAGAACAGGATAAGTTGTATCAACATGAGGAAGAGTTGAAGTCTAAGGGATTCATCCGAGACAATAAATCGCCCTGGGCCGCGCCAGTGATTCTAGTTCCCAAGAAGGATGGGTCGACGAGGATGTGCATCGACTATCGCAAGCTCAATGCAGTAACAGTGAAGAATAAGTACCCGCTACCAAGGATTGATGACCTGTTTGACCAGTTGAGCAAGGCCAGCATCTTTTCCAAGATCGATCTTCGGTCGGGATACTATCAAGTAAGAGTCCGTGAGCAAGACATACCGAAGACAGCATTCAGATCTAGATATGGGCATTATGAGTTTTTAGTAATGCCCTTTGGACTAACCAACGCCCCTGCAGTATTCATGGATTTAAAGAACCGCATCTTTCTGCCGTATTTGGATAAATTTGTGGTGGTGTTCATAGATGATATCCTTGTCTATTCCAGCAGTGAAGAGGAGCATGAGAAACATCTTAGGACTGTCTTGCAGACATTGAGGGAGCATCAACTATATGCGAAGCTCGACAAGTGTGAATTCTGGTTAGACCATATTTCGTTCCTGGGACATGTAATTTCTGGAGCAGGAGTGTCAGTGGATCCGAAGAAGATTGAGGCCGTAGAGCATTGGCCGGTCCCGAGAACGGTTGCAGAAGTGCGAAGTTTCTTAGGATTAGCTGGTTACTACAGAAGGTTCGTGGCGGACTTTGTCAGGATCTCTGTGCCCTTAACGCGTTTGACGCACAAGGATGTAGAGTTTGTTTGGTCAGCTAGCTGTCAGGCATCGTTTGAAGAAATGAAGAAGAGATTGATCTTAGCCCCGATCTTGACGCTTCCAGTAGGAGCGGGAGGCTTTACAGTATATTATGACGCATCAAAAAAGGGTCTTGGATGTGTATTGATGCAGCATAGAAAGGTGATAGCATATGCATCTCGGCAGCTTCGAGACCATGAAAAGAATTACCCGACTCACGATTTGGAGTTAGCAGCTGTGGTGTTTTTACTCAAGTTGTGGAGGCATTATTTATACGGGGATCCGGTAGAGATCTATACTGATCATAAGAGTTTGAAATACGTGTTCACGCAGCGAGATTTGAACATGAGACAAAGAAGATGGTTAGAACTGCTGAAGGATTTTGATTTAGATCTTCAGTATCATCCAGACAAGGCGAATATAGTTGCAGATGCACTGAGTAGGAGAGACAGTGCCTTATTCTTGACCTCACAGAAGCATATTCTAGAAGACCTTCAGAGTATGGGAATCGAAGTAGTTTTGCCAAGGGATATAGAAAGAATGACCAGTATGCAGATTCAGTCAACCTTAGTAGAGAGGATAAGGGCAGCACAAGCAGGAGATCCACAGATTCAGAAGTTGCGGTCGGAGTGTGAATCAGGCCGTAGGAAGGAGTTAGTGATTCATGAAGATGGTACGCTCAGGTTTGGAAACAGACTCTGTGTACCTAGTGGAGACCTTTGACAAGAAGTTATGTCCGAAGCTCATAGTTCTATTTACTCCATTCATCCAGGAGGAACGAAGTTGTATCGAGATATCAGGCAGTACTTTTGGTGGAATGGCATGAAAAGAGAGATAACGAGATTTGTATCTAAGTGTCGGGTATGTCAGCAGGTGAAAGCCGAGCAGCAGAGACCAGCAGGATTGCTCCAGCCGCTTCCTATCCCAGAATGGAAATGGGAGCACATCACGATGGATTTTGTGACCGGTTTACCTAGATCCCCGGCTGGCAAGAATGCAGTCTGGGTAATAGTAGATCGACTCACGAAGGTCGCTCATTTCCTTCCCTTCCGAGTTGGACAGACTACTGAGCAGCTAGCAAAAATATATATGAAGCAGATAGTAAGGCAGCACGGTGTTCCAGTTAATATAGTATCAGATCGGGATACGCAGTTTACTTCCCATTTTTGGCGAAGCTTACACCAAAGTTTGGGAACCAAGTTAAGATTCAGTACTGCTTATTATCCACAAACTGACGGGCAATCAGAAAGAACCATTCAGACATTAGAAGATATGCTACGGGCGTGTACCTTAGATTTTAGCGGATCTTAGGAGGATCACCTTTATCTAGTGGAGTTCTCCTATAACAACAGCTATCAGGCTAGCATTCAGATGGCCCCGTTCGAAGCATTGTACGGAAGGAAGTGCAGGTCCCCTTTGGCATGGGACGACGTCGGAGAACGGAAGTTGTTGGGGACAGAGATGATCACGCAGACTGTGGAGATAGTTAAGTTGGTCAGAGAGCGCCTTCGAGTTGCACAGGACTGACATCGTCATTGGGCAGATCAGCATCGTAGGCCTCTAGAGTTCAGAGTTGGCGACCAAGTATTTCTGCGGATTTCGTCTACTCGGGGTATCATCAGATTTGGAACCCGAGAAAAGCTTAGTCCAAGATACGTTGGTCCTTTTAAGATTCTCGCTTGGGTAGGCGATGTGGCTTATCGACTTGCCCTTCCACCTTCGTTAACTGGCATACATGATGTGTTTCATGTGTCCCAATTACGTGGGTATGTCCCGAATCCGAGTCATGTCCTCGATCATTCTCAGTTAGTCGTTGGTACCGACCTAACTTACGAGGAACAACCCGTATCTATTTTGGACCGGCAAGAGAAGGTACTCAAGAATCGGACGATAAGCCTTGTCCGTGTTTCTTGGAACCATCACTCTTCGGGAGAGTCAACCTAGGAGCACGAGGACGAGATCAGATATCGGTATCCGCATTTGTTTGACTAATGAGGTATATTTTTTTACGCCTTATTGACACGATTCCATGCTTATCTGTACCTGCTTGTTTTGTACTTTGTGATGTATGATAGTAATTGCTATGATAGTTAACTTGTATATGATTGTGCCTTGCTTGCCCTGATTTCACTATCCTGTCTTGGCTGGAATTCCGAGGACGGAATTTTTCTAAGAAGGGTAGAGATGTCACTTCCCGATCCTGGAATACGTATTTTAATACGTAAACCGATAAATTGTATTTACCTTGTATTTATACGATATTTATATGCTGTATTTCTTCATACATTTCCCAAAAATATTCGATAAAATATTATTTCATAATTTATTTTCTGCATTTGGGCCTACAATCTTGGCTCATTTGGGTAACCTATTTTTGGTTCACCAATGGTTTATCATGAACCCTTGGGTTCAAGATTCTATATAATAACTCATCTCATTCTCTCTCTTCTCATTTATTTTCCTCCACCAACCAAGGCAAGTGCCAACTTGCTCAAGAGATGGATCCATAAATGTTGATATTTTCTTACAAAATTATTTGTCAAAATATGTTCTTCTCCTCATTCTATACTAGTTTAGAACTTGAAAATTTTCATTTTGAAGCTTTAATTTTTGTAGATCTAAGTTTTAACCATTCTCGGATCTTCTTGGTTTTGATCTAACAAACTTCATTATTTTCAAGTTTTGATGGTTTCATGTTGTAGAGAATTTTATTCTACCCAATTTTGACCTTTGAAAAGTTGGATTTGGACTTATTTTGACCAAGTTATGGACTTTTGAAGCTTTGGGTTCAAACCATGGAGTTCTCGCTGTTTTGGAGGAGACAGTGAGCAGTGTGCGCGAGTTTTCTAGCTTGTGCCACTGAGCTATGCGCGCTCTTTACGCAGCGCAGTCTGGCTCATACGCTGCCTTAATGAGGAGTCGTATGGACCTCATACGCTGCCTTGACAAGGAGTCGTATGGACCTCATACGCTGCCTTGATGAGGAGTCGTATGGACCTCATACGCTGCCTTGACAAGGAGTCGTATGGACCTCATACGCTGCCTTGATGCGGAGTCGTATAGAGTACATATGCTGCCTTTTGGAAGCGTATGTCTAGCATACGCTGACCTGAGCGTAGCCTGACCTGAGCATAGCCTGACCTGAGCGTAGCCTGACTTACCTTATATTTTTATATGTATATATTATATTGCATATATATATGTAAATGTTTGAGTATTCTATATATCCTTACGCCTTTTGTCCTGAGCATGATATGAGCACTAATGTGACCCCGGTGAACAAAGGGTTCCTACCTGATACTTGTACCTGAATGTCCCAGTTCTCGTTCATGCTCGACAAATGACTCGTAACTCCACGTGGCATATTTGCAATGATGTATTACACCAACGAAGGTAGAACATGTTGACATACTGATTGACATGGATCCTCTCTTGGGGTACTCGTACTTGAGTACGACTTTTAGGAGGATAATCATGCAGGCCACAGCATGTGAGTGCAAGATTTCACCTAGGGTTAAACTATGCAACTAAATATACTAGATGCATGGGGAGGGCAGAATCCCGAGATCGTGTTATACCAGCCGCCTTGAGATATTGTTTCGACGTGCCGGCTGGTCTCCATGGATACTGTGTCATCTGCAACGAGTGGATGACTGTATCCGATTAATTCCTGCTATATATTATATGTCTTGGCAAGGTGGCCTTACGAGGGACCTGTGCTCAATGATACTTGTCTACGCGAACCCCTGGGTTGGCTAGCCTTGCTGGAAAGATACGATCTGAGGATTTTGAAATAACATGACGCGAGGATAACCTCGTCCCACTAGAAACTTGTAGACTTGATTGGCCGTGAAAACGACTTGCTTGTATCCTATTTACCTTCCGTGAATAACTGAGGGAAGCTGACTGTCATGGTACGTGATCCAACCCATGTTCTTGTTTGATTGTTGGGTTGGTTATCGTACTATGACAGGCTGTGGACCGAAGTTATGAACGGAAGACTTATTCTGGTTGTGAAGTGCTACTTCTGTGAATGACTGAGGAACATGGTCTATCATGGTACATGATCCAACCCATGTTCTTGTTTGATTGTTGGGTTGGTTATTGTGCTGCGATAGGCTATCGACCGAAGTCACGATCAGGAGATTTTATTGTTATACCTTTTAACTTTTGTGAAAGTTATAGAGCACAACACGTCCCGACACCATGCGGCACCTTTTGTCCTTGTTTGGTTGTAAGGGTGCCATATGGGTTCGAGGATGTTGCGCTACCCTATAATAGTAGCATAAGTATTACTATTATCAATCATTCTATTAACTGGGTTTTTAATCTTAACTCTTGTGCCCTTTTTGGCGGTACTTGCTATTCGGGGCTGACCCCGCTGGTTTTGTTTGGCCAGATCTCGTAGCAGAGCCAGAGGACACGATCTTCCTCCCTGACATCCATGGTGCATACTAGGAGCATGGCGGTTCGGGGACTCGAGTGGGTTTCTTCTGCACCACTCCTGCTTATACTTTGTGCGGCGTTTAGCCACCGGCACCTGTTAGCCGAATTACTTGATATTTTGTGTCAGTACATAATTGTAATTAAACAGACTGCAGCTGTGTATAATTTTGTACTCCTGACTCTCCGAGATAGCTAAATTATAAAGTTAGTCTCTCATGACCATTTTGATGAAGCGTTGGGGACGCCTTACTGCTTTATCTTTAATGTTCATTTAATTGCTGATGTGATTTGATTGATTGAGACATAGAACTCTGTGGGACCATAGGAGACTTGATTGTAGCATGTACCCCCTAGTCTCTCGACAGCCACGATCGCCGTATGACGTTACGTACCTCATATGGAGTAGCTGGCCTAGTCCGTCTCCGTATTTCGGTACTGGGGCGTGACAATATATATAGGGGAGAGAGGGGTCGGTGGCTGGCTTTGAGCGGCTGAGCGGGTGGGGACACGTGTCAGCCATCCAACGGTCCCGTCCCAGATCCTGTGGCCCAGATTAGAGCCGGCTTGGGATCGGCTAATCCGAGTTTGACTCGGTATACTTGCATGGCTCGGAGACCGAGCTCCCCGTCCCCCTTACACTGGCACGTGGGCCCGCCTTCCCCGCTTCAGCGGCTGACGGGTGGGCCCCCGGCCCGGCTGACTGGGTAATATATAATAGAAAATAGGATTTTAAATTACAGAAAATTAAATAAAAATCAGGATAAATCCTATAAATTCCAAATAAATGCCAGAAAATTCCTAAAAATTCCTAAAAAAATCTAAAAAATATTTTAGGGGTTCTAGAGCCCAAATAAATTTTTTGACCTCAAAAATACCCTCGGTTGCTCTCACAGTAAATCCTAGAAGCTTAGAAAATTAATAAAATCATATATAAAATTTATCTAAAAATCTCCTAAAAATCCAAGAAATTCTAAAATAATAAAATAATATCCTAGAGGCTATCTGGGGACCCTGGGGACTACATATGTCCTAGTTTTACTATACTTAAGCTAAAGGCTTAGGTACACACCCTTGTGATCCCAAATCAAATCTCCAATTACCTACGTTTCAAACCATTATATAAATGATAATAATAAACAAAATAATTAAATAAAAAAAATGCTCTCTACAATAAATAAATAATTTTCGGGAGACAAGTGCTACAAACTATCCCCCTTAAAAGATTTTTGTCCTCAAAAATCAAAACATCACAAATAGCATAGTATAATACCTAACTCTTACAAGCACTAATTTCTTAATCTAAGTCACGGAGAGATAATGGCTAGGAACATAAGGGAACTAACAACTAACTAAGCATGCATACCAACTAAAACTAAAGAATGCTCTACGAACTCAGTACTCTCTGCTGTCGATCCCTCGGGTTCGGGAGTAGCAAAAGGGTTAGCTACCCTTTTCCCCTTACGGATCGCACTGCACCTTGTCTCAACCATTGTAAACTAAAAGGAAAGAAAGGATATG
Source organism: Iris pallida (assembly GCA_029216955.1). Taxonomy (NCBI): domain Eukaryota; kingdom Viridiplantae; phylum Streptophyta; class Magnoliopsida; order Asparagales; family Iridaceae; genus Iris; species Iris pallida. The sequence goes on from JANAVB010008599.1 coordinate 27,879,843, forward strand.
GTTAGTACGATAGATATAAACATATCGAAGAAATCACGGACAGAATCAAGCAAGATGCAAATTAGGAGACAATAAGATCCTAAGATAAAATAGTCTCATAAGGTTGGAAATACTATTTGTGGATGATATAACCTCCTAACTTCAAATCTATTCGCAGGCTCGTAGTAGTAAAGCTAACTTAAGCACTACCACGAGTTCGCAGTCTTTTGCGAAATTGGACCTGTATGGGCCACCATAAAAACTTGTCACGACCCGCTCCCAATTTTGGGATACGAGTACGTGGCCAAGTCCAGCCTACGCCGCAGCATCGGCGGTAGTACGCTGTCAATGATAACAATGGTCCACAACAAGCACAACACGCATATATATATCATCCACAACTAAGCCAGTAATAATCACCAGAATATTTAATAGTCTCAATATTATAAATATGAAAAATCTACTACAACTCAGAAAGTCTCGGGAACAAACCCGGATAACAGAAAATAAAATAGACAACTAACTCCATAACTATAACTACTACTAATGCGAATCCATAAGGAAGAAAATATGCTAATTCGCATCAGCACTGGAACCGGGTAGGCCAGTGACGTCAGGGTCGCCAACATACTTACCGTAGACCTCGGGACAAATCTCTTCGTCTAAAGCTAAAAAATAGTTATCCAGTCAGGATTGGAGCAAGATCACCATAACACTACATTACACAATATAGTATACAAGCATGAAGGAAGGATAAAAGGAATTTAACTGAAGATAAGTATAGTCATGACATTGTATGATAAGAAAGTACCTTTGAGACGTGATAACAATATGAAGGTAGACTTTGATATACCACTAAGACATGATGACAATAAGAAGGTAGACTTGACGAAAGAAGAACAGTAGACAATAGAGTAACTATAATTAAGTCACGTGTACTGTGTGTTTTAGAATACCAACTTTCAGCATGTAGACGGCTTGGGATATCCGTCAGTCATACGTGTGGTGCATGACTGATATTATGCAATCAATGTATAGGGAGTCTGTATTCAATTCGTTGACCACATGTTACTTGTTGTATTCCTCCGCCCAACTCACTCACAATACATGTCCACTATGATAAACATTAGCAATACGATAAACTGTAAACAATAGGAAACAATGAGTAAGGCATGAACATGTATGTATATCCAACCGATTCTAACTCTCGTGCACAATAATAATCATGAACAACGACAATCATGAACCATAATGGAGAAATAGGAAAAAGACGACACGAAGATACATGCAGCATAAAATAAAGAAAACATAGGTCATAGTGATACTTGCCTGCTCCGATAGATGATAAGTCACAAGTCAAGACGTCGTAGCCCGATCTACCCCGACACAAAAATAATCACAAGTTAGATATACAATTCCCACTCTAAAAATCCTAGAAAGTGGCTAATGGGTTAAATTAATTAATACTATTCTAATCCTAGAATAAATCATCTAAAATCCTATTTTAACCTATTTAATTCTGAAATAACAATCTACACACAAATATTTGGCTAAAGAAATTCACGGTTCCAAATTCGGGACTCGTGGCACGCAAACCGAGACATACTGTTGATTAACTAGTCAAACATTATAAATTCAAAGTTTGAGTATGCAACATGATAGATTTCAGCGTCATGAGTGCACTGGAATCGACCGTGCCGCAAAATCACGACTTGGTCAAAAGTTATCGCCATTATGGCTAACTATGACCAAATCGATGAACCGTTGACCAAATCTGACTTATATGAATAAAATAAAATACTAGATGAAACTCTGAATTTCTGGAAAAATTATATGTTGTAGAGCTCGGTGTCAGCTTTCCAAAACTTCAAACGGATCGCAAAACGGAGTTCGAGATCGCTCGGAATCTCGAAAACCGTGCGACGTGTTGATTTTTGGACAACCGACAATCAAATAATTATTCAGAAATTCGAGATCAAAATACCAGAAAATAAATTATATATTCAGAAACCTAACCTCAATACGCTTCTAACAAAAAAAACGGCGTGCCAAAGGATGTCTAGATCAACGGCAATCGCTCTGCGAAGTCGAAGATCTCAAACAAACTCTCCCACTAAAGCTGTTGGAAAATATAGGGTTTCGGAAAAAATCTTTTAATATATATAGGGGAGAGGGGTCGGTGGCTGGCTTTGAGCGCTGAGCGGGTGGGGACACGTGTCAGCCATCCAACGGTCCCCTCCCAGATCCTGTGGCCCAGATTAGAGCCGGCTTGGGATCGGCTAATCCGAGTCTGACTCGGTTTACTTGCATGGCTCGGAGACCGAGCTCCCCGCCCCCCTTACACTGGCACGTGGGCCCGCCTTCCCCGCTTCAGCGGCTGACGGGTGGGCCCTCGGCCCGGCTGACTGGGTAATATATAATAGAAAATAGGATTTTAAATTACAGAAAATTAAATAAAAATCAGGATAAATCCTATAAATTCCAAATAAATGCCAAAAAATTCCTAAAAATTCCTAGAAAAATCTAGAAAATATTTTAGGGGTTCTAGAGCCCAAATAAATTCTTTGACCTAAAAAATACCCTCGGTTGCTCTCACAGTAAATCCTAGAAGCTTAGAAAATTAATAAAATCATATATAAAATTTATCTAAAAATCTCCTAAAAATCCAAGAAATTCTAAAATAATAAAATAATACCCTAGAGGCTATCTGGGGACCCTGGGGACTACATATATCCTAGTTTTACTATACTTAAGCTATAGGCTTAGGTACACACCCTTGTGATCCCAAATCAAATCTCCAATTACCTACGATTCAAACTATTATATAAATGATAAAAATAAACAAAATAATTAAATAAAAATAAAAAAAATGCTCTCTAAAATAAATAAATAATTTTCGGGAGACAAGTGCTACATTGTGCGCATAGAATAACTTCCAGTGTATAATTTTTTCCAATCCTTTCTAAGACTGATTCTTTTTTTGTCTTGGTGCATGTTTTGTCTCAACTCAAGACGACTCAGATGGAGCATAGAAGGATATCAGAGCAAGGAAGGATATCGTAAGTTAGTTGATTCGAAGAGATGACCGCCCTGATGCGAGATTTTGTTACTAGATCAAGCGAAGTGATCCTTACTCACACAACATGCTAGCTGCCTTTACTCCCGAGTCGTGACGTGTTGTCCACCAATATAATGCTGCATCTATAGGGTTAGGATTGATTATCTAGTTTGAATCCTAGTTTCCTAGCAGCTCGTCTGCATGCTCGAGGCGGTCCTGCTGCACATTCTAGATGGCCTTCTTGTTTGTCTTGAATAATTGATGCATGCTTAGCACTAAAGATTTATCACATTACTGCCCTCTACATGAGAGATTGTCACATCACTGCCCTTTGCAGGGGGATAAAAGTGGGCCAGAATCTTTCGTAGTGATTTTTCCATATAATCATGAATATTAATAGGAAGTCCAAATATGTAATAGATTTCCATCATATGTAATCATGACTATTAGAGAAGAATCTAAACATGTAATAGATTTCCATCATATGTAATCATGAAAAAAAATCTAATCTCCTTTTGCTAGTTTATGTGAGTTTTTGTGAATGTGGACTTTATAGGGGAATTTTGTAGACTTACCATCCTTAACGCATTTTAAATACTGATATTAAGTGGAAATTATAGGCACCGTAGGGGTGATTAATCGAGGGTTAAGAATGTTTGTTCAAAGATAATATGGACATGACAAACATCGGACTCTAGAACAACTCAGAGGCAATACGGACATGTTTGTTCTTTGAAAAATCCTTTTTGTGGACTTGTCATTGTTAAACCGCCTAGGACTAGACGAGGGTGATAAGTTATAATGACGATTTTATCAACAGAGGTAATATGAACATGTCGAGAAAAAGGTCGAGGGATAAGAATGTATACCCAGAGGTAATTTGGACATGGTAGACATTCAAATATAAGCATGATAAGGACGAATGTTGAAGAAAAAGGTTACAATTAGGGACACTTTTATTCTCATCTTTATTTAAACGTAGTATTTCTTAAGGAACTTGCCATTGGTAGGCATCATGAGCAATTCTCTGTTAGGTTTTGCTAGTCGATATGCATCGTTTGAATAGACAGTTTTCACAACGAAGGGTCCTTTTCACTTAGGTTGGAACTTTTTGCCATTTTGTGGGTCATGATTATTGGCCTTCTGACGGATAGGACAAGGTCACCGACCCTGAATGACCTTTCTTTGACCTTTTTGTTGAAAGCTTCCGAGATTCGTGCTTAGTATAGCTCAATACGCTGTTGAGCTAGAAGAAGTTTTTCATTCAGTGCTTCCAATTCTTGTAGTCGTAAATGTATCTTCGGTAGTCATATGATTGTTAAGAGCTACTTGTAGAGATGGAATTTGAAGTTCTAGAGGTAGTATAGCTTTGCTTCTGTATACTAGGGAGAACGACGTACTACCAGTAGGTGTCCGGACTGTGGTTCGGTAAGCCCAGAGGCATTCATCGAGTTTTTCATTCCAGTCGCACTTGTTAGAAGATATGACTTCCTTAAGGAGTTTAATAATCATTTTGTTGAAGGCCTCGGCCAACCCATTTGCTCCTGGATTGTACGCAGTTGAGGTTATACTCTAAATCTGATTCTGGTCGCAAAATCGATGGAAGGCGCTACTAACAATTTATGGCCTATTATCGTGAATGACCCTCCAAGGCAACCCGAACTGGTAGATGACGTGATACTTAAGAAATTTGATCACATCCGAAGTTTTCACGTTAGCGAGTGGTATCTTTTCTGTCCATTTAGAAAAATAATCGGTTATAGCCAAAATAAATTGATGACCTTTTGATGATGGCGCGGTGATCGTACCAATGACATCCATCTTCCATGCTTCAAATAGTCAGGATGCCACTGTTAGGTGTAAGAATTTAGACAACTGGTGAATAAAATTGGCGTGGATCTGGCACATTCAATATTTCTTAGCATACACCAGGGCTGCTATCATTGTGGGCTAGTAGTAGCCCATGTGTTTGGGTTGATAATAAAATTTAGGACCTGGTTGATGGGCTCTGCAAGTACCATCGTGAGCTTTACGAAGTGCTTCCTTAGCTTCATTATCTGATAAATAGCGGAGCAGGAGTCCGTCAAAGGGGGACTGCCAGTCTCGAATATCTATGTTTGCATCCATGAAATGGTTGGCTCGCATGCATAAGTTATTCTTAGGGCATACAACTCCTGTTCGATCACCGTGATTGTTTGCTAAGTTCCAATGGGTACTGCTAATAAGGCCGCCAGACTAGCCAGGGCATCTATTTCTAGGTTTCATAATCATGGACATATTCGATAAAGAATCCTATAAAGGTAGAGATCATTAATATCTTCGCCTGATGGTAGGGATCAGTTTTTTGTACTGGACCTTGTATTATCCTCGGACCTGGTTAACTATCAATTGGGACTCGCCATAAGCTTCCAAGAAGTCGACCCCCAGCTCTTTAGCTAGCTAGAGCCCTATGATGAGAGCATTATACTCAACGACATTATTAGAACAAGATTCCAAGAGTGAGTAGGCTAGCTGGATGACCAAGTTGTCAGAGGAGATTAATACTACCCCTACTCCTGCACGATATAACCTTTAGGTCCTGTCCTCGAAGCACCATCGAAGAACAGTCGCCAAACTGGCTCTTCTGTTATGATATTGGCTTCCATTACTTTATTTGGAATATCATCATAAAGTTTTGATGTTTCGGTTATCAGATGACCGTCTAGGAAGTCGACCAGTGCTCGGCCTTTGATAACTTTTTGTGAGACAAATACCATATCATATGGTGACAATAGTTTACCCACGTAGCAAGGCGTGAATTTAGTGCTCATGGTTTAGTCATAAAGACCATGAAGGAATTAACCTGGGAGATGACATGAATCGTCTGTCCTACTATGTAAGGATAGGTTTTCTGGCAAAAACTAGGGAAAGACATTCTTTGTCAAGTACACCACAAGCCGATTTGTCACTAAACCATAATTCTCACTCCATATTCCCTAAGTCATTTATCATAATTCATGTAATCGATCGCAAGGTCATCTAGCTTAACAATATGTCAAGCCTCGATCTCACGCAAGTCCGATCACCTACGTTGGTCATAAAATTACCATGTATTCTAGCAGGATAATCGTTCTCATCAGGGTGTAACTCTTGCTTTCAGTTTAGACTAATTTATTCTCAATACGCAGATTGGATCTACTCAATCCTTAAGTTTACTTAATCGTCAATTATAAGTTCGACCAATCCTCAAATTTACCTTTACATCAAACCACAATCGAAGCAATCCAAATTGCCATGTCCCGATCTTCCGAGTTCGATCATTCCCGCGACATGAATCACCATGTCAGTGCTCACGCAAAACGATCTTCCCAAATCTGACGTGACGTATGTGCGAGACTGGAGTTGCGCTCGCACAAGACGAGATCATCGATGTTGTGGTTATCATCGAAGAAATTAAGATACGATCATTTTCATCCAAGCATTCATTTCAATCAAAATCCCAAGTATAGCATCTATCAAAACAATAACATTTTATTGGATCGTCATTCCTCGAATCAGAGTACCCCCGAGTTATCGCATATCGATCTTTGATACATCTCAATTCCATCGATGATATGCATAACCTAACGATCTTCCTTTGTAATGAATTTTGAGTCACGCAACTGATGCTATCAACCGAATTGGATATACCACAATCTCATCGATATTCAAGATCAAAATTTGATCAATAATCCTCGAACTATTCACATGATCAATTCTTTCAAACCCATAATCACATATATTCATCCATCTATCTTAAGTCATCGAGCAAATGTTTTCTCAAAACACATCAATTTATGCTAACTCAAATTATCGAGCGACATCTATTCTAATCCTTAGAGTCATTCTCAAATATTTGAATCATTTCCATGCACGCTATCATCCAATCATGCTAAGTTTTTGTATATGATTCATATCGATTTTCTTGATCGAGTCATCTATTCGTACACCTTAACTTTTTATCGATTTAATTTTCCTACTCAATCATTCTCGTATTTCATACTTGTATAATTCCAATCTCGTGCGCGTCGTTTCTAATTCTTTCAAATCAATTTCATGCTAGCTATCAAGTCATGACTAACTTTGAAACACTCTTTCTAAGGCTTTGCGTACTCATCGCTTGCTGATAGACTCATTGGCACCCTATATCCTCAATCGATCGACATCTCCGAGGCTATCCCATACACCACTCAGGGATAAAGTTATTAGATAAATCCTCGAAACAAATTTTGAATCACAGTCGGTTACTTTGAAACTTCGTTCGAACCATTCCTACATTTTCAAGCACACTCTATCAATTATCGTATCGACGATAATATCGTCCGATGGCACCCCTATCGATAGTCCTCCTGTATTCTATAAGTCAAGTCAAATTCCATCCCATTTAAAATGATTCGAGTTTCGCACACGATATTTCTAAGGTCGACTCGATTCTTGGTGTAATGTCCAGCCCGACTTAGCCAACTGTGCTTACTTAAATTAACATTGTTCAACCAATTTCCTTCGTGATACTTTTCAAAATATATAGAGTTATTGTATGGACATCTCGTGGGAAATTTGAGAGATAGCGCACCCATGATATCGATCGCGGGACATCAGAGTTTGCGGAACATCATTTGTAATAGCCACCTAATAATATTGCTTTTATTGTTTTCTTCTCTATATTTATTTGTTAATAAATTTTTTTAAGAAAAAAATAATAATTATTTATCATTAATTTTATTATCATTATCTTATTTTCAATTGAACCCATTATCTTTTCTAAAATAAATTTTTTTATACATAAGCCCTTGTAAATATTTGTAAATTACAAATTAACCATGACACCTAATCTATACACATGTCCTCATCATGAAGCATGGGCAAAATGGTAATTTTACTTGGGGACAAAAGTCTCCATGCATGAGTATATTGGTAAAAAGAAAAGAAAAAAATATAGAGAGAGGGAGAGAACCCTCTCACCTGCACTCTCTCTCTCGGTTCACTCGCTCTCCCTCTCTCATTATCTCCATCTATCTCACTCCTCCTTCCTCATGCCGCACCCGCCTGCGTACCCGCGCCCGCCGGCAAAGCTCGCGATGGCTGCCACCAATTGCCTCCGGCCGGCCGGCCGCTGCCCTCACCGCCCACCATACTACCTCCAACACGACCATCTTCATCTTCATCTTCATCTCCATCATCATCATCACCACCCCCACCATCATCAAACCCTAGCCCCTCTTCTTCTAAAAAGAAATGGAGAAGTTGGAGAAGAAGAAGATGGAGTAAAGAAGTATGAAAAGTTGGAGAAGAAGAAGAGGAAACCCTATTCCCCAAATTCAAATCCTAAATTTTTCCAAGGCAAGCCCTCCCCCATTTATTTTCAATTTGATTTAATTTTGCCTATTTGTCATGCTTTATTTAGGTTTATTTGCTTTATAAATTATGAAATCCAGGATAAATTATTGGTATTCCATAAAATTGTGACATGGACATGCATATTAGAAGCGATATACGGACACACGGACACAGTTTACTAGGAATTATAGCATGAACTCGCAAACCGAATACGATTCGGACACATTGACATGGTTAAATATGGAATTATGGACCGGACACACATATTGGTGGTATTTTGGATACACCAACACGATGTTAGGACACGATACGGACACCCGACACAAGAGGATGTCGATACAAGATCATAGTTGAATAATGATATGGATTATATCCTAATTGTTAGGAATACAAATGATACAAGTTGTGTCCAAACGGGATCGAAAGCGTATTGAATCATGGTGACGTAAGTGGTCTATTAAATTGTGTAATGTTTGACTTGTGAAACCATTTGTATATATTCAAGAATCTAACTAATCGGTCCAGGAATTGAACACCTAAAGGTACTAGAATTTTTTTTAGTTGTGATATATCTATATCTACCGTTGTCCAGAAATGAATTATAATCTAATTTTTTTTGCCAATAGCCCATTTATAGGCCTCTAGGTAAGAATTATGCATTATGGATACTTAAGTAGGTTTAGATCGGAATTTCGAAAAGAGGTTATAGGCCGTATTAGACTTCCAAGTATATAAATCCGTTTAGGTTTCAATCATAGTTTAGGAAGAAACAACTTTAGAACAATTTTTGCTAATTTTAATATATAGCTATACTAGAAATGTTGGTTGTAGCAATTTGGGTTAAGTAAACCTAAATGCTTCAATATTTATATGATCATTCTAAGTATTTCAAGTATTATTGGTACAAATTTGTATTCTTAAGAAATATTAACCCAAGTTAGTGAAAGTTCGGCACACTCCTGGTAGCCATAGTCAATGTCTAAATTATGTACTCTACTCTTGCTAAGTACTCTAGGTTTCCAGAGGTGTTCAGACAACCAAAATCCATTTATGTTATTGCTCTAAGAATTATCATAGAAATCAAAATCAATTTATATTTAAGGGAATTTCATTCTAAATTATAGGATGATCAATACCTTATGGATAGGTTACTTGACTAAATTTATGTTGAAATATCTTTGCACATATTCGGTCGTTTGTGTTAATTCTTGATTGTTCATTTTGTTATAAATTATGACACTCTAACATTCTTATTTAGTTGGATTTTGTAGTGAATATTGCAAATTCATGGATTACTAGCATTAAGTTAGATTTTGTAGTGAATATTGTAAATCATGGATTGTTAACAATAAGATAAATTACCCAAGGTACGAAGCTAGATTTATTTCTTCTATAAGTTGATATTATATATATTCAACTGTGTGTGTGTTCCGGTGTTGAGTTGTTCCACCGAAGGGGTCAGCGTACCCGGGGTTTTATTATTGCGTGGTACCGATGTTGAGGGTTGCTCCACCGAAGGGGTCGGCGTACCTGAGATTTTGATTTATATTATTGTCTCTTGTGAAATTCTCGGAGTTAATAAATAGAAAGAAGACGCTGCCAAAATTTTCGAAAATTCTAAAGAGTTAACTAAATTTTGTAAAGTCAAAATGTTTAAACCCAAGTTCCTAAATTTTATCAATTTTTTAGTACAATTCCAATCATGAAATCCTTGAAAGTGTTACCTTAGGCACACAAATTCTAGTTTAACATTATTTTTCGCTAAAGACGAAAATCTCCTGCTTAACTTTATTTTCGTTTTATGTGTGTTTCCTATCACACTAAGAACGAAATATAATTTAAATTTAAACCATAACTTAGAGTACACTGTAGATTAGAATTGCATTTTGGGATGGAAGAGAAACCTTTGGATCTCACCTTCGAAATCTTTGCAATATATATTTATAAAACTGATCAGTTCCTGTTATCGATATTCGTATGGCCTTACGATGTTCGAGGTGAGGCTTAGCTCACTTTCCTATTTTCTATTTTCTATTGGATTTTGAATCCTCGAATTCGGCCCTGTAATGTCCAATGTAGCATGTTTTCGATATTCTTAAATTTTTTTAAGTCACAACAATTATTATAACACTTGATTCCGATAACTTGGAAAACAACTCATGTGTTAACCTGATTATATCACATCATTATGTGATTCCTGATACTAATGGGACATAAATTTAAGTACCGCCCATTAAGTATAAACCTGATCTCGGGTAAATGGGATTATTGCCAAGATATTATGTGTTGTGTGATCCATAAGTATTTTTCTAAATATTGCATTTACATACATAATTTGTCTAAGGTTTACACATTTATACTTGACACCAGAATTCTTTCGGGAATAGATGCTAATATT
>JANAVB010008599.1:27895632-28031077 GCA_029216955.1 Iris pallida
ATGGTGACATACGTGGTCTATTAAATTATGTAGGGTTGGACTTGTGAAACCATTTGTATATATTCTAGAATCTAACTAACCGGTTCAAGAATTGAACACCTAAAGGTACTAGAATTTTTTTTAATTGTGATATATATCTACCGTTGCCCAGAAATGAATTAGAATTTAAATTTTTTGCCAATAGCCCATTTATAGGCCTCTAGGTAAGAATTATGCATTATGGATACTTAAGTAGGTTTAGATCGAAATTTTGAAAAGAGGTTATAGGCCGTATCAGACTTCCAAGTATATAAATCCTTTTAGGTTTCAATCCTAGTTTAGGAATAAACAACTTTAGAACGGTTTTTGCTAATTTTAATATATAGCTACACTAGAAATGTTGGTTGTAGCAATTTGGGTTAAGTAAACCTAAGTGCTTCAATATGTATATGATCATTCTAAGTATTTCAAGTATTATTGGTACAAATTTGTATTCTTAGGAAATTTTAACCCAAGTTAGTGAAAGTTCGACACACTCCTGGTAGTCTGATTCCATAGTCAATGTCTAAATTATGTACTATACTCTTGCTAAGTACTCTAGGTTTCTCTAGGTGTTCGGACAACCAAAATCCATTTATGTTATTCCTCTAACAATTATCGTAGAAATCGAAATCAATTTATATTTAAGGGAATTTCATTCTAAATTATAGGATGATCAATACCTTATGAGTAGGTTACTTGACTAAATTTATGTTGAAATAGCTATACACATATTCGGTCGTTTGTGTTAATTCTTGATTGTTTATTTTGTTATAAATTATGACACTCTAACATTCTTATTTAGTTGGATTTTGTAGTGAATTTTTGTAAATTCATGGATTACTAGCGTTAAGTTAGATTTTGTAGTGAATAATGCAAATCATGGATTGTTAGCAATAAGATAAATTGCCCAAGGTAAGAAGCTAGATTTATTTCTTCTATAAGTTGATATTATATATATTCAACTGTTGTGTGTTCCGGTGTTGAGTTGTTCCACCGAAGGGGTTGGCGTACCCGGGGTTTTATTATTGCGTGGTACCGGTATTGAGGGTTGCTCCACCGAAGGGGTCAGCATACCCAGGATTTTGATTTATATTATTGGCTCTTGTGAAATTCCCGAAGTCAATAAATAGAAAGAAGACTCTGCCAAAATTTTTGAAAATTCTAAAGAGAACCAAATTTTGAAAAGTCAAAATGGTTAAACCCTAGTTCTTAAATTTTATCAATTTTCTAGTACAATTCTAATCCTGAAATCCTTGAAAGTGTTACCTTAGGCACACAAATTCTAATTTGACATTATTTTTCGCTAAATCTACTTTTAAAATTATCCTTTCCTCCAGTTTAATTTCGATAATTTTATCATCTTACTTTATCTTCCTTACTCCTTGACTGAGGGCTTGGTCGTCGTATTGACGACCTAGTATTGTTCACTAGATTTGTAGACATACTTCTAAGGTACTGCTATGACAAGTTGAAAGGAAGCTGGAGAACAAGAACAAGATTTTACTTTTGAAGGCAATTATGTTGGAATCAGAATACTCTCTATATCATTAATTCAGGTATACTTTTATATTATATATTGGGTTAATTGTTATACTGGGTAGAGTAGTTCATTTCCCTATTTATAGCTTAGAATGTCCCTTGTAGAATAATATTGATTTTATTATACAAGATTAAGACCTATGATCAACCTATCCTAGAATCTTACGGGCGACAATCGTGAATATGGGTACTGGAGTATTCATATGTTGCATAGCCTGGGAATGTTGTTACGTACTCGGCTCATCGTATTTTGGGAGCAGGGCATGACATCATCGAAGTTAAAGAATTCAATAGAAAATCCAAGGACGTAAAGCCGTGCTCTGATACCATTATGTCACGCCTGGGTCCCGTAGGACTGATCGTCCTCGCTAAGGCATAATGCGGCATGAGCCTATATTGGGATCATGCAAGACGGGTTCCATAACGACCGATTACAGGCTAAGCGACGGGGTCGCCGCACAGAAGTCCTGAAGCAGAAACATTGAATAAGCCAGCGAAAAGTTAGAACCAAAACATAAGTCAACAAAAGAGGTCCTTTATTGATATTGAACAAGGATTATAAAAGTAGCACAAGGCCATAATTAAAATCACTCAGTCTCACTCTTCTCTCAAGTTACAAGTCACTCTCCCTCTCTCATTTATCAATACAAGCTTGACGAGCCAGCGGATGCTTCAGATATGCGATGTCCATACATTATGTCCCGCATAAGTTCTAACTCCATGCGGCTGCACACCTCAAAACACCAAGGAACTCCGTACCTCGACGCATCCAAACGAGCTCCATGCCAACGAGCTTCTACCTGAGCCAACATAAACACTGTGTGGGTGTTAGTACTCAACTGTACTGGTAGTGTGAGCTCCTCGCCCACCCATACAAAATTGACATGTTCATTTTCTTTGTACAACATAATCTCTTATGATTGTCTTTCTATTCTTGCCTTAGGATCAATTTTAGGACAGATGCTTGGCCTATTTATGTCTCTAAACCATCATCGTGCTATCGCACCGATAACTTCCTTATCCTTGCCTCTAAACCATTCTCGTGCTTGCAACATCAACGTGCTGACTCGTGCTTGTTTTATGGCCCATACTTTAGGACGCAACAACATGATTCGTGTCATCGACTTGGTTCGTGCTTCAACATCGAGGTCGTGCCTCGTAACTTAGCATGACTTAACCAAACTTGCCTTACGGCCCTTCTTGACTTAACTCGAAACGGCTCAAGTCTGACTTATGCAACTCTATGTCAACAACTTAATACTCGATGCCATATTTCGTGCCAAAGCATACGTCTTTTCTATAGCCAAATCTTAGGCTTCTTAAGACTTGTATTGCAACCGTGCATACCATCTTTATCCCATTTGTGTCGTGTTTATACTTTTTTTTTGATCGACACCGTGCATGCGAATTACCGCTCAGCATGCCAACTTATCTATATGAAAGGTCATTGGCATTCAAGCCATCTTGACATGTAGGTGGTACAGAAGAGACCCTTGCAGCTAAGGGTAGCTAGCCCTACTCAAGTCGTCGAATCATAGGCGGCGTACTCTTGCCTAACTACCTTGCTTCCCTCCTAGGCCGATACGGTCCTGTGGCCCCAGGCTGCTTAATTAAGGGCATGAATCATTCTCGACAAGTTGTCCATGACCTCGCACCTACGAGAACTTCTAGACTCAACATAAATGTATGGCCTAACCGTCATAACTTACTTTCCTTTGGTTTATATCTTTTCTTTTCCATATTTTATAGAGCCTAAACCAGGGTTGCCTCGGTGACTGACCTACAGTCATGACATCTTTTCTCGGTGACTGGCCTACAGTCCCGACATATTTCTTATCGACGATTGACCTATATTCCAGATATATTTTTAGTGTTTCTATACTCTTATTGACTTAACTCATGAATGGCATAATTGATAAACAAAACGTGTTCTTCATTGTGCCATAGACCGTGGCTAACTTTTCATTGAACCGACCGTGGCTCGTGCCTTAAACCAATTGGTGTTCTGTGCGACACTATCGCCAAAGTCATACTTTATATGACTAACCTTGAGATCGTGGGACTAGGTGACTTAACAACCAAATAAAGCATGGGACAGTGCTTAGAATGACTTTGATAAGTCGATATAACTTTTGTCTAACTCAATCGTGCATCAACTTAACCGTTGGGATGAGCAAAGACTATGCCAAGCCTAGCATCGCAGAAATATGCACTAAGACTTAAGGGACACTTTGGCTATGGCAAGTATCGAACAATGGGACCGTGCATGCTTTATCAATCATTTATGCGTGCGACGTCTATGACTTAGGCTAAGTTCATAACTTCATGGCAAATTAAACCATTTTTCTTCTTCTAAGCCACGAGGCGAAGGATCGAGTTTCATTTTGAAAGCACATCGTGCAACACTTCTAAGCCGACCGTGGGACCTTTCCATATTCTAACTCAATTCGACCCGACTTGGGATTATTCCCTTTGCTATGTGGTTTCTCCTATTTTATTATCAAGCCTATTTATGCATTTGAAAACTTTTAATTTATTAGTGTGAAGGCCAAGCTGAGGCAAGTTCATCGAAGCCACCCACCTGAGCGAGGAGTCGCCTCGACCGAGCGGGTCTACGAGCAGCCGTTGCATGGATAAGTCCGAACGCCGTTGGCATTTTGATTCCTCCGATTGAGCTGAGCGAGATGGGGCATTACATTATACACCACTTAGAAAAAGTTTCGTCCTCGAAACTAGCTGAGTATACTTATCGACTTATAACTTGGTTCAACATTTAACGATTCTCGCACACATTCCTCCTATGTGTTTCTTCAATCTGAGCCACGCTCGTGCGTTGGTTACCTTTCGACACGAACAACTATATCTCGAATTGGATAACTTACACTCGTCGTGCACACGGACAATCTCAGTTCTAGGTAAACCACCCGATAAACCAACATTCAAGTTCGTCTCAAATCTAATGATCGCACTACCTTCAATATTTATTCGAAACACGATTTCAAAATCTTCGATACTTTGTCGTTCCTCTAGTTTTACTTGAGTTCAACGTATCACTTAGATGCATCGTGCATATATTTCAGCCGTCTCCAAAATACGTGCATTTCAGCCAAGCCTCGTGATAGATAATCCGCCATCACCACTCGAGTTGGATCGTACACATAGTCAAACGTCCCTAAAATATATACATTTTAGCCAAAACTTGTGAGTGGTGTCTCCACAATCCCTATCTCTCCACACCGAGACATCTACCTAACAGTTAGGCTATCCTTCTAGGCTATAGTCAACCGTCAGTATTGGAATCATAGTTCCCAAACAATAATATCAACATTGACCCCAAACCTAAGGTCAAACCAAAGTTAATAATAGAGGGTTTTGTACCCAATCTCGCATCACTCGATTTCTAACTTCGAGCATAGATTTCTTCCATTCGCACTCACAACATTCAAACCCAGGGGTCCGAGTCGTTCAGCAAAGCCATCCTACGGTAAGTCCTGTTCAATCAATTTCTCGACATATCAATATTGCTCGTCCAACAACCAATTCCTGTAGTCTATCTCTTCGCACATGTTCTATACCATCCACCTATCCATTCTATCCTAGTCAAGTACATCATAAGACGATTTGTCACTAAACCATAATTCTCATTCCATATTTTCTAACTCATTTATCACAATTCACGTAATCGATCGCAAGGTCGTCTAGCTTAAAAATATATCATGTCCCAATCTCAAGCAAGTCCGATCATCCATGTTTGTTATGAAATCACCATGCATTCCAGCAGGATAATCGTTCTCATCGGGACGTAATTCTTGTTTTAAGTCTAGAATAATTCATTCTCGATATGCAGATTGGATCTATTAAATCCTCAAGTTTACTTAATCGTCAATCACAAGTCCGACCAATCCTCAAATTCACCTTCGTATCAAACCACAAGTCAAAGCAATCCAAATTGCCACGCCCTGATCTACCGAGTTTGATCATTCCTACGCCATGAATCACCATGTCAGCGCTCATATGGAACGATCATCCCAAATCCTACATGACACATGTGAGAGACTGGAGTTGTGCTCGCGTAAGACAATATCGTCGACGTTGTGGTTATCATCAAAGAAATCAAGACATGATCATTTTCATCCAAGCATCCATTTCAATCAAAATCCTAAGCATCTACCAAAATAATAACATTTTACATGATCATCATTCCGAGAATTAGAGTACCCCCGATTTATCGCATATCAATCTTTGATACGCCTCAATACTATCGATAATATGCATAACCTGACGATCTTCCTTTGCAATAAATTTTGAGTCATGCCACTGATGCTATCATCCGAATTAGATATACCACAATCTCGTCGATATTCGAGATCAAAATTCAATCAATAATCCCCGACCTATTCACATGATTAATTCGTTTAAACCCATAATCACATATGTTCATCCATCTATCTTAAGTCATCGAGCAACATGTTTTCTCAAAGCGCATCGATCTATGCTAACTCAAATCATCGAGCGATATATATTCCAATCCTTAGAGTCATTCTCAAATATTTGAATCATTTCCTTGGACGCTATCTTCCAATTGTGCTAACTTTTCATATACGATTCATATCGATTTCCTCGATTGACTTATCCGTTCATACACCTTAACTTTTCATCGATTTAATTTTCCTACTCAATTATTCTTGTATTTCATACTTGCACAATACCAATCTCGTGCACATCGTTTCTAATTCGTTCAAATCAATTTCATGCTAGCTATCAAGTCATGACTAACTTTGAAACACTCTTCCTAAGGCTTTGCGTACTCGTCACTTGCTGATAGACTCGTTGAAACTCCGTTCGAACCATTTCTATATTTTCAAGCATGCTCTATCAATTATTACATCGACGATAAAATCGCCCGATGGTACCCCTATCGATAGTCCTTCCACATTCTATAAGTCAATCAAATTCTATCCCATTTAAAATGATTCGAGTTTGGCACACAAAATTTCTTAGGTCGACTTAATTCTTGGGGTATATGTCCGTTCCGACTTAGCCAACCGTGCTTACTTAAAGTTAACATTGTTCAACCAATTTTCTTCATGATATTTTTCAAAATATATATACTTATTGTATGGACATCTCGTGGGACATTTGAAAGAGAGCGCACCAATGATATCGATCGCGGAACATTAGAGTTTGCAAAACATCATAGATGTTAAAGAATTCAATCAAAAGTCTAAGAACGTAAAGTCGTGCTCTGACACCACTTAGTCTCACTCTTCTCTCAAGTTACAAGTCACTCTGCTCTCTCTTATTTCTAAATACAAGCTTGACGAGCCAGCAGATGCTTCAGATAGGCGATGCCCATACATTTTGTCCCATATAAGTTCTGACTCTATGCGACCGTACGCCTCAAAACGCCAAGGAACTCCGTGCCTTGATGCATCTAAGTGAGCTCCGCGCCAACAAGCTTTTACCTGAGCCTGCACATAAATACTGTATGGGTGTCAGTACTCAACTGTACTGGTGGTGTGAGCTTCTCACCCATCCATATAAAACTGACACGGTCATTTACTTTGTAGAACATAATCTCTTATGATTGTCTTTCTATTCTTGCCTTAGGATCAATTTTATGACATAGATGCCTGGCCTATTTGTGTCGCTAGACCATCATCGTACTATCGTACAGATAACTTCCTTATCCTTGCCTCTAAACCATTCTCGTGCTTGCAATATCAACGTGCCGACTCGTGCTTGCCTTATGGCCTATACTTTGGGATACAACAACATGATTTGTGTCATCGACTTGGTTCGTGCTTCAACATCGAGGCTATGCCTTGCAACTTAGCATGACTTAACTAAACTTACCTTACGGCCCTTCATGACTTAACTCGAAATGACTCAAGTCTGACATGCAACTCTATGCCAACGACATAATACTCGATGCCACATTTTATGCCGAAGCACACGCTTTTCCATAGCCAAATCTTAGGCTTCTTAAGACTTGTATTGCAACCGTGCATACCATCTTTATCCCATTTGTGCCATGCTTGCACTTTCTTTTATTCGAACGACACCGTGCATCCGGATTGCCGCTCAGCACGCTAACTTATCTATATGAAAGGTCACTGGCAATTCAAGCCATCTTGGACATGTAGGTGATGCAGATGAGAACCTTGCAGCTAAGGGTAGCTAGCCCTGCTCAAGTCCTCGAATCACCAATGGCGTGTTCTTACCTAACTACCTTGCTTCCCTCCTAGGCCAATACGGTCCTGTGGCCCCAGGCTACCGAATCGAGGGTGCGAATCCTTATCGACAAGTTGTCCATGACCACGTATCTATGAGAACTTCTAGACTCAATATAAATGCATGGCCTAACCGTCACAACTTATATTCCTTTGTTTACTTTTTTTTTTTCATACTTCTTATGCAGAGCCCAAACTAGGGTTACCTCGGCGACTGACCTACAGTCCCGACATCTTTCCTTGGCGACTGGCCTACAGTCCTGACATATTTCTTCTCGACGACTGACCAACAGTCCTGACATGTTTTTAGTATTTCCATACTCTTATTGACTCAACTCATGAATGGCATAATTGATAGCCTTCAAGCATAACTTGAACAAAATGTGTTCTTCATTGTGCCATAGACCGTGACTAACTTTTCATTGAACCGACCGTGGCTCGTTCCTTAAACCAACTGGTGTTCTGTACGACACTATCGCCCAAGTTGTACTTTATATGATGAGCCTTGAGATCGTAGGACTAGGTGACTTAACAACGGTAGAAAGCGTGGGACAGTATTTAGAATAACATCGATAAGGTGACAATTTTATCCTAACTCAATTGTGCATCAACTTAACCGTTGGGATGAGCAAAGGCTATGCCAAGCCTAGCATCGCAAAAATATGTACTAAGACTTAAGGCACACTTTGGCTATGCCAAGTATTGAACGATGGGACCGTACATGCTTTATCAAGCATTTATGTGTGCGACGCCTATGACTTAGGCTAAGTTCATGATTTCACGGCAACTTAAACCAACTTTCCTTCTCCCAAGCCACGGGACGAAGGATCGAGTGTCATTTTGAAAATACGTCGTACGACATTTCTAAGCTGACTGTGGGACCTTTCCATATTCCAACTCAATCTGACCCGACTTGGGATTATTCCCTTACCTATGTGGATTTGCGTTTTTTATTATCAAGCCTACTTGTGCATTTGAAAACTTTTATTTTATTAGTGTGAAGGCCAAACTGAGGCAAGTTCACCGAAGCCACCCACCTGAGCGAGGAGTCGCCTCGACCAAGCGGGTCTTCAAACAGCTATTGCATGGCTAAGTCCAAACGCCGTTGGCATTTCGATTCCTCCAATTGAGCTAAGCAGGACAGGGCATTACAGTGGTTGTATCTCAATGATAGCTTTTATCTTCTAGAGGTCAACGTGGATAGCCTTTAAAGTGATTATAAAATCCAAGAACTTGTCGTTGGAATGTCACGCCCCGATTCGCCGAATCGTTCGTCCTCGCTTTGACTCAAGCTGAATCGATCGTTCTCACTAGGGCGTGATGCCGTACAAGTCTATATTGGACTTGTACAAGGCAAAAATGTTTATTTGATAATTCTTTTGAGATAAGGAGTTGAAAATAGACAATACTGAGAGTTAAAGACGCAACATAGAAAGAAATTTAGTCTTTTTATTGATAAAACTTGGAAAGTACATGCCAGGTCATTTTTATATTACATATGCTGTTGCGGCTACACTTTTTGAAACACAAGAGAAAGACTTTCGACAAACTACCATGAAATAATCTTTGTCGTTCCATACATTCATGTCCCTTTATACATTTGAACAAAAGCCTTCGATCTGAATTGGGCTCCAAAATACTTCAAAATAGGAGAGCTTTGAGCCGCCTCCCGTTCTTCAGCCTCAGCTTAGTCTCGTACTCCCACAATGCGCTCATCACCTGGGGAGTTGGGGGTTAGCACACTTGCTAGTGAGCGGAACGAACCCACTCGTCTAAACTGACAATGCTTATTAAGGATTTTAAGCATTCGAAGTGATCTTTCTATTTAGAACTAATTGAATTGTAGTTTATTTCGAAGTCATTGTTTAAAGCAGTAAACAACATAACTATTTTTAATAAATCTTACCATGCTCGTGCTCCTTCCTGCATAAAACAGATATAATACTTACTACCTGCACAAGATAGTAGGTGAGTATGCTATCTATCTTATATGCAGTCATTGGTGTTAAGACACCACGTGGGAAAATTCTCAATAGCATGCGACGTGCCTTGTCAGTCTGGGTAGTGAGACCAACTGGAGGTCTCGTAATGCCTTACGTTGAAGCACGACTTACAAATTCTCCCTAGGTCGATTCGATCCCGATGCCCCAGATACCATTTCGGGGAAAATAATACATTGTGCATAAGTTGTCCATGACCATGCAATTGTGTGAACTATTTAAGCTAGGCAAAATAATGCATGACATAAGCAAAGTTTAGCAGTAAAAATCTATGTCTCGTACAATAATTCATCAATTTCCCTCAAGGCCGTATGTTTGATTTGGCGACTCGCAAGTACCAAATACTCTGAGGCACCGGGCCACAAAACGATGTTTCAATATCCTTTCTTTCAATAGTTTTTTGGTTTTGAACCAAACTGTTCGCCTCGATGCGAGACACTAAGTTAATGTCTCTAGGACTATTTATCCTAGTTATGTTAAAGTTATCCTATGTTATCTTAGTGGTACAATATACATATTTAAACAATATCATCGATTTGAACGTTGAACTTGGAATTTTGTTGGCGGGAAGGAGTAGAAAAGAAGGGGCCAAATCACGAACCTAAAAGAAATGCATCGAGAGTAAGAGAACGCTTCACGACGATCAGACGTTAGTTACATGAACTCCTACAATGGCACGAACATCATATTAGAATTCCTCCTTCAATCCTTTCCCTTCGAAATTGGCGCATTCAGAAATCGACGCGAAAGCACGCTCATCAAAACCAAACAGCAAAATATCCAAAAATAAAATAAAATAATAGCAGACTTGTCCCATCACTCTCATTAGAGTTCTTTCATGAAGACACAGTCTGCTGCATCTAGGACTTATTTCAATAGAAGTCGATCCATTAGTTGGAACGGTTCTCATATCATTCGTCCAAATCGATTTTATTGATGCCCAAAGGTTTTCGTATACCAAATTCGTTGCTGACTCAGACTAGCCATTTATGTTTTCAAACATCTCTGACTTGCCACGAGCATATTACATAGTGCTTTGCCCTAACGGGAGCGGGGTACTACATAATATACCCCTAAGAAAAAGTTTCATCCCAAAACTTAAGAACAAGGGTATGACCTTAATCGACAAATAGCGAAGGGTATTTCTCCTTCATTTTTTTATTCTAGCTCCCAAGTTGACTCTTCAACTGAATGGTTATGCCATGGTATGCGAACCAAAGACATCGATTGGTTCTGCAGGACTTTTTCTTTCGATTTAAAATTTGCACGGTCTCTTCTAAGTATAATACATCGATGTGCAGCTCCAGCTAATCGAAGCTAACCATACTTGGATCTTGTACATCTTCTGAAGTTGGGGGACGTAGAAGACGTCATGCACTTCAGCCAAGACAGGGGGTAGCACGATCTGGTAAGCAACGACCGCCACCCTTTCGAGAATATCAAAGGGGCCTACAAATCTTGGACTTAGTTTGTATTTAATTTCGAACCGAATGATGCCCCGCATTGGTGTCACCTTCAGAAATACATGGTCCCTGACCATAAACTCTAGTGGTCGTTGACGAGTATCTGCATAACTCTTCTGTCAACTCAGAGTAATACAGAGTCTATCTCAAATCATTCAGACCTTTTCGATAGCGTTATACCAATTTCGGCCCGAGTACCTGTCGCTCTCTGACTTCATCCCAACATATTGGAGATCGACACTTCCTTCCGTAAAGCACCTCATAAGGAACCATCTGGATGCTTGATTGATAATTATTGTTGTATGCAAACTCCGCAAGGGGCAAATACATGTCCCAACTAGTCTTCAAATATATCGCACACAGGCACAACATATCTTTCAGGATCTGATTTATCCTTTCTGTCTGGCCGTCGGTTTACGGGTGGTATGCAGAGCTAAAATTCAGCTTGGTGTCCAACGCTGCTTGCAAACTCATCTAAAAATGCGACAAGAATTGCCCATCTTTGTCCGAAATAATTGTAGCAAGTACCCCATGGAGTCAGACAACCTCATCGATGTACTAACCAATCGATGCTCCAGGATACATTGATAGCGATGAAATGAGCGAATTTGGTCAATTGATTAACAATGACTCAAATTGTGTCATTTTTCTGCTGCGTCTTCGAAAAGCCCACGATAAAATCCATAGAGATGTCATTCCACTTCCATACAGGAATGTCGAGGCTCCATAGCTCCTCGCCTATTCTTTGGTGCTTGGCTTTCACCTGTTGATAGGTCATACACTGTGACACAAAAGTTGCCACATCTTTTTTCATGTCATGCCACTAAAAGGTCATACGTAAGTCCTTATACATCTTGGTGCTTCCAGAATGCAACGAGTACTTTATATAGTGAGCCTCCATTATAATTTCTTTTTTGAGTTTGGCATGGTCAGACACGTATATTATTCCTTTCACCCACATCATTCTGCCTTCATCCACCACCAAGTCGATCGCCTTCCTTGTCGAAATCAGCTCATACATTTTCTTCAATAATGGGTCGCCCTCTTGTGCGGTCTTTATCTTGTCGTACAGCTCGACTTAAGGTGTAATTGAGCCAACTATGCTCGTCTATATCGAATTCGAAGTTCAACGCCCATTTCTGCTAAGTCTTGTTGTATGTTACAGTTGATAGCCAGCCACCCTATGAATATTCTGTTCAGAGCATCCACAACAATATTTCCCTTACCTGGCGTGTACTCGATTGCTAGATCATAATCTTTAATGAGTTCGAGCCAACACCGCTGCCATAAGTTCAAGTCCCGTTGAGTAAAAATGTATTTAAGACTCTTTTGGTCCGTAAAGGTGCTGCATGCCATACCATAAAAATAGTACCGCCATAGCTTTAATGCAAAAACATTCGCCACCAGTTCTAGATTATGTGTGGGATAATTCTTTTCATGCTGCTTCAACTGTCTCGAAGCAAACAAAATCATCTGACTCTTTTACATGAGTACGCACCCTAAGCCAGTTCTTGATGCATCGTTGAATATCTGAAATTCTTCTGGCCTGTCCGAAAGTGCAAGGAATGGAGCTGAGATGAGCCATTTCTTTAACTCCTGGAAGCTAGATTCACAGTCATCATTGCACTCAAATGCGACTCCCTTCTGGGTGAGGCGAGTCAGAGGCGATGCAAACTTAGCAAAGTCTTTCACAAATCTTCGGTAGTAGATTGCCACGCCAAGAAAACTATGGATGTCGTCTGCCGATGTGGATCATTTCACTTTAATCTTCTTCGGGTCCACCATGATGCCTTCAGCTGAAATAACGAGGAATGTCGTACTATTCATCCAGAACTCGTATTTACTTAATTTAGTGTACATTTGATGTTCATGCAAGGTCTACAGCACCATCCTCAAATGCTCGACGTGCCCGTCCTTGTCATTCGAATAGTTAAGAATGTCGTCAATGAATATAATGACAAATTTGTCTATAAACGATCGAAAGACTCGGTTCATCAGATCAATGAACGTGGCAGGGGCATTGTCAAACCGTACGGTATGACTAGGAACTCGTAGTGGCAGTATCGAGTTCAGAAAGCAGTCTTCGGTACGTCATCGGGCTTGATCTTTAATTGATGGTAGCCTGCAATGATCAATCTTGGAAAATATGACAGCCTCTTGTAATTGATCAAACAAGTCGTCTATCCTCGACAATGGGTAATTGTTTCGTACCGTGGCTTCGTTTAGTTTCCGATAGTTGATGCATAGTTGCATTGATCCATCTTTCTTCTTTACGAACAATACTAGAGCACCCTACGGGGAGACACTAGGGCAAATATATCCACGATATAGCAACTCTTGTAGCTGTGCGTTTAGTTCCTTTAGTTCTATTGGCGCTATTCGGTACGGTGCTTTAGATATCGGCCGAGTGTCCGGAAAGGTGTCGATGCTGAATTCTATCTCTCGATCTTGCGGCATCCCTGGCAACTTGTTTGGGAATATGTTAGAAAAATCTGCCATGACTTTAGTCTGTGCCATGCCTGTAATCTCCTTTCTCATGTCTCAAACTGATGCTAGGTACCCGCTGCAACTAGAATGCAACATGTGCCTTGCCAAAATTGTCGATATAACCACTACCATCTTTGATGTTACTCCGCACGAATAGGAGAATTCAGTTTCACCAGGGAGACAGAATGTAATTCTCTTCTTCGCGCACTCGATGGTTGCGTGGCATACACCCAACCAATCCATGCCAAGGATGATATCGTACTCCTTGATGTCGAGGATGATGACTTCCAAGGATAGATTCCTTCTACCAATGTAGATGTAATCGTCCCTACAAATTTGAGTGGCAGGCATATGTACTCCTAATGGAGTGCTAACACTAAGATTCATATATATTAATTGCATGGGTAATTTATTTTTTTCTACAAAGTAAGCAGATATGAAACTATGTGTAGCACCCGAATCAAACAATACTCTAGTAAACATATTTTTATAGAGTAATATACCTGTTACAACTTTGTCAGATGCAAATACTTCATCTCGAGTCAGTACATAGACTCGGCCTTGTGCCCCTTGACAATTTTGTAGATTCACAGGCACTTCACGTACGCCATGGACGGGAGGGACCATATTCTGATTTTGAACTTTCCTTGGAGGATGTGGGTTCGAAACATTCCTTAGAGGGTGTTGATTAGCCCCCTTCAGACAGTATGAAGCCTTATGGCCTAGTTCACCACACTTGAAGCACCTTGCCGTTTGACAATGGACTGCCTGATGCCCTATCTTATCGCACCTGTTACACTGTACTCCAGAATTGTGTCCCCAGTTCTCGAACGTATTCTGGCGCTTTGGCACGCCAGATGTCACGACCCGGTCCCAGATTATTGGGTCGAATCGGATCATGCCAGCCTGTACCGTTGTGAGACGGCGACAGTAAGCTGTATCCACTTGCAGGTAATATCAACAACACAATGTATATATTTGTCATAACTTCTAAAATTACAAATATTAAAAATTTGTCCAACAAAAAGATTCATCTGACACATCTGATAAAATAAAAACTGTCTTTTAATCCAAACATCAAAACTAAAAGGAAAATCATCATCTAGAAATTTGGCTCATCAGTCCCGAGATCAACATCGTCCAATTAGGACTCCGGTAGCACAGCTGGGTAGAGCCCAGGGTCGTAATAGCTATTAATCAATAGCTCTGCATCATCAATAGAACCTATTGGGGGTGGAGAATCCAGTAAGGAAAGGAGCAAAATACAATTATAAAAATTTAACAATTCAACTAATAATTAGAAATTTGTAATTTAAACAGTTTGAAATACTTGAACAATATTTTTCAGCAATTTTCCACAATTGAAAACAATATGATTTGAATATGTAATGCTTATGACCGGCTTGGGTTGTACAATAGTATCCTAGTGATACGATACGGCTTATCCCCGTATGAAAAAGGAGTAAGCTCGCACAATTATGCAATATGAAGGTATTGGTCATAGAATACTACACTACTCCTCCAAGCCCACAATCAATAACAATCAATACTCTAGGAGAGAGTTCCGTGTAGCAATGTGGTTTAATCTTGCAATATTACAATTATTAACTAAATTAAAAATAAACATAACCGTATTTGCCTTGGTTTATAACTGGATTTGAAATCGGTACCAGGGAAGAAGTCATACTCGTCCTCGAAATCCTACAGTTGAGAATCCTTTCTTAGAAACATATTTGAACCATATCTAGGTGTTCTAGTTATAATCTCTAAAATTTGATCCTAGTCAAGTTTTATGTTATTCTATCATAACACGCATATCGATGCGATTTACTATTAATAATTTATGAAGTAAAAGTCAATTTAATATTTTATTGGAAACAATGGTAGTTACAGGTTATTTGGCAAAACTTGGTATTTTTATAATATATATAAAACTAGTCTTTCTTTTTAATGAGAAAACATGAATTTGTTAAATTACAAACTTGTAATTTTACTATCTATTTAATGTGAGAAAATCTTATAAATTTTCTATAATTCAAAATAATATTCTTTTAATATTTTACACGTCTACGACAAAACCAATAAAACCAGAAAAGAAAGTTAACAAAACTACGCTACACAAATAAAGGGTCACAGAAATAAAGATAAAAAACTGGGATTATGCCCTTACAAATTATTACATCAATTAATTAAATAAAATACTGGTGAACTCTGAATGCCGGGAAGCGGTCCATTCAGCAGGTCGAGGCCCTGCACTCAAAATACTATTGGCCAGTAATACGTTCTAAAATAATAATTTAATTTAAAAAAAATGAAAATATGGTAAGTCTCAGACTTGGTCCAAAATATCATGTTGCACTCTAGCGTATGCCTCAACGTCCGGAAATTCCGGTTTCGTTTGCATTTCGCTAGGGTCTACCGATCGATACGGTCATTGCCCGAAAATGATACAAAAACCATATTTAAAACCAACAATTCAAGTTGTAATTCGTTTTGCAAAGGTCAGGATTTGAAAATAGTTTTATTCAAACTTTAATATATATTTCAAAAATTTGGACAACACCTCCTCTATAATTGGGACAACCCAATCCTGGGAAAATGCCAATCAACACCAAATACATATCCCAAACCAAAATTACAGAACGTTTTCGAAATAAAATTCAGAAAACCCGAAATGAAATTTTAGAAAACCAAAAACCACAGAACCAATCAAAGAACCATATACGAGATAATCTGGGAAAATCCGAACTTAACTCGATAATTCCGAGAAACCATATAAATCACAAAAGCTACAAAATCATTCCGAAAGGAAGTTCGAAAAATCCGAAACCACGAATCGATCCGATTCCCATAACGGGATCGGGGACCATGTCATCATCGACACCTATGGGAGTAACACGGGAATACAGAAGATACTTCGGGTGCTCGGCTACAGCTCTCAGATGAGTATAGAAAGAAGAATCCGCGTGGACAGCGGAAAGCTCAGAACAGCACTCAGATCTGGTCGTGGGGAGCGGCCAGCAGCTCGGGACCGGAGAGGAACGCGAAAAGGGGGCGGGGCGCGCGGAGGAGGCGAAGGTTTCATGGCGCGGTCGGGAAGCGGCTGCGGGGTCGGCGGGAGGCCGACGATCGGGATCGGCCTGGGGCCGCGGGGAAGGTTCGACGACGGGAAGCGCCGCACAGGAAGTCGGCCGGGATGGGCTGGCCGGGGTGCTGCGGCTCTGGAAGCGGGCGGAGGAGGGTCACTGCGCAGGGTCATCGGGCTTGGGCGGATCGACGTCGGGGTCGCCGGTTCGGGTTAGGGCTTGGCCTCTAGAAGAATTTGGAAAAAATTGGAGAATGGAGGATGGAGGATGGGGATGAGTGGTTTAAATAGTATAGGTGTTTGGGGGGTTACGGGAGAGGAAAAGAAGGGTCGGAAGTTTTCGGAAGGGAAGGGGACACGGCTGCGGGCGTTTGGGAGCATAAAGGAAAGGTTTCCTCTGTTGGATGTTTGGAAAAATGAGAGAGAGAGAGAGTGAGTTTAAATGAGTGTTAAATGAAAAGAAAAGAATTCTTTTCTTTTAAATAAGAAAATAGAATTTTTATACTTATAAATATATTTTTAAGGGACTTTAAAGATTGGTTTCGAAAAACCGAAATTGGGTTCGTTTCAAACACGGAAACATGACGGGTCCAGCCAGTCAATCAAAAATAAAGGTTTAATTTTTTTAAAAATATAATTTTCTTAACTAATAATAATATCAATAATAATAATAATAATGATATCAATCTAATCTTAACTAAAATGCACTAATGAAAAACAAAAAATTCAATATCGACCAAAAATACAGTAAAATTTAATATTCTAATTAAATTTTGAAATTGCGGGTTTCACAACCTTTCCTCCTTAGAAAATTTTGTCCTCGAAATTTAAAAGATAGGGTTAGGAGTTACCTCAGGTCTCAAATAGATACGGATACTGCTCCCGCATCTCATCTTCTCGCTCCCAGGTAGACTCGCCCGGGGAATTGTGTCACCACATAACTCTGACTATGGGTGTCACAGAGTTCCTGGTTTTATTTTCATCTCTGTCTAAAATCGCCACTGGCTTCTCTAGTACTGTGAGGCTGGGTCCAACCTCCAGCTCTGAATGGTCCAAGATGTGGCTCGGATCTGGGATGTAACGTCTGAGCTGTGAAACGTGGAAGACGTTGTGCATACCTTCAAGATTAGCTGGTAGAGCTAATTGGTACGCTACTTCTCTAACTCGGCTCAAAACTTCGAATGGGCCGATGTACCTGGGGCTCAGCTTTTCTGCTCTGCCGAATCTGATAGTTCCTCTATTAGGGGAAATCTTGACGAAAATATTATCTCCTGCTTCGAACTCCAATGGTCGACGACTGATATCAGCCCAATGCTTCTGTCTGTCCTGAGCAATCCTGAGCTTGTCTCTAATCACCTTTACCTTTTCTGCTGCATCGGTCACCATCTCAGGTCCAAGCAATACTCTTTCTCCTACGTCGTCCCAAGCAAGTGGAGTGCGGCAACGACGTCCATAGAGTGCCTCGAACGGAGTCATGCCGATGCTAGCTTGGTAGCTGGTGTTGTAGAAGAACTCTACCAAGTGCAAATGGTCTTCCCAAGACCCTCCAAATTCCAAGACGCAAGATCTCAGCATGTCTTCTATCGTCTGGATGGTTCTCTCCGATTGTCCGTCAGTCTGGGGATGGTAGGCGGTGCTGAACTTCAATTATGTTCCCAAACTGTCGTACAAGCTCTTCCAGAAATGAGAGGTGAATCTGGTATCTCTGTCAGATACAATACTTATCAGAACTCCATGAATCCGGTAGATATGCTGCATGTACAGTGCTGCCAACTTTTCGGTGGATAGACCAACCTTGAAGGGGATAAAGTGAGCTGACTTCGTCAGTCGGTCCACAATAACCCAAATGGCGTCCTTCCCTCCTTGGGATCGAGGCAGTCCTGACACAAAGTCCATCGTTATGTGTTCCCATTTCTACTCCGGGATATCTAGCGGCTGCAACAGTCCTGCTGGTCTCTGTCTGCTGGCTTTCACTTATTGACAAATCAAACATCTAGCCATAAACCTGGATACGTCCTTCTTCATTTCGTACCACCATACTACAGTACGTATATCCCAATACATTTTATTAGCTCCTGGATGTATGGAATACTACGACTGGTGCGCTTCTTGCATCAGCTCGTTCCTCAGTTCGCCAGTTGGTACGCAAAGCCTCGTACCATGCCTCAATGCTCCGTCGCTGGCGATTGAGAATCCTTCAAGTGTTCCTGCCAGCACTTGATCTCTGAGTTTGTAAAGCGTCTCGTCTTGGAACTGTGTCTCCTTGACTTTATCCATCAGACTTAAACATACTTGCAACTGCATCTTTGATGATTCATCTCCTGGTACAATGGCTTCTCTTTCCAGCTTATTTATTTCCTCTTCAGGCAGTACAATCTTCAGTCCAAGCTTCTCTATGTTTTCTAGCAAATGCTGCTCCTTGGTCAAAAATATTGCCATTGGGTATCGACTAAGTGCATCTGCAACCACATTAGCCTTACCCGGATGGTACTGCAGGTCGATGTCGAAATCTTTCATCAGCTCCAGCCATCGCTCTGTCGCATGTTCAGCTCCTTCTGAGTGAAAACATATTTAAGACTTTTGTGGTCTGTAAATATTTCCTCTCTCTCTCCATAGAGGTAATGCTTCCACAGCTTCAGTGCAAAAATAACTGCTGCAAGCTCCAAATCATGCGTGGGATAGTTCTTCTCATTAGTCCGTAATTGCCTAGATGCGTAAGCAATTACTTTCCCGTGTTGTTGAAGAACTGTCACTTCCCATTCCCAGAATACGTATTTTAATTCATATACTGCTTTAATATATTTATTTAATATTTATCAGGTATTGTTTAGTATTTAAATTCCTTTAAATTTTACGTTAATTAATTTCCTGTAATTTACTTTCAGCATTTCTTATTCTGCATTGCTTTTGGGTTCGACCTGAGTTGGTTTATTTTCTGGCCTTTGGATGGTTCACCCATACCCCACCTACCACCACCCCCCTCTTCATTTAAAGCCCCATTCCCTTTCTCTCTCTTCATTACTTCACAATTACTCTTCTTCTCCTCACAAACTCTCCCCCCACCTACCTAGCCGCATAGGCAAGTGCTAACTTGCTTCTTGATGGATCTCCGTTTTTGTTGTTCCATTGTCTTTCTCTCAAGATTCTTAGATACTTTAGTAATTAGCATTTTTAATTTCCATGGCTCAATTCATGTAGATCTAAGTTTAATATATTTTCGGATTTCTTGGGTTTTGATCTAGTAACTTTGTTATTTTTCAAGTTTTGATGGTTCCATATTGTAGAGAATTTCGTTATACCTCATTTTGACCTATGGAAGTCCAGATTTGGGCTTGGAATGAAGGATTTAGAGAGCTTGGAAGCAATGACTTCCATGGTTTGCTTTCAGGAAGTTCGAAGAAGAAGAACAGTTCTGGCCGCATGAAGCAAGCCTGGCCGCATGAAGTATTTTGGCCGTATGAAGCAGTTCTGGCCGCACGGAGATTTCAGCCGCATAAGTTTTCAGGCCGCATGGCAACCTAACCGCATGAGCATGTGATTCCTAGCCGCATAAGGACCCGTTCCTTTCACTCACATAGACACGTTATTTCTTAGCTGTATGTATTATTCTAGCCACATGAGTTTTGCCAGCCGTATATACTCATCAAGCCGCATGGGACTTGATTTGCCGCAGCCGTATGAACCTCGATCATTTCTAGCCGCATAAGGCTTGTCATTTCTTGGCCGCATGAGACTTTCAAGACGAGCCGCATGAAGCCCCGTCCCATCTTGCTGCATGGCTGAGACAAATTCCAGCCGCATGAGTTTGAGATCTTAGTCGCATAGGGCCCGATCCCCTAGCCGCATGAAGTTTTAATTTCCAGCCGCATGAGAGTTTCACTCCCCAGCCGCATGAACCAATCACTTCCCGAGCCGCATAAGGCTTGTCATCTCAGCCGCATAGGAATTGATTTCCAGCCACATGAGATGGATTCCTTCCTAGCCGCATGGCTAAGCTTGAACCCCAGCCGCATGATACCCTATTTGCCGGGCCACATAAACTTTAGCCCATAATGCCTTTTTGGCTGATTCTGTCCTGAGTTGACATTAATTAATATTGATTGTTATCTTGGCATTAATTAACATTGATTGTTGTCTTGGCATTAAGTAACGTGGATTATTATCTTGATTTATAATTGATCATGCGTTCCTAGTTGGAACTAAGAGACTGGCTAGTCGTCTTATTGAATTGAATGAATGAGACACGTTCATATGAACTATGAACTATTGCAATCGACTGGCTAATCCCGAATATTGGCATACAGGCACATACATGCTTCAGTTTATTTATTCATTTTTCCTACAGAGCAGCATGTGTACTTTATGGTCAAGGCATGGTTATTCTGTGGTTAGTTTTGATTGTTGTATTATGCTATGTAAGACCTACAACCTAACCGCACGGGTATCGTTGCAGAGTTGGACATAACGTACTTTGTACAGAAGTACTCATTCTGAATGACCATGATCTACGGCATGGGATTTCACTTAACGTAGAGGCTACTAAGTTAAATAAAATAATGATTGCATGGAGAGAATAGATTCTCGAGTTCTTACATGGCATCCCTCTTTGGGACTATTAAGTGCCCGACAGGCCGGCTGGTTCCCACAGATACTGCAAATCTGCCACACGGGCAGGGAGCGGTATCTGGTTATATTATTTATTGTATATTGTATATTGATGACGGGCGTCCCGCTGGGACTTGTCTAATTCATGATTGGCGTAATTGATTGACTGGATAGACTAGCCTTGCTTGCACATAGTAAGAACTGAGGAATCCTTATTGCATAATTCCAGGGTAACTTGGGACTCACAGTAGCAAGCCGTAGTAGTTGAATGGCCGTTTAAATTGATTTGTTTGTGTACCGTACCTACTCTGTTGACTACCGAGATGATCAGAGTGTCAGGACATGACGGGCCAACTTCTGTCCTTGTTTGGTTGGAAGGTTGGTTCGAAGTGTCGTGATGTTATGTGAATCCCAGTAGCTAGCAGCGATCTATTTATCATATCTTTCTTATTACTAGTTCTAATTCCTCATATCGTGCTTCCTTGCGGTACTTGCTATTAGAGGCCTAACCTCTCTGGTTTTTCATGGCCAGATTTAGAGCCGGTTCCCGAGGACTCAGCTTACTTCCACCTCCAAGATGGTCAATACTAGAGGAATGATTACAGGAGGACTCGAGTGGGTTCCTTACTTTTCCGTTCGTTTTGTTACTTACTTTATACTTTGCCGTTTGGCACCGACATGTTAGTCGGATTGTCTTGTACTTACTTTTACATAATTGTAACTAAGTCAGGCTGCAGCTGATAACAATTGTGTATACTTTGCTACATCATCTGGCTATGTTTTGTAAAGCCATATATCAAGAACATTTTGACTGAGCATTTGGGACGCCTTACTGCTTTATCTGACATGTTCTCTATTACTGTTTCTTGTTTGAATGATTGAGACAATAGATATGAAGTGACCATAGTGAGACTTTCATGTAGCATGCACCCCCTCGTCGTTTAGACAACATTGATCGTATTATATGGTATTCATCTACCCATAATACGTAGCTGGCTGAGTCATTCCCCCGCTCTCCAGTATTCTGGTTCTGGGGCGTGAAAAGGTTTTAGTGGTGGCCCATGCAGGTCTATTTCAGACTTGTGGGGTGTTTTAATTCATAGGATGTCTCAATTACACATATTCCCCCTTGATCTTATGATTCATTGATTCTCAACCCTAGCTTGACCTTCCGGTATCCTTGGACTTCATTGATCTTCCCTGTCCGATCGTTTGATTGTTCTCTTGTCCCTTTTCTTAGGGGCACCTCGTCCGCATCTGTCAGAACTGGACAGCAACAACAAGGGCAGCATGGACAACCTGACCATGTTGGTCAACAGCAAGGGCCAGTTCTACCCCAAGCGGCTATCCAAGAAGAAGTGATAGTGGAACCAGTAGCTGGATCGCAGTATCCGAAGGTTCCGATACTGCCAATAGTTCCACCTACCCCGATAGAAGTGGACACACCAGCCCTTCTGGAGATCATGAGAGGGATGATGGCTACTCAGCAACATCAGATGTTAGCCCAGCAGCGCATACACGCCCAGTTACAAGAGCAGAACGTATTACTCAACCAAGGATTGCATACGGCTTTGGAAAGAGGGGCAAGAATAGATTCAGGAGCATCAGCCAGGTTTTACAAGTACAACCCTCGCCGTTTCGAGGGAACGGAGGATGCCATCTCAGCAGATGCATGGCTTAAAGATATTGAGACTATTCTGACGGCAGCTAAGGTACCGACAGAAGAACATATGGATCTAGTGAAGTTGCTACTTCAGGATCTCGCACGTGATTGGTGGGAATCAGAGGAAGTAGGCATCCGATGTCCTGTTGCTTGGGACGACTTTACAGCAAGATTCAAGATGAAGTATTATGGAGTTGTGGCACAGTTTGAGCTACAACAGAAGTTTATCAGCCTCAAATAGGCTGGCAAGACAGTAAATGCTTATGCAGCGAAGTTCTGCAGACTGAGTAGGTTCGCCCCAGAGATGGTAGCAACGGAGAGCCAGAGGGCCATGAGGTTCCAGCAAGGGTTTGATCTTGAACTCCTATAATTGATAGAGGGGCACAATTACCAGACTTTTGATGAAGTGTTGACGGCGATCCGAAGGCATGAGATCACCATTCAGAGGATCACAGCAAGGACTGGAGGTCAGAAGAGATCCCATAATCAGATTGAAGGAGGAGGGGAAGTAGCGCCCCGAACGACAGCACCGTCCCTTGGCATTCGCATTCACGATGTGGTAATACGAGGGCCAGCACCACCACCAAGGCAGCAGCAACAACAACCAAGGAAGAACCAGCAACCCCCAGCGGGCTGTACTTATTATGAAAAGGTAGGGCACACTAGAGATGTGTGTCGAACATTGAACGGACAGTGTTTGATATGTGGAAGTCCAGATCACCAGGTTACCACCTGTCCTATGAATTCGAGGTCAGAAGGACCAGTACAATAATTTCCTGCTCTGCCAGCACCAGGGGCAGGCCAGTGTCGAGGACCAATGGTGGCAGTGAGACCGTTGGCACAATGCCCGTCCATGTCGCAGGCTCAGATGTTTTGGCAGCAGGGACCGCCGATACAGTAACACCAGTATAGACCACCCCAGCATCACCAAGGCAGGGGCCAGCAGCAGCACCAGGCTAGGCCGCAGCATGGGAACCAACAAGGAGGTCGAGGGCAGGCATTCACTCTGTCCTTAGAAGAGGCATTGGCATCGGGAGATATTGTGGCAGGTAACATTCTCGTCGCCTTATATCCCGCAGTAGCATTGTTTGATTCAGGAGCATCACACTCATTTATATCTGCACAATTTGCGACACGACTAGGAATAGAGTTCGAGGCATTGCCAGGGAGGTTGAATATACTCACTGGTAATGGGCTCGTAGGAGTTAGTAGAATTATTCTAGCGTGTAGCATTGTAGTTTGCGGGCATTCCTTACCAGCCCGGTTGATAAAATTTTTATCTTAGGCATGGACTGGCTGAAAGACAGTCATGCGATAATAGATTGTCGTAGAGGGAGTGTATCTTTTGATATTCCAGGCACGAAGCGGTTCACCTTAGTCAGATCAATGAAAACTCAGCAAGAGCAGGGAATAGTAACGACAATGGAAGAAGTTCAAGTTTCGAAGGTAGTTGAAGAGTTTCTAGACGTATTTTCCGAAGAACTTCCAGGTCTACCATCGGTTAGGGATATTGAGTTCAGTATAAAATTGGCACATGGAACTAAACCGATATCAGATCGAGTTTACAGAATGGCAGATTCAGAGCAGGCCAAGGTATATCAGCACATAGAAGAACTGAAGGAGAAGAGGTTCATTCAAGCTAGCATATCACCATGGGCAGCGCCAGTGGTACTTGTGGGAAAGAAGGATGGGTCATCCAGATTGTGCATCGACTACAGGAAGCTTAACGCGGCAACAGTAAAGAACAAGTACCCACTACCAAGGATCGACGACTTGTTTGATCAGTTGAGCAGAGCTAGAATTTTCTCCAAGATAGATCTTCGTTCAGGGTATCATCAAGTGAGGGTTCGGAAGGAGGATATTTCCAAGACAACATTCAGGTCGAAGTATAGGCATTATGAATTCTTGGTAATGCCGTTTGGTTTGACCAATGCTCCAGCAATATTTATGGATTTGATGAACCGCATCTTTATGCCATACATAGATCAGTTTGTCATTGTATTTCTCGACGACATTCTCGTATGCTCTGCTAGTGAAGAGGAGCATGAAGACCACCTCTGGAAAGTGTTGCAGGTTCTGAGAGAGAACTAGTTGTATGCCAAGCTCAGCATGTGTGAGTTCTGGGCGGATCATATTTCCTTTTTGGGACACATCATATCAGGAGCCGGAGTAGCAGTGGATCCCAAGAAGGTAGAAGCAGTAGAGAGTTGGCCAGTACCCAAGACCATAGTAGATGTGCGGATTTTCTTAGGATTGGCAGGATATTACAGAAGGTTCGTATCAGATTTTGTAAGACTTTCAGCCCCTATGACCCGCTTGACACGGAAGGACGTGCCATTCGTCTGGTCGACAGAATGCCAGACATCATTTGAGACTTTGAAGCAGATGTTGATATCAGCGCCTATTCTTACCTTGCCAGTTGGACCTGGAGGTTTTACAGTATATTGTTACGCGTCAGGGAAAGGACTTGGGTACGTCCTCATGCAACATGGGAAGGTGATAGCGTACGCATCTAGGCAACTTCGGGACCACGAGAAGAATTACCCAACTCATGATTTAGAGTTGGCGGTAGTAGCATTTGCTTTGAAGCTATGGAGGCATTACTTATATGGTGACCGAGTGGACATGTACACAGACCATAAAAGTCTGAAGTACATCTTTACTCAGAAGGAGTTGAACATGAGGCAGAGAAGATGGTTGTAATTGATCAAGTATTACGACGTGGAGCTTCAGTATCATCCAGGCAAGGCTAACGTGGTAGCAGACGCTCTTAGCAGGAGAGACGGCACATTTATGTTGACAACACAGAAGCATATCTTAGAAGACCTTCAGGAGATGGGTATCGAGGTTATACTTCCTAGTGACGTAGGAATTCTGACAAGTCTACAAGTTCAATCTGAGTTAGTAGACAGGATTAAGGCAGCTCAGGCACAGGACCCAAGGATCCAGAAGCTTAGGACAGAATATGAGTCAGGACTCAGGAAGGAGATAAGAATTCATGAAGATGGTACACTTAGGTTCGGGTCACGTCTATGTGTGCCTAGTGGAGATATCAGACATGAGGTTATGATAGAAGCTCACAGTTCTCAGTATTCTATACACCCTGGAGGGACCAAGATATATCAAGATATCAAGCAGCACTTCTGGTGGAACGAGATAAAGAGGGAGATAGCTAGATTTGTTTCCCGTTGCTTGGTATGTCAGCAAGTGAAGGCAGAACAGCAGAGGCCAGCCGGATTACTACAACCGCTTCCTATTCCAGAATAGAAGTGGGAGCACATTACAATGGACTTTGTGACCGGTTTACCGAGATCGCCCAGTGGTAAAGATACCATTTGGTGATAGTAGATCGGCTTACAAAGGTGGCACACTTTCTTCCTTTCAGAGTAGGGCAATATACAGAAAAGTTGGCAGAGTTGTATATATAACAGATAGTCAGGCAACATGGAGTCCCTGTCAGTATTGTGTCAGACAGAGATACCCGTTTTATATCACATTTCTGGAAGAGTTTACATCATATTCTGGGTACCAAGTTAAGATTTAGCACGGCTTACCATTCGCAAACGGACGGGCAATCAGAAAGAACAATTCAGACTTTAGAAGATATGTTGCGGGCTTGCACCCTAGATTTTGGAGGATCTTGGGAGAGCCACTTGCACTTAGTCGAGTTCTCGTACAATAACAGTTATCAAGCCAGTATCCAGATAGCACCATTTGAAGCACTATATGGTAAGAAGTGTAGGTCGCCACTAGCATGGAATGATATCGGAGAGAGGAAGATACTAGGCCCAGAAATGATTGTCCAGAAAGTTGAAGTGGTTAAGTGAATTAGACAGCGACTTTGAGTTGCGCAGGATCGGCATCGTCATTGGGCGGACCAGCATCGTACGTCGCTAGAGTTCTCCGTTGGGAACCACGTGTTCTTGCGGATCTTTGCGGATCCCGTGGGGTCATTAGATTTGGCGTTCGCGGGAAGTTGATTCTGCGGTACGTGGGCCCGTTTGTTATTCTTGATCGGATAGGCGATGTTGCTTATCGTTTATCCCTTCCACCTTCGTTACAAGAGGTGCATAATGTATTTCATGTATCTCAGTTGCGTAGGTATGTATCGGACCCAAGCCATATCTTTGTTCATTCTGAGCTGGTTGTTGGTACCAACCTGTCTTACGAGGAACAGCCTATGTCCATTTTGGACCGAAGAGAGAAGATACTCAAGAACCGAACAATTAGCCATGTTCGGGTTGCTTGGGGTCATCACTCTCTAGGGGAGTCAACGTAGGAACGTGAGGATGATATTCGAACACGGTATCCGCACCTGTTTGACTCACAAGGTATATTTTTTTTCGTATACCTTGATTGTCTTAACTCTTCATGATTGTTACTCTATGAGTAGAATTGCTTGATGTCGTAGATAGCTAAACATAGATATGTTACTTGCTATTGACATCGTAAAATGATTGCTTACTCCAATTGCTTGTACTTAGATTAGTTTAGCTTTGATGTTCCTATCCTGCTTGGATTTGAAATTCCGAGGACGGAAATTTTTCTAAGGAGGGTAGAGATGTCACTTTCCGTTCCTAGAATACGTATTTTAATTCATGTACTGCTTTAATATATTTATTTAATATTTATCAGGTATTGTTCAATATTTAAATTCCTTTAAATTTCCTGTTAATTAATATCCTGCAATTTACTTTCAGCATTTTTTATTCTGCATTGCTTTTGGGTTCGACCTGAGTTGGTTTATTTTTCGGCCTTTGGATGGTTCATCCATACCCCACCTACCACCACCCCCCTGTAGAAGCATGGAAAAGAACAAAGAATAGCCTATGCGGGTCCAACAAAAGGATCCCCATGCGGCTCAGAAAATCCATTAAACGTCCATGCGGTTCAAAGTCATTTAGAGCCTCATGCGGCTCGGATAGCTCCATGCGGCTCAGAAAGGAGCCACGTGGCCCTCAACATTCTCCTCTACAACTGGCCATGAACCAAATCGCCGCATTTAATGCCCTGACAGCTGACAACCTTGACAGAGTGACAGACCTGACATAAAGTCGAAATAAAGGCGGACATTATGGCGTGTGCCTAGGGAAACGAAGAAAATCCTTTTTACAGCCGCCACAATCCACCAAATTCCAAAGCTCTCCATGCGGCCAGTATTCTCATACGGCTTGAATCATGGGGGCCGTCTTCATGCGGCTCATGCCCTGAGAAGCCACCCTATGCGGCCAGTATCCTCATACGGCTCGGATCATGGGGGCTGTCTTCATATGGCTCACGTCCTGAGAAGCTACCCTATGCGGCCAGTAGTCTCATGCGGCTCGGATAATAGGGACCATCTCCATGCGGCTCCAATGCTGAGATGCCACATTTAGGCAGCCCTAACACGTGGCCAGGTTTATGCGGCTCAGCAGGAAACGACTCTCATGCGGCTCAGATTTTATAGGCCATACTTATGCGACTGACACTCTGTTCCTGTAGCCCGCGCTTAGGACATGTGGCAGCAGATCAATCTTCCCCATGTTCCTATAGCTCGCAACATGGTGATAGTAGGACACGCGACACCAAATCAATCAAGATTTATTCAGATCAATTCAGATTTATTGCAATCAAGTGGAGGAACACGTGGCAGGAGATCCGAACTGACGACTGCATATCACAAATATTTATGGTAATCAACATTAATTGCCCACAGAGATTTGATGCAATCCACATTAATTGCCTAGATTTGCTACAATCAGAACTAATGGCCCAGATTAATTGATCCTTAACCGCCGACTTTTCAAGGAGGCAATCATTGGCAAACCCTAATGATCACACCCCATTCCTATAAATAGCAAGGTGCCATTCCCTTGCAAAAGAGAGGGGAGAAGAGCAAAAAAAGAGAGAGAGCACTACAGAGACATCCAGAGATCTAGCGACCAAAGGCGCAAGGGAGTCTCCCCACACGTCCAAGAGCATTTCTTCACCAGAACCAAGGCTACGTCCGATCGTCCAAGGAGTAAGGCAGAGCTGCCGTCGCTTTCTCGAGCCTCTACCATCACCCCCCCCAGAAAAACTAAACAATTGTACTTAGATTGTTGTACCTAGGTTTTCGTCCCTAGGCTTTCTTTGTACGAGCGAGTTTGTATTGTGAGTTTAAGTTCAGTCCTCCTATATAAATTGTTCTGTACTTTCACAATCAGTGGCAAACACGATGGCAACTCTGCTGGGGACAAACTTCTCAACGGCTGAGAAGTTGGTGACGCAATCGGATGCAGCCAAACTTGGTTCCACACAACAGAAGATGGTCGTCCTCTTCGACCAACAGGCGTTTGAAGAAATGCTTTCCGACGGGAGCGCTGGCCCGGTCCAGAAGCGAACTCGCACAAAGAAGACTTGCAGGGAGTGGAGGCCAAAATTATTTGCTCCTCCCCAAGCTCTGGATGGAGTACTCTCTGCTGCCCAAGACGGCGAAGGCAACTCTCATGTGGCCCCACTTCAAGCCATAGAAGACTCTGCTGTCCCCAAGTCCAGCAGAGGAAAGCACTACGATGCTGGACTTGCAGGGGCAAAGAGTGATTCTATGTGCTCCAGGAAGAAGCCGAACAAAGGTGCTAGCCGCAGGCTGAACATCCATACGGCCAAGATTGCCAGCCGTACGCATAATGACCATACGACCGAAACTGCCAGCCGGATGCAGAATACCCATGCGGCCAAAATTTCCAACCGTATGGAGAAGACTTATGCGGCCGAGACTTCCAGCCGCATGAAGAAAGCTTATGCGGCCACGACTGCCAGCCGCATGAAGACTGTTGATTCCAGCCGCATGATGTCTGCTCTACGCGGCTCAGCTCAGTCTTCGATCGCCTCTCCTATGGTCCTGATCTCTCATGCTCCCGAGAAAATATGTCTGACTCTCTGCAACACCACTTAGACTCTTTCTACTTTGTGCCCTCACACACTAGAGTAAAGGAGTCTAGGGCAGCGCGAGCTTGGCGAGCTCAGTCCGCTGTCCCGACCTCTGAACATCCGAGCGCTCCACATACTGTTATGCGGACCTCTGATGGGAAGTTGTACAGAACCACTCGAGTCCAGCCCCCAGCGGCAAATGGACAGAGTGGT
Source organism: Iris pallida (assembly GCA_029216955.1). Taxonomy (NCBI): domain Eukaryota; kingdom Viridiplantae; phylum Streptophyta; class Magnoliopsida; order Asparagales; family Iridaceae; genus Iris; species Iris pallida. The sequence continues at coordinate 27,925,833 of JANAVB010008599.1, forward strand.
TCCCAAAAGTCTCCCAAAACCTAGGGAGCAAACATGGTCGTTCCAGACCCATCTGACTTGCGTGAGGTTATCCTTCATAAGCGCAAGGAAAGAGAAGAGGCCTCGGTGTGCAAAGAGTCCTCCCACGGACATCACTACACCTAAGTCATTGTCAACTACTGTTGCAACAACGCGACGGTACGAGAAGACCGGCAGTCCGTCTTCCAAAGATTACAACAGCCGAGCTCAGAGGATGAGGCGCCTCCCATCGTCTCCTGTAACTCTACTCAAAAAATCCTCGCCGATAGGAGAGAGAAGAAGATAAACGTTTTCAGCCCGAAGATTTCAACCACTGTGACTAAGAAACTGCCGTCTAAACGGTTGTCCACTACCGGAGTTTTCCAGGGTACCCGTTCAAAGACGAAAACTGCTACAGTGGGAGATTCATCATCCACATCACTGGGGGTCGCTGGAACTGGGGGTAGCGCTCCTCCGAACATCCACGATAATCCGATATTCCAAGGAGATGGGCCCGAGAAAACAACTCTCCCGTCAGATACAGCAGGTGCCGACGTCCCCGAGGACGTCCACGACTCTCAAGATGAAGCAAGCTCTGAGGCTGGGGGTACTATTCCTTCTGAGTCTGAACCAGAGGAGAACATTCCCGTATACCCCGACGACTTTTCGGTACAGGGGTATGATTCGGAGCGCACGTCATCCACCGACCCTTCCACTTCTACCCATATGAGGACGGCATTCATGACAAACGACGAAGAAGATGGTCCCAGTGATCGCCAACGCATCGACACTCTGGAGGCCATACTCCGCACTTTGGTCAAATCGGTGGACGAGATCAAAGCAGCCCTCCCTACTCTGCAAGGAGGGACGCCTGGCCAAACAAACATGGATCCTGCGGTCAATGTAGACTCGAACTCAACGGCACCAAACCCGGGCAATAATCCTCCCGAAATGTCAGCTCCCACCGCTGCGGATGAGGCCAGGGAAGAAAGAAGAGAGGTTCAGGAGCTCCGGGCCATGTTCCATGCCCGCGAAAACTGCCAGGACCTCAGGATACGACAACCGTATCCCATTGCGTGGAAAGATGTTCCCTTCCCACCAAAGTATAAACCATTCCACATCAATCCATATGATGGAAAGACCTCCGCAAGTCGGTACATCACTTACTTCGAGGTCACCACCGACCATCTGTCCCATGACGATGCCATCCTTACATGATTATTCATCGGGGCATTGGAAGGGGTCGCCTTCGACTGGTACCGTAACCTGCCAGACAACTGCATCCACTCCTTCGCCAGCTTCAAGCGCATGTTCTTGGAGAGATTCTACGAAGTAGGACAGGATGTCACAATGTCCACCCTCATGGACGTCGGTCAAGGGAAGAAGGAGCTGACAAGGAACTATATTGAGCGGTTTCGCCAAACCGCAATAAAGTTGCCGTCTGGTAATCCGGATTCCTCCTTAATTGAAATTTGCCAAAAGAGACTGCTCCCAACAATCAGCCTCTGGATAGGCGAAAGTCAATTTAAGGACTGGAAGACGTTTATCATCAGTGCCACTAGCGCCGAGGACAGGTTGAAGAAGGCTCGCCAACTGGGATTGCATATCTCGGAGCGAGAGGACAAGGGCAAGCGCCCTAATACCAACAACAATAATGGTGGTAACGCCTCCAACAATCAGGACAACAAGGGCAAGCAGGCTATGGTGGCCGACACAGCCCAGAAACCTGAGTCAAAACCAGCAGACAAGCAATGGCCGCAAATGACCTACTCCTTCGAAGACGGCCATGTCAAGCCATCTTGGACATGCTCATACAAGGAGATAGAATTCAGCTCCCCCCACCAAGACGGGAACCTCGGCCGGCAGAAATAGAGAGCCCGAAGTACTGTTATTACCACCGTTACGTCCACCATGCTATACACGACTGCTACCAACTGAAGCGATACATCCAACATCTCATCGATTCGAAGGCTCTGGCTATTGATTTCGAAGAGGTGACCGTGGCAGCCAATATGGTGTCAGTACAATTCGGCAGCTTTCCTCCAACAGAGACTCAAGACGGCGTGGTACCCGTCCCTCTGGCGACAATAGAGATTGCTAATCTTCCACCTCCTCGAGATCAGACTGCTGGTCTAGTGCCCCTCACCACATCACGAGGGAAGGTCATGTGGGTCCATCCAGACTTGGTTTCTGAAGTGACTCAGTCCACACCACCCTCCATTGGCAAGAAAAAGAATAGAAAAGTCGGATCCTGCCACACAATCTCGGCAGACGCAGCTGTCGTCACTCGGTCTGGTGCTCAATCCCAACCTACACCAGATAACTCGACTGAAGAACATCAGCCGACTACTGCTGACGCTCCGGGATCTTCTCAACCTCCAACGACCGACAAGCCTAGGCCGAAGGTGACTCGCTTTGACAAATCCTTCCGAAAAGAGGCACCTTATGGGCTAGAAAGGCCCTACAACTTTGACATCCTGGCACAATTGGCCAATACACCGGCCAAATTATCATTATACGAGCTTCTGAGACTCTCCAAAGATGTTCGCATGGCACTAAGCGATGCACTCTAGAATGCCGACGCATATCTAGCTCAGGTCAACCTCACGGGAGAGAGCCCGCCTGCAAATCTCCAAGACAGCGCTTGCACAGGAGCGATGCCCAACATTATCTTCACGCCGCAGGATATGCTCATCAAAACCAACCTACACGATCGTCCGTTATATTACACTGGATACATCAGTGACGTAAAGGTGGATCGGATGCACATTGATCCTGGTTCTTCCATAAGCATCATCCCGAAGGGTCTATTACATCATCTCCGCATTCCTATGCATCGCCTGACGCTAACAAGCACCGCCGTCAGCGGTTTCAATTCGGACAGAAGCTACCCGATTGGGAAGATTCGCTTGAAGTGCCAAATTGGTGATCTTCAGTCAGAAGTGACCTGTTACATCATAGATGCGGGCACTTCCTAAAATATCCTTCTGGGGCGCCCTTGGATACACGATTACATGATCGTGGCTTCCACGCTGCACCAGTGCTTCAAGTATGTCGACAAACCCGGCTTCGTGAGGACAGAATTTGCCGACATCGATCCCTTTAACGGGGTCGAATCCTACTACTCAGACTCCTGCTTATACGAAAAGTCGAATAGGCACCTTGGTGAAGGAGATGTGCAAGTTCGAACTAAGACGGCCATAGGATCAGAAGAACCTCTGATGATCCACCTCCAAGCTCGCAAACCTGGCAAGTTCGTACCCCTTACGGCCGCTCTGCGTAAGGACACAATCAGCCTCTCGACACAAGAGGGGCAAATGATAATCCGGCTGCCAAGGTCCGGCCAAGCGCCAAGACCCACAACGGAGCCACTGACAATCAGACTGCCTAGAGTCAGCCAGCCACAAACGGAGAAGCTCAATCCCTCCGACAAGCCAATGACGATATATCTTTCCAAAAATAATCGTTAGCCCGATGCAAAGTCTGGGGCTTCTAGTGAGCCAACCACTCCCCGCCCAACATCGAGTACCAAACTGGGGGTCGCTAGTTTGCCAACGACTCTACATTCTGCTCCACCAGCGGAACCCCTGATGATCAAGTTGCCCAAGTCATCCTCTCAGTCTTCATTTATACAGGCGGTGGCCGAAGTAGAACCAGAACTGGCCAAGTATGTTGCTGCTCACACCGATATTCTATCCGCAGATAATGTAATCCCATTAGAAAAGATACCTTACTTTATCAATAAAGGGCTATCTTTGAACTACATCGAGCTTAATAAGCTTTGTACAATGTATGCTATGGAACACGGTATAGGCACTCACCTACACACACAGGTGACAAATGTTTACACCATAAATCAACTTACTCCTGTGGAAGGCGCTTACCGTATAATCGAGGGAGGGGACCATCCAATCATCTTCGGCCGGAAGAATGATCCACAGCCCTTCACCATAGAAGAAGTCGATCTCGAATCGGATGCCGGGAGACTGCCTCTCTATCTATATAGCCCCCAATCCAAATACCTCATGCAAAAACAGGGGTATGATCTGGAGACTACGCCAGGTTTGAACTACGGTACTGGTCGATGATTACCTGTAAAGTCGCCGGTCCTGGCGGGCAAACCACAGGACTACTACAACAAGACTCGATACGGACTGGGATATGTTATGCCTGCGACGACCCCTGAAAGCTCAGATGAGGAATGCGACTGGCATTCACACTCAATCGGATCAACAACTTCTGATTCGGATATCAGCATCGGGGATGTATTCAGGCAAATCCTGTCTGTCAATATGGCATTCGCCGATGCTTACGAAGAAGGTAAAGACTTTCCTGAACTCCTCGAATTAGAGTCGTAGGCCCAACAGCTGGATGCACAATGGAAGAAACGGTTTGAACAAAGAGAGCCTCCTACTGAAGATGAGGTCATGCAAGTGGATCTCGACAGCGACTCTTCTCCAAAACCAATCTTCGTTAGTAAAAGCTTGACAGACGAAGAGCGAGAATCACTACTGGAACTTGTTAAAGAATATATTGATGTGTTCGCTTGGAGCTATGAAGACATGCCAGGGCTAAACCCCGATGTTGCTCTTAACAAGCTCAACATTCGGCCAGATGCAAAGCCAGTCAAACAACAGCAACGACGCTTCCGCCCGGGCATTATGGATGCGATCGAAGTCGAAGTCAACAAACTGATAGCCAGCGGCTTCATTCGTGAGGAACAACATCCGGACTGGGTCGCCAACATAGTACCGGTTCTCAAAAAGAATGGAAAGATTCGAATCTGCATCGACTTCCGCAATCTGAACGAGGCATGTCCCAAAGATGAGTTCCCCCTCCCTATCACAGACATCATGATTGACAACACCTGCAGCTTCGAACGTATGTCGTTCATGGATGGCTTCTCGGGGTACAACCAAATCAAGATGTCTCCCGACGACGAAAAGCATGCATCATTTCGAACACCGATTGGCACATACTGTTACACTGTCATGCCTTTCGGTTTAAAGAACGCTGGCGCCACCTATCAGAGAGCTATGAGCACCATTTTTAGAGACCACTTACGCAAAACAGTGGAATGCTATGTTGACAACATCGCCGTCAAAAGCCGCTCTAAGGAAGATCATCTGCATGTTCTAAGGACAGTGTTCGACCTGATGCGAGCGCACAATTTAAAAATGAATCCTACCAAATCCTTCTTGGGTGTATCTAGTGAAAAATTCCTTGGCTTTATCATTACTGCCCAGGGAATCCATATAGATCCGGAGAAGACAAAGGCAATCATGGAGATGAGTCCCCCGAGAAATCTCTGCGAACTCCGAGGCCTTCAAGGGAGGCTAGCCTACATCAGGAGGTTGGGCGATGTCAGCCATTCATCCATCTCATGAAGAAGGGCATCTCATTCGTAAATGCCAGCGTGCCTTCGACAGCATCAAAGAATATTTGTCGAACCCTCCAGTCCTGGTGGCCCCGGTTGCTGGAAAACCATTCCTGCTCTATGTACGAGCAATGGAGCATTCCCTCGGTGCTCTGCTAGCACAAAACAACGATGCAGGCCATGAGAAAGATATATATTACCTCAGCCGAATAATGATCGGGCCAGAGCACCGATATACCGCCGTGGAGAAGGAATGCCTCGCCCTGGTGTTCGCTATTCAAAAGACGCGACACTATGTCACGGGGCAAACCATACATGTGATATCACGAGTCAACCCCCTCAGGGTCCTCATGACTAAATCAGGGGCACTCAGCTCTCGCCTCGCTACATGGGCAATATTACTGTCCCCCTACCATATGATCTTCGTCCCGCAAAAGGCTGTTAAAGGTCAAGCTCTGGCAGACTTTTTAGCAGCCCACCCAGGCTCGGAGTCGGCCAAAATATATGAAAAAATCCCAGATGAGATCGTCGACTCGCATGTAGCCTCTCACGATGATATATGGCGAATGTTCTTCGACGATGTTTTAAGGACCGGACCCAAGGGCAACATCGTCGTCGGAGTCGGGGTAGTGCTGGTTTCTCCTTCCGGACTGGTGATCAATCGCGCTTACTCCCTCACGGAACCCTGCTCTAACAATGTGGCCGAGTATAACGCTTTAGTCATTGGTCTCCAACTTGTAAGAGAGCTGGGGTAGAATATCTTGAAGCATACGACGATTCACAGTTAATCGTCAATCAGATTCGGGGTTCATACGAAGTCCGCCATGAAGACATGATCCTCTATCACCAAATAGCGATCAACATCATCTCGTCATTTGAAGGGTTCTTCATCGAACACGTCCCCAGACTCCAAAATATCGAGGCCGATGCCCTAGCAGGCCTTGCTGCTTCCCTAGTAGTGCCGAACCATATTCATCATTTGGTGCATATGATAGGCCATGAACTGGTCTGTCCTAAGAATAACGTTAAATTCGTGGCGAGTTATTCTGCTCAGACGATCGACGAAGTACCAGACTGGAGACAATCATTTATAGACTTCGTAGCCTACGACATCCTGCCCGTGAACCCAAAGGAAGCCACCTCTATCAGAAGACTTTCCCTCAGATTCTTCTACGATACAGAGACAAAAATGCTATATTGGCGATCATACGATGGATTACTGCTTCGATGCTTGTCAAATACAGAGGCCAAAAAAGCCGTGCGTGAAGCTCACGATGGCATCTGTGGGGCCCATCAGCCTGGCCCAAAACTACAAGATCGCCTTCGTCGAATAGGCTACTACTGGCCCACGATGGTTGCAGATGCAATAGACTATGCAAGAAAGTGCAAAGCCTGTCAAGTCCATGCGGATTTTATCCACCAGCCATCCGAGTTTCTACATCCGACAGTGGCGTCCTGGCCATTCGAAGCATGGGGAACGGACATCATCGGTCCAATCACTCTATCTTCGTCCCGAGGACATCGCTTCATATTCGCAATCACAGATTACTTCTCCAAATGGACAGAAGTTGTTCCGCTCGCGGAAGTAAAGACTTCAAACGTGATCAGCTTCCTCAAGCATCACGTCATCTATCGCTTTGGACTGCCCCGAAGGATCATCCACGATAATGGTCCGCAGTTCGCAAGCCACGTATTCTATCGGTTTTACGACAAACATCGAATTCAGAATATTGCTTCGATGCCATACAACCCGACAGCGAATGGGTTGGCAGAAGCATTCAACAAAACCATCATTAAGTTGCTCAAAAAGTTTGTGTCATCCAACAAATGCGACTGGAACGAGAAGCTTGGTGAATGCTTATGGGCGTACCGTACTACAGTCCGAACGGCCACTGGGAACACACCATTCTCCCTGGTGTACGGGAGTGAGGCAGTTCTCCCATTGGAGACTCAAATATCTTCGCTCTGTGTCGCTCTCACTTACCAATTGACGACGGACGATAACTGCCGTCGCCGGCTACAAGAGTTGGAGGTCTTAGATGAAAAGCGCCTCTTGGCTCAGCAACGAATCGAGCTATACCAAGCACGCATCTCCGGAGCCTTCAACAAGAAGGTTAAAATCAGAACATTCCAAGTGGGCGATCTCGTTCTGGAAGTTCGGAGACCGATGGTTATGACTCACAAAACCGCCGACAAATTCCAGCCAAAGTGGGAAGGGCCATTTATCATTGAGGCTATATTCTCCAATGGTGCTTACCTACTCGCGAAACAAAACAGAGACTTGCTCATGTTGCCCGTCAACGGCAAGTTCCTGAAGAAATATTATGTCTAAACGACATTCTCTAAATCCCATAGTATTGAGTTATGTACCCTCCGGTACCGCTGAACTCACATTCTCCAAATCACAGATTAGTGAGTTTTGTAACCTCCGGTACCGCTGAACTCACATACTCACAATTCCAGATTATCGAGTTATGTACCCTCCGGTACCGCTGAACTCATATTCTCCAAATCCCAGTTTATTGAGTTACGTACCCGCCGGTATCGCTGAACTCACAATTCCAGATTATCGAGTTATGTACCCTCCGGTACCGCTGAACTCACATTCTCCAAATCCCAGATTATTGAGTTACGTACCTGCCGGTACCGCTGAACTCACTATTCCAGATTATTGGGTTATGTACCCTTCGGTATCGCTGAACTCACATTCACAATATCCCAGATTGCTGAGTTATGTACCCGCAGGTGCCTCTGAACTTACATTTCGGTCAATCTTTTAGGTAGTAAGTCATGTATGACCATACCTCTGAACTTATTCTTCTGAAAGAGCTCCTCACTCATGATCCACTACCCACACTCCCAGTGCACAAAAAGGGTAACAGATCCACAAAATTCCTAAAACGACCACGTCGATGTTACCTCTGAGTCGTCTCACTTCCGCCAAAAATAAATCACCCCTCTACATAGAACTTCCATGTCCTCATTACCTCTGAGTCGTTCTATGTACCACTTCATGGAGCCCACTCCTACCACGTCCTCATTACCTCTGAGTAGGAAGGCTCCATCGAAGAAACCTTCATGCTTGCCATGTCCTCATTACCTCTGAGTAAGTATGCTGGTTCCCTTTCGACTTATTATCCGTACCCAAAACCGGAGTACGCCAAGGATAATAGGTCCACAAATGTCCTCTATTGACCATAAATATTCTCCGCTGAATCCACTCCTGTCATGTCCTCATTACCTCTGAGTAGGAAGATTCCGCGGTAAAAAACCCTCATGCTTGCCACGTCCATATTACCTCTGAGTAAGTATGCTCATTCTCTCCCAACTTATTATCCGTATCCAGAACCAGGATAGGCCAAGGATAAAAGGTCCACAAAAAGTTTACCATTGGGGCAACTACTACAAGCAAAGAACAGAGCGAATATATTCTGTTCAAAACTAGTTACATTTACATGACTACATCTCATGAGCAAGCCAAAAAAGTTCTCTATTATTCCATTCAGACAAGAAGGAAAAAGATTACATTGATGTCCAAAAGGAGCAAAACACAAACTACAGCTAAAGACAGACAGGAATATCAAGACAAAAGACGGACATTTGTGAAAGCCCATGAATCTTAGTTGCGGGGGCGCATATACCAATCCCTCAACCATTTTGCATATGAAGGATGTACTTGAGCAAAATCCTCGTCCGAAGTAGGAAAGTCAGGACTCCCAGTACTACCACCGTCAGATTGGGGCTCCTCCTTTACAGCAAGGGGTGCCAGCTCTCCTTTCTGTTCCTCCATTTTTTGCCTTCGGCAGGGTTGCTACAAGAATCAAAGATAAAAAAAAACAAAGTTAGGAGATGGTCGGAGTCTCATGCGGCCCAACTCAGAAAATACTTATGTGGCTCCGTCCAGCGAAGGTTCATGCGACATGTTTTTATACGGCTCTGTTTAACGAAGTCTCATGTGATAGAGGTCGGATAAGTTTATGCGGCTCATGCGACGAACAAATTCGTATGAGCCTATGCGGCCCAGCACAGCTTATGCGGCCCCGTTGGTGAAGTGCTTATGCGGCCACAGTAACAATTCTCATGTGGCTCGGACATGAGACGTACATGCGGCACACATAAAGATGAAGGCTCGTGCATAGAGCATGCGATGTAGCCACAACAGTTAAGATTTCAAGTTCATGCAGCATCCTTACCGGCAATGGTCGGGTGGACGTCGGGGTGAACTACGGGCACGTCGGATGACGGAGGAGCTGCCACATTATCATTCGTCGCCGTAGTCGAAGTAGAAGCAGTTTTCTTGCCCTTCGCCGCCGCATCCGACGAGGACGCCGCCCTTTTACCCTTCGCTGCAACAGTCTTCTTGGGAGCCATCGGTGATCGAAGAAGAGGATGACAGTTAAGGCAGGAAAGGCTTGAATTGAAAGAGAGAATAAAGAAGTCTCTTCGTCCCAAACATGCTTCTATTTATAGGTGGAGCCCATAGACCGACGCATCAATCCCTGTGCAGTGTAACCGACTCTTCGGTTATCAAGGCGATCCGACTATTCAAGGCTAAACTCTTGGGATCCTGCCCCCAAAAGATGGCTCAAATCAAAGGTAATCAATGCAAAGATTTGTACACGTGGCATGAAGACGTGGCAAGGAGTCTATGCGGCCAAGCAGCCCATGCGGCTGGAAAGCCCATGCGGCTCAGATGGCCATGCGGCTGAGGAGGCCATGCAGCTGAGACATCCATACGGCCAGAACATCCTATGCGGCCCGAAGAGTTTTTACATGGCCATGCTTCTTATTCAAAGTATTTCAATTTTGCAAATTAAAAACTTTGAAGGGGGGCTTGTAGAAGCATGGAAAAGAACAAAGAATAGCCTATACGGCTCCAACAGAAGGATCCCCATGCGGCTCAGAAAATCCAATAAACGTCCATGCGGTTCAAAGTCATTTAGAGCCTCATGCTGCTCGGATAGCTCCATGCGGCTCAGAAAGGAGCCACGTGGCCCTCAACAGTCTCCTCTACAACTGGCCATGAACCAAATCTTCGCATTTAATGCCCTAACAGCTGACAACCTTGACAGAGTGACAGACCTGACATAAAGTCAAAATAAAGGCGGACATGATGGCGTGTGCCTAGGAAAACGAAGAAAATCCTTTTTACAGCTGCCACAATCCACCAAATTCCAAAGCTCTCCATGCGACCAGTATTTTCATGCGACTTGAATCATGGGGCCGTCTTCATGCGGCTCACGCCCTGAGAAGCCACCCTATGTGGCCAGTATCCTCATACGGCTCAGATCATGGGGGTTGTCTTCATATGGCTCACGTCCTGAGAAGCCACCCTCTGCGGCCAGTAGTCTTATGTGGCTCGGATAATAGGGACCATCTCCATGCGGCTCCAATGCTGAGATGCCACATTTAGGCAGCCCTAACACGTGGCCAGGTTTATGCGGCTCAGCGGGAAACCACTCTCAAGCGGCTCAGATTTCATAGGCCATACTTATGCGGCTGATACTCTATTTCTGTAGCCCGTACTTAGGACATGTGGCAGCAGATCAATCTTCCCCATGTTCCTATAGCTCGTAACATGGTGATAGTAGGACACGCGGCACCAAATCAATCAAGATTTATTCAGATCAAGTCAGATTTATTGTAACCAAGTGGAGAAACACATGGCAGGAGATCCGAACTGACGGCTGTATATCACAAAGATTTGTGGTAATCAACATTAATTGTCCACAGAGATTTGATGCAATCCATATTAATTTCCTAGATTTGCTACAATCAGAATTAATAGCCCAGATTAATTGATCCTTAACCGCCGACTTCTCAAGGAGGCAATCATTGGCAAACCCTAATGATCATACCCCATTCCTATAAATAGCAAGGTGCCATTCCCTTGTAAAAGAGAGGAGAGAAGAGCGGAAAAAAAAGAGAGAGAGCACTAGAGAGACATCCAGAGATCTAGCGACCAAAGGCGCAAGAGAGTCTCCCCACACGTCCAAGAGCATTTCTTCACCAGAACTAAGGCTACGTCCGATCATCCAAGGAGTAAGACAGAGCTGCCGTCGCTTTCCCGAGCCTCTACAGTTACCCCCCAGAAAAACTAAACAATTGTACTTAGATTGTTGTACCTAGGTTTTCATCCCTAGGATTTCTTTGTACGAGCGAGTTTGTATTATGAGTTTAAGTTCAGTCCTCCTATATAAATTGTTCTGTACTTTCACAATCAATGGCAAACACCTCCCTCTTTATTTAAAGCCTCATTCCCTTTCTCTCTCTTCATTACATCACAATTACTCTTCTTCTCCTCATAAACTCTCCCTCCACCTATCTAGCCGCATAGGCAAGTGCCAACTTGCTTCTTGATGGATCTCCAATTTTTTGTTCCATTGTCTTCCTCTCAAGATTCTTAGATACTTTAGTACTTAGCATTTTCAATTTCCATGGCTCACTTCATGTAGATCTAAGTTTAATGTATTTTTGGATTTCTTAGGTTTTGATCTAGTAACTTTGTTATTTTTCAAGTTTTGATGGTTCCATATTGTAGAGAATTTCGTTCTACCCCATTTTGACCTATGGAAGTCCAGATTTGGGCTTGCAATGAAGGATTTAGAGAGCTTGGAAGCAATGGCTTCCATGGTTTGCTTTCAGGAAGTTCGAAGAAGAAGAACAGTTCTTGCCGCATGAAGCAAGCCTGGCCGCATGAAGTATTTTGGCCGCATGAAGCAGTTTTGGCCGCACGAAGATTTCAGCCGCATAAGTTTTCAGGCCGCATGGCAACCTAACCGCATGAGCACGTGATTCCTAGCCGCATAAGGACCCGTTCCTTTCAGTCGCATAGACACGTTATTTCTTAGCTACATGTATTATTCTAGTCGCATGAGTTTTGCCAGCCGCATATACTCATCCAGCTGCATGGGACTTGATTTGCCGCAGCCGCATGAACCTCGATCATTTCTAGCCGCATAAGGCTTGTCATTTCTCGGCCACATGAGACTTTCAAGACGAGCCGCATGAAGCCCCGTCCCATCTTGCTGTATGGCTGAGACAAATCCCAGCCGCATGAGTTTGAGATCTTAGCCGCATAGGGCCCGATCCCCTAGCCGCATGAAGTTTTAATTTCCAGCCGCATGAGAGTTTCACTCCCCAGCCGCATGAACCAATCACTTCCCGAGCCGCATAAGGCTTGTCATCTCAGCCGCATAGGAATTGATTTCCAGCCTCATGAGATGGATTCCTTCCTAGCCGCATGGTTAAGCTTGAACCCAGCCGCATGAGACCCTATTTGTCGGGCCACATGAACTTTAGCCCATAATACCTTTTTGGCTGATTCTGTCCTGAGTTGACATTAATTAATATTGATTGTTATCTTGGCATTAATTAACATTGATCGTTGTCTTGGCATTAAGTAACGTAGATTATTATCTTGATTTATAATTGATCATGCGTTCCTAGTTGGAACTAAGAGACTGGCTAGTCGTCTTATTGAATTGAATGAATGAGACACGTTCATATGAACTATGAACTATTGCAATCGACTGGCTAATCCCGAATATTGGCATACAGGCACATGCAGGCTTCAGTTTATTTATTCATTTTTCCTACAGAGCAGCATGTGTACTTTATGGTCAAGGCATGGTTATTCCGTGGTTTGTTTTGATTGTTGCATTACGCTATGTAAGACCTACAACCTAACCGCACGGGTATCGTTGTAGAGTTGGACATATCGTACAGAAGTACTCATTCTGAATGACCATGATCCACGACATGGAATTTCACTTAACGTAGAGGCTACTAAGTTAAATAAAATAATGATTGCATTGAGAGAATGGATTCCCGAGTTCTTATATGGCAGCCCTCTTTGGGACTATTAAGTACCCAACAGGCCGGCTGGTTCCCACAGATACTACAAATCTGCCACACGGGCAGGGAACGGTATCTGCTTATATTATTTATTGTATATTGTATATTGATGACAGGAGTCCCGCTGGGACTCGTGTAATTCATGATTGGCACAATTGATTGACTGGATAGACTAGCCTTGCTTGCACATAGTAGTTGAATGACCGTTTAAATTGATTTGTTTGTGTACCGTACCTACTCTGTTGACTACCGAGATGATCAGAGTGTCAGGACATGACGGGCCAACTTCTGTCCTTGTTTGGTTGGGAGGTTGGTTCGAAGTGTCGTGATGTTATGTGAATCCCAGTAGCTAGCAGAGATCTATTTATCATATCTTTCTTATTACTGGTTCTAATTCCTCATATCGTGCTTCCTTGCGGTACTTGCTATTAGAGGTCTAACCTCTCTGGTTTTGCATGGCCAGATTTAGAGCCGGTTCCCGAGGACTCAGCTTACTTCTACCTCCAAGATGGTCAATACTAGAGGAATGATTGCAGGAGGACTCGAGTGGGTTCCTTACTTCCCCGTTCATTTTGTTACTTACTTTATACTTTGCCGTTTAGCACCGATATGTTAGTCGGATTGTCTTGTACTTACTTTTATATAATTGTAACTAAGTCAGGGTGCAGCTGATAACAATTGTGTATACTTTGCTACATCATCTGGCTATGTTTTGTAAAGCCAGATATTAAGAACATTTTGACTGAGCGTTTGGGACGCCTTACTGCTTTATCTGACATGTTCTCTATTACTGTTTCTTGTTTGAATGATTGAGACAATAGATGTGAAGTGACCATAGCGAGACTTTAATGTAGCAAGCACCCCCTCGTCGTTTAGACAGCATTGATCGTATTATACGGTATTCATCTACCCGTAATACGTAGCTGGCCGAGTCATTCCTCCGCTCTCTAGTATTTTGGTTCTGGGGTGTGACAAGAACACAACCCAAACCTTTACCAGAAGCATCACTATAGATTGAGAAACCGTCGGTACCTGAGGGTAGCGCAAGTATCGGTGCCGTTGTAAGTCTCTTCTTCAGTTCCTCAAATGCTGACTGGCAAGCTTCAGTCCACACAAATTCTTTGTTCTTTCTTGTGAGCTTCGTCATCGGCTCAGCAATCCTGGCGAAGTCCTTCACAAATTTCTGGTAGTAGCCAGCTAAGCCCAAGAAACTTCTGATTTTAGCAACTGAACTTGGTGTACTCTACTTCTCAATAGCAGCTATCTTTTTTGGATCTACCGAAATTCCTTCTCCTGTGACAACATGGCCTAGAAAATCCACCTTGTCTAAGAAGAATTCACATTTAGATAACTTACCATAGAGCTTCTCCTTCCTTAAGTTTTCCAGAACTTTCCTCATGTGCTCTTCATGCTCTTCTTCGGTCTTCGAGTAGATCAGGATGTCATCGATGAAAACAACAACAAACTGATCCAGATATTCATGGAAGACCTTGTTCATAAGGTTTATGAATACCGCAGGGGCATTCGTCAATCCAAACGGCATGACCAAAAATTCATACTGACCATATTTGGTGTTGAACGCCGTCTTTGGAATATCCTCCTTCCTGACCTTGATTTGATGGTAGCCAGATCGAAGATCTATCTTCGAGAACACCTTAGCTCCACTTAGTTGATCAAACAGGTCATCGATCCGGGGCAGAGGGTACTTGTTCTTGATGGTGATGTTGTTCAGCGCCCGGTAGTTAATGCACATCCGCACAGTCCCATCTTTCTTGGGCACGAACAAGACAGGTGCTCACCAGGGTGAGGCTCCATCTCTGATAAATCCAGGGGCCTTTATCTCATTGATCTGGTCCTTCATTTCCTTGGCCTCCTTAGTGTTGACTCTGTAGCATCCCCAAGAAATAGGGGCAGAGTCAGGAACTAGGTCGATGGTGAATTCTATATCTCGATCTGGGGGTAATACTAGAAGACTATCAGGGAAGATGTCCATGAATTCTGCTATGATAGGGTGAGGAGGTCCAGATTCTTCGGTGATAGAGGAGTAGGTAATACCCTCCATATCTTTCGGAGTTCGAGAGATTTCAAACTCTGGCTCTCCAGGTGGGCTGAAGATTACACATCCTCTGTGATAATCTATCAGCGCATGCTGCTTACTTAACCAGTCCATTCCTAGGACTACATAATAGTTAGGTAAGGGCATCACAAGTAAGGGTGGTAAGAAATTGTGTCCTAAGATAGTTATGGGGCAGTTACAGGTCTCAGTGATGGGTATGGGTCCACCACCAGTCATAACCCTACATATCTTCTTGCTAAATCCCGTAACTAGGTGGTGTGTAGAGATGAATTTTTTTGCTATAAAACTGTGTCATGCACCCGAATCAAATAATGCTAAAACAGGATACGAATGCACATAAATGGAACCTGTAATGACATCAGCGGTAGGTTCCTGCTCTGGCCCTTGCTCATCTGCTGTTAGGGCAAAAGCTCGCCTAGTCTTCTGTTGGTGTTGCCCAAACTGTTGTTGCTGAGTGGATAGGAGAGCCTTCTGCTGTGTAGTTCCGGTCCGGTTGAATGCTGTGGAGCAGTCCCTCACTTGGTGGGTGCAGACCCACAAACTAGGCAGTGTCCTAGCCTCTTCCTGCAGATGTCCGCCTGATGCCCTGGCCTCTTGCAAAAATTACAGATAGGAGTCTGCTTCTGAGGTGCTCTGTCATTGGTCCTCGCCTGATGGTGCTGCTGCTGATGGTGAGAAAGCCTGTTGTTATTGTTGTGGTTGGGCCTCTTCTGGTTACTCTGGAAGTTACTAGTTCCAGAATGCTTCCTTTTTTAAACGAGCAGGCTGACTCTTCTCTATATCCTGAGCTCGTATTACGATCCTCTCGTACGTCTTGGCGTCGCCTGCGATCATAGGAGTGCGAATCTCTTCCCTCAGTCCATACCTGAATCTTTCAGAACGATCAGCGGGGTCGGCAACCAAGTTCTTTGCAAAGTGACTAAGTTGACCAAACTCTGCCGTATATTCACCAACCGTCATGTTCCCTTGCTTCAGATTCTGAAATTGTCTTTCCATCTTCCACAACTCTGATGTTGGGAAGAACTTCCTGCGAAACAACCTCTTGAAGGTGTTCCAGTCAAGCTGCCTGTCCTGGAGTCGGGGTTCATTCCGATACCAGGTGCTTGCTACATCTAGCAATTGGATTCCCACAGCTTCAACTTAAAGGTCATCTGGAAGTCGAGCAACGCTAAGGAGACGCTCCATGCTGTCGAACCATTCATCGGCGTAGATGATTCCCTCGGTTCCCTTGAAAGGTCGAGGGCCCAGCTTCTTAAATTTCTTAATATCGCCAACTTTAGCAGGCCTTGGTTCAGATTGGGCTGCTTCTCCTCTCTCAAGTGCAGCCATAGCCACATTGTGGGCATTCTCCATGCCCTCTCTCATAATCGCAGTCTGTTCGCGATGAGCTTCAGCTTGAGTTCTCTGAGCATCAAGCACTCCTCGTAACAGGCCTACGAGGTCGGTGGGGTCCACGGGCACTGGTGGGCAGCTGGATCGGGCACTACCACAGGGGCTTGCTGTTTAGTCCGGGAAGATGTAGGATCTGACACTTGAGTAGTAGTGTAAAATCCATAGGGTGCTGGTGCATTATGGGGACGATCGGTCAGCTGCCTAGGTGTAGGATCCAGACTTGGTTGAGGAGGTAGGGTGTGATCGGGTGATGACAACCCATCGCCAGCAGTGTTGGTCGTGTCTGTGGACATACTCTGGAAGGCTTAGGATTACAAAACATAAGCAAGGTAGCCTACCAGTCTATAACAAACAAAAATATTTATTTATAATATATTTCGGTCCTATGTTGCGACAAATTAATGTTCTAGTGTTCTAAATGTTTCTAGATATGTTTACCTAAGTTGTTGAAAAGGACCTGCATGGGCCACCACTAAAAACATGTCACGACCCGGTCCTAGATTATTGGGTCGAATCGGATCATGCCCAGCCTGCACCGTTGTGAGACGGCGGCAGTAAGTTGTATCCACTTGCAGGTAATATCAACAACATAATGCATATATTTGTCACAACTTCTAAAATTATGAATATTAAAAACTTGTCCAACAAAAAGATTCATCTGATACATCTGATAAAATAAAAACTGTCTTTTAATCCAAACATCAAAACTAAAAGAAAAATCATCATCCAAAAATTTGGCTCATCAGCCCCGAGATCAACATCGTCCAATTGGGACTCCGGCAGCACAACTGGGTAGAGCTCAGGGTCGTAATAGCTATTAATCAATAGCTCTGCATCATCAATGGAACCTATTGGGGGTGGAGAATCCAGTTAGGAAAGGATCAATATACAATTATGAAAATTTAACAATTCAACTAATAATTAAAAATTTACAATTTAAACAGTTTGAAATACTTGAACAATATTTTCCAGCAATTTTCCACAATTGAAAACAATGTGATTTGAGTATGTAATGCTTGTGACCGGCTTGGGTTGTACAATAGTATCCTAGTGATACGATACGGCTTATCCCCGTGTGAAAAAGGAGTAAGATCGCACAATTATGCAATATGAAGGTATTGGTCATACAACACTACACTACTCCCCCAAACCCACAATCAATAACAATCAATACTCTAGGAGAGAGTTCCGTGTAGCAATGTGGTTTAATCTTGCAATATTACAATTATTAACTAAATTAAAAATAAACATAACCGTACTTGCCTTGGTTTATAACTGGATTTGAAATCGATACCGGGGAAGAAGTCAGACTCGTCCTCGAAATCCTACAGTTGAGAATCCCTTCTTAGAAACATATTTGAACCATATCTAGGTGTTCTAGTTATAATCTCTAAAATTTGATCCTAGTCAAGTTTTATGTTATTCTATCATAACACGCGTATCGATGCGATTTACTATTAATAATTTACGAAGTAAAAGTCAATTTAATATTTTATTGGAAATAATGGTAGTTACAGGTTATTTGGCAAAACTTGGTATTTTCATAATATATATAAAACTAGTCTTTCTTTTTAATGAGAAAACATGAATTTGTTAAATTACAAACTTGTAATTTTACTATCTATTTAATGTGAGAAAATCTTATAAATTTTCTATAATTCAAAATAATATTCTTTTAATATTTTACACGTCTACGACAAAACCAATAAAACCAGAAAAGAAAGTTAACAAAACTACGCTACACAAATACAGGGTCACAGAAATAAAGATAAAAAACTGGGCTTATGCCCTTACAAATTATTACATCAATTAATTAAATAAAATACTGGTGAACTCTGAACGCCGGGAAGCGGTCCATTCAGCAGGCCGAGGTCCTGCACTCAGAATACTATTGGCCAGTAATACGTTCTAAAATAATAATTTAATTTAAAAAAATATAAAAATATGGTAAGTCTCAGACTTGGTCCAAAATATCATGTTGCACTCTAGCTTATGCCTCAACGTCCGGAAATTCCGATTTCGTTTGCATTTTGCTAGGGTCTACAGACCGATACGATCATTGCCCGAAAATGATACAAAACCCATATTTAAAACCAACAATTCAAGTTGTAATTCGTTTTGCAAAGGCCAGGATTTGGAAATAGTTTTATTCAAACTTTAATATATATTCCAAAAATTTGGACAGCACCTCCTCTATAATTGGGACAACCCAATCCTGGGAAAATATCAATCAACACCAAATACATATCCCAAACCAAAATTACAGAACGTTTCCGAAATAAAATTTGGAAAACCCGAAATGGAATTTCGGAAAACCGAAAACCACAGAACCAATCACAGAACCATATACGAGATAATCTGGGAAAATCCGAACTTAACTCGGAAATTTCGAGAAACCACAGAAATCATAAAAGCTACAAAATCATTCCGAAAGGAAGTTCGGAAAATCTGAAACCACGAATCGATCCGATTCCCATAGCGGGATCGGGGACCATGTCATCATCGACACCTATGGGAGTAACACGGGAATACGGAAGATACCTCGGGTGCTCGGTTAGAGCTCTCAGATGAGTATAGAAAGAAGAATCCGCATGGAAAGCGGAAAGCTTGGAACAGCACTCAGATCCGGTCGCGGGAAGCGGACAGCGGCTCGGGACCGGAGAGGAACGCGAAAAGGGGGCGGGGCGCACGTAGGAGGCGAGGGTTTCGGGGCGCGGCCGGGAAGCGGCTGCGTGGTCGACGGGAGGCCGGCGGTCGAGATCGGCCTGGGGCCGCTGGAAAGGTTCGACGGTGGGAAGCGCCGCACAGGAAGTCGGCCGGGATGGGCTGGCCGGGGTGCTGCGACTCTGGAAGCGGGCAGAGGAGGGTCGCTGCGCAGGGTCGCCGGGCTTGGGCGGATCGACGTTGGGGTCGCCGGCTCGGGTTAGGGCTTGGGCTCTAGAAGAATTTAGGAAAAATTGGAGAATGGAGGATGGGGATGAGTGGTTTAAATAGTATAGGTGTTTGGGGGGTTACGGGAGAAGAAGGGAAGGGTCGAAAGTTTTCGGAAGGGAAGGGGACGCGGCTGCGGGCGTTTGGAAGCGGAAAGGAAAGGTTTCCTCTGCTGGATGTTTGGAAAAATGAGAGGGAGTGAGTTTAAATGAGTGTTAAATGAAAAGAAAAGAATTCTTTTCTTTTAGATAGGAAAATATAATTTTTATACTTATAAATATATTTTTAGGGCCTTTAAAGATTGGTTTCGGAAAACCGAAATTGGGTTCGGTTCAAACACGGGAACATGACGAGTCCAGCCAGTCAATCAAAAATAAAGGTTTAATTTTTTAAAAAATATAATTTTCTTAACTAATAATAATATCAATAATAATAATAATAATGATATCAATCTAATCTTAACTAAAATGCACTAATGAAAAACCAAAAATCCAATATCGACCAAAAATACAGTAAAATTTAATATTCCAATTAAATTCTGAAATTGCGGGTTTCACACCAGATCCTTCTACGTCGGGAGGACGCCGTTGAAGTTGTTACCGATGCCTGACCCTGTCCTCTGCAATGCTCGTCCAAAGATCTGCTCGCTATCAAGTGCCACATTATAAGACTCTATGTAGGTCTAACATTTTTCGCTCATGACAACCTGACAAAGATCGTCATTTAGGCCCTGTTGAAAGCGCTCCCATCATGCTTCCTTGTTTGGCAGGAAGGCCCCGGCAAACTTCACAAGTTTTACAAACTTCGCATCGTAATCATCGATTGACAGGTTTCCTTGTTTTAAGGGCATAAATTTGTCCACTTTTTGTCGACGAACGACATGAGGAATATATTGCTCGAGGAAAGCCTGCTTGAACGTCTCCCACGAGATCTTGGTGCCAGGGTTGACTTCATGGAGTTCTTGTTTCTTTGCCTTCCACCAATCGTAGGCCCTCAAGCTTAGCTACAAGGCTGCGCATCCTACTCTCTCGGACCCCTTGATGTCAAGGAGATTTAATATGCCCTCAATCTTCGTTAGCCTTCCCATAATCTCATCGGGTTCCGCTCGGCCTTTAAAGTCGTACGGGTTTATTTTCTTGAACTCCGTTGCTTTGAAAAAGGAAGAGGAGGACAGAGGCTTCATAGTTACTGGTTGCACTTCTTTCTCTTCTATTTCTTCCGATGCAGCAGTCGCTAAATTCTGCTGTGTTGCCATGGTGCACACGATCCGAGTTAGTGCTTCCATCTGTTTCTATTGGGCATTGAACTGTGCCTGTATTTGGGTCTGCAGCTGTTCTCGCTGCATCTTTCCCTGGCATTGTTGGGTTTCCATGAGGCGTATCAATTGCTCCATGGTAGATCCGCTAAGTGCTGGCTTCTCGGTGCTATCTGTGCTAATCAACATAGTATTGATAGTGGGGGCACCCAATTTCTGCTTCATTCCTACAAAATTGAGCAAATTCGTTAGTATTCTCGAAAATATCTACGGGGTTATCTGTATGACGATTATTTCATGCATCATATGTCGAAAAGTATAATTTTTAAAAATTGTAACACCATCTAAAAGAAAATATTTTTGAAAGGTCCGAGGTGTGAACCATGCTTTGATACCAACTTGTCACTCCCCGATTCGTCGAATCGTTCGTCCTCGCTTTGACTTACGACGAATCAATCGTCCTTGCTGGGACATGATACCGTACAAGTCTATTTTGGGCTTGTACAAGGCAAGAATATGTATTTGATAATTCTTTTGAGACAACGAGTTGAGATTAGACAGTGCAGAGAGTTGAAGATGCATCATAGGAAGAAATTTAGGCTTTTCATTGATAAAACTTGCAAAGTATATGTGTAACGCCCCAGTCCCAAAATATGTAGGACCAGGAACGTAGACATGCCAGCTGTACACATACGAAGTACACTCCAATATATAGAAACTTCGTATGAATACATAAGCCGTAAAATGCAGTAGAACCATAACTAATCTCATCCACAACAAAATAAATGAATAAAAGATATCATATAATGATAATGAATTGTCTTGATACAATATGTTGGGCGGAGATAAATCCACTACCAACAAGTAAAGGAAAAATACATAAGAAAAGAAATGAATTTGGCGAGCGAAGCGAAGGCGATCCAAGTGTAATCGTCCTCGAAGAAATAGCGATGATCACGGCTAAAGTTAGAACACCTGCGAAAGACAAGAGCACACACCTGGCGAGATAACCAGGTCCTCAGAGGGACGTAACAAGACACATAATATCATGCCAATAACTGAATAAATAAAGCTCAACAGAAAAGTATAGGTGACTATACAAATAAATGTCCTTAACCATTATATGTGAAAATGCATTTTGAAGACAACGTTCCATACAAGGGCTCCCGAGACTAAAAACACGGTGCGTTAGCGTTTCAACCAAGGCACTAGTGGCATCTAGAGAAAAGTAAATACACGGCCCATTAGCACTCGAGTGAGAGCTAAGGGGCATCTAGAGAAAAATAAATGCACGACCACTAGCTCTTGGGTGAGTCACTAACGGCAGCTAGAGGAAAGTAAATGCACGGCACATTTGTGTTTCAACCGAGGCACTAGTGGCATCTAGAGAAAAGTAAATAAGTGCACGGTGTACTAGCTCTCGGCTGAGTCACAAATGGCAGCTAGAGAAAAGTAAATGTGTGAAAGCCCCTGCGCTTAATAACTGTCTTCACCCTCCCCATGCACTACTCGTGTTGAATCCACACCACAATATTTCTAATAACCGCTAAGTCTTCTAGACAATTATATTAGCAGTTATACCCTAACGCTCGTCCTGTACACACCGATGTACGGTCGGTACGTAAGTCCGAATCTATATGAGACACGTGACATCGTGGTACACAGGTGTCGGCCCATGAATGCGGCACAAACAAAGGCGATCCCTTAACTCTAGGCCAAATGCATAAAGAAAACTACAATATAATAAATTGCAACTACATACTGTTTTGAAAGAACAACTTATAAGAAATAAAACATGCATGATATTGAGCAAGAAGTTAAACAGTAAAGGCAAGGTGTCTTGCCTGGAGTGGTGCAATGATTCAACAAGTCATGTTCTGTCCAATTACCAAGGCCAGTATGTAGGGGTTTGAAGTCACAAGAAAGTAGGACACAAGATTAGTTGTGAGCAATGGGGATAATTCGAAGAGAATTTCTAAAGATAAGTACTTTTACAAATTTTAGAAAATATTATAATACTTAAAAACTAGCTTTTTATTAATTATAAACATTTTTTGGAAAAATATCAAAATCGTTTTACTCTAAGATACTCTAGTTTATAAAAATAAAATTTTTAGATAGAGGCTTATGCGTATTAGTCAAAATATGCTTTTTGGAAAATACATCAAAAATTTGTTTTAGGCTAACTATAGGTTTTGTCAAAATACTTTTATAGGAAAAAAAAAACTATGCTTATTACTTACAATATTTTTTTAGGTAATAATTGAAATACTACACTTGAACTTAATAGTTTAAAAATATTAAAGTAATTATAAATCATAAAGGTAAAATTTATAAGCACTAATGATAATAATGAATAATAATACCATTTATTTAACAATACTAATTATCATAATGTTAATTAACATATTCCTTTTACAAATCAAAGAAACAAATAAATATAATAATAAATTTATTAATTTAAGTAATAATAATAATAATAATAATAATAATAATAATAAAAATAACTTTAATATTAATATTAATAATAATGATAATAACAGCAATAACAATCATAATAATAATACTAATATATTAATAGTAATAATAGTGAAAATATTAATAATAATAATAAATATTATAACTAACCCCAATGGTTACAACAGCACAGCTGCTGTTCTTCCCTAATTGAATTAATGTGTGAGAGAGAGAGAGAGAGAGTGAGAGGAGTTCGAGAGAGAGATGGGGAAAGGGTTTACCGGAGCGGCGGATGGGCGCCGGTGGCCGGTCGGGAGGAGGCGGCGCCGGTGGTGGCGCGTGGGGACCACGTCGATGACGCGGGCTTACGTGGACACGGCGGCGGTCGCGACACAGAGGGCTCCGATCGTGGCCGTTCGATGGAGGTGCACGACGGCGCCTGGAAGGTGGACGGCGCTACTCCGGGCGGCGGAACGGAGGCTTCGCCGGAGCGACCAGGGCGAAAAACTGAGGGCATGCGCCGGCGAGGATCCACGAGGCGGCAGCGGCTTGTAAAGGCGGCAGCGTGGAGGATATGGGCGGCCGATGGCGCGGGCGTTGGGGAAATCCGGCACGGCGGTCGGATCCGCGAAGGTGAGCGCAGCAGCAGAGGCGCGGGCGCTGGGCCTGGGCGTAGACCCTGATGGCACGCCGATCCGGCCGACGGCGGCTCCACGCACGGATGGCGTGCTCCCGTGGGCGGGCGCAGCGAGGATCTTTGGACGGAATGGCCGCGGACGGAAGAGGGAGGCGCGGAGGGTGGTGGAGGAGTCCGGGATGCGACGACGGCTCAGGTTAGGGTTCCTTCTCCTCCTTCTTCTTGTTTGGGGGTTTTGGGATGGTGGTGATGGCGCTGTTGGATGCCGGCGATAGGCGCGGTAGTGGTACGGAATGGCGGGGTTAACTTTTAGTGGCTGGGATTGGGGCGGCGAGGTCGGAGGAGGGTTTTTGTGCGGTGGTGGTGGTCGTGGTGATAGGGTGATGATGGCAGCAGGACTGCCATGGAAGTTACGGATTGGTCGTATGGGACGAGTCGGGCGACAGAATGGTGGTAGTGGTGGTGATGGAGGTGGCACAGGTGGATGTTTGGTGACAAAGAGGGCGGGGCAAGGGTTGGATGCCAGGGCCTTGGTCGATGCATCGTTGCGGAGGTGATGATGGCCGGGTTTGGACGGAAGGTAGTGGCTCATCGGTGAAGACGGTGGACAGCTGATTACGCATATAGCAGGTGGGGGCCGGTGGCTGCGGCAGATAGTGCTAGGGTTAGGGTTAGGGATGTGTCGGGGTGTAATTGGGAAGGTGTTGGTTGTATCCGACAGGGAGAAGAGGACGTAGAGATGTATCCGGGGTGTCGGACACGATGATTGGTACATGTAAATGTAATAACAAATTTATATTGGATGGGAAGGGAAAACGGACATGGACACGATGCACGATACTTGGGTGGAGAAATTTTATGGAATAATTGGAATTTATGGAGGAGTACCTGCCTATTTATAGGATGTGGGAATTTTCAGTTGGATAAGGATTATAATAGTTTAAACCCAAATAGATAATTCAATCTATTAATTTAAATCAATTCAATAAATTCAAATCCAAATCTAAATTAATTTAAATCTAGATAATCAAACTCAAATTAAATATAAATTATATCCTAAATTTTAAACTATTAAAATCAAATCCATAAAATCTAATACAAGATTTAAATTGCCACAATAATTTCAAAATATATTTTCCAAAAATATTAATAATAATAATTCCAAAAATAGTAAATATTTTTAAATATCTTTTTGAATAATAAAATATTAATATTAATAAATTTCGAAAATCAATTTAAATATTAATAGGAACTACTTCAAAAATAACCCTTAAATAATTTAAGATAATTAATAAATAATTTAGAAAATTAATTTATACCTAACTTATATCTTACGCCTTTTTATAATGATAAAATTAAATAATATTTTGAAACTCGCTGCGACGCTTTTCACAACCTTAATTAAATAAAAATAATTACTATTATTTTGAAACTAAAAAATAGGAAAAACGTTTTTAACAACATATGTACGCTCGCACATATTCACACTCGTCGAGCAGTTACGAAAACGAATCTCGCGCGCGACGTAAAATACGATTACGCGACGTACAATACAATATTTTAAATCAATACCAAATTAAAAAATTATAAAGTAAAAAAATAGTAGAAATTTAGGGGTTTTACATCCTACCCAACTTAAAAGAATTTCGTCCTCGTAATTAAGAATTAGTAGGGGTGAAAGGACACAAGGGGGTTATCGGTGAGAAACAATCAATTATAAGTCTCAACAAAATCATGTCGTAAGAAGTTGCGGTCTAGATCATAGAAAAAAAAATAATAATACGGGTATGGTCGTGGGTAGTGAATGAGGGTCATGAGTTTTAAGCAACAATTAAAATGTTAAGGGTTAAAGTTAGTCATGATAACATGCAAGGAGTAATATGTATTAAGAGGATAAATGGGAGACCTAAAAGATAGGTTTTGAGTGTTGGTTGAAGGCACTATTTAAGAGAGCGAATTAGGTTGACCTCTAAATTGAGCGATTAGAGGGTCATGATAGTAAGTATAGGGCCGAGAAAAGAGGACGAGGAGTTTATGATGAAGATATAGCAACATTGAGTAGTGATGGTCATAATTGGTAGGATAGCTGGAGGAAATTCAAGTACAAGTGCCTTCGTCCTTCCAAAATCGGTGAAGGCGAAAGCGATATAAGGAGTTCAAATGACGACATCATCAATTACGAATACGTGGTTCAAAGGCGACCGAATAATTCAAAAGAAATTTTCAAGGCAGTCGTGGATGGGACACTAGAGGACAAGTTTAGCTATGTACCCATCCACGTAGAACGATAGATAAAAGCGAACCAAAGTGCACTCGGTTGATCAGACCATCATGTACCGGTTATGAGTAGACAATACGTTAGTGGAGGCCTCCAATAACATACGTCATAAACAAGCTTGATAAAGAATTGAGCTTGCAAAAACTAGGCTACATTAGCATCATTAGTCTAGATAGTAAAAATATAGGCACAGGAGATTAAGATTGAAAAAAAATAGAATTAGTTCAAACAATTCTAAGTCATATCCTATGTTGGTCTCCATACAGTCGTCCTACAGTCTGCTTGTCCAAGTCCTTGGTTAACTAGATGGGTTAGGGCCCTCTAAATTCTAGAATCTAAGTAAACTTGTGAATATAGGTCACAAGTACAAAGTGATTGCTAGGTCACAAGGCATTCTACCCAACTTAAAATTTAACTAATGGTGTTTTGGGACATTGTCTAACTAGTAGGGGTCACCTGTCTAACCTCTAGCAAGCACGAAGGGAAGATAAGAATAGGGATGGGAGGAATCAAGCAAGATGCAATTGATGAGTCAAACGGTAGATAAAATCTAGGAAAGAGGTCAAGTATGTGGATGAGATCCTAGACTTCTAATCCGATTTGCAGGCTTGCTTGGTACGGTAAAATAACCAAACAATTTATCTTGACCTGCATGGACCACCACAAAAATATGTAACGCCCCAGTCCCAAAATACGTCGGACCAGGAACGTAGACATGCCAGCTGTACACATACGAAGTACACTCCAAAATATGGAAACTTTGTATGAATACATAAGCTGTAAAATGTAGTAGAACCATAACTAATCTCATCCACAACAAAATAAATGAATAAAAGATATAATATAATGATAATGAATTGTCTTGATACAATATGTTGGGCGGAGACAAATCTACTACAAATAAGTAAAGGAAAAATACATGAGAAAAGAAATGAATTTGGCGAGCGAAGCGAAGGCGATCCAAGTGTAATCGTCCTCGAAGAAATAGCGATGATTACGGCTAAAGTTAGAACACCTGCGAAAGACAAGAACACACACCTGGCGAGATAACCAGGTCCTCAGAGGGACGTAACAAGACACATAATATCATGCCAATAAATAAATTAATAAAGGTCAACAGAAAAGTATAGGTGACTATACAAATAAAGGTCCTTAACCATTCTATGTGAAAATGTATTTTGAAGACAACGTTCCACACAAGGGCTCCTGAGACTAGAAACACGGCGCGTTAGCGTTTCAACCAAGGCACTAGTGGCATCTAGAAAAAAGTAAATACTCGGCCCATTAGCACTCGAGTGAGAGCTAAGGGGCATCTAGAGAAAAATAAATGCACGACCACTAGCTCTTGGGTGAGTCACTAACGGCAGCTAGAGGAAAGTAAATACACGGCACATTTGTGTTTCAACCGAGGCACTAGTGGCATCTAGAGAAAAGTAAATAAGTGCACGGTGCACTAGCTCTCGGCTGAGTCACAAATGGCAGCTAGAGAAAAGTAAATGTGTGAAAGCCCCTGCGCCTAATAACTGTCTTCACCCTCCCCATGCACTACTCGTACTGAATCCACACCACGATATTTCTAATAACTGCTAAGTCTTCTAGGCAATTATATTAGCAGTTATACCCTAACGCTCGTCCTGTACGCACCGATGTACGGTCGGTACGTAAGTCCGAATCTATATGAGACACGTGACATCGTGGTACACAGGTGTCGGCCCATGAATGCGGCACAAACAAAGGCGGTCCCTTAACTCTAGGCCAAATGCATAAAGAAAACTACAATATAATAATTTGCAACTACATAATGTTTTGAAAGAACAACTTATAAGAAATAAAACATGCATGATATTGAGCAAGTAGTTAAACAGTAAAGGCAAGGTGTCTTGCCTGGTGGTGTTGCCTGGAGTGGTGCAATGATTCAACAAGTCCTATTCTGTCCAATTGCTAAGGCCAGTATGTAGGGGTTTGAAGTCACGAGAAAGTAGGACACACGATTAGTTGTGAGCAATGGGGATAATTCGAAGAGAATTTCTAAAGATAAGTACTTTTACAAATTTTAGAAAATATTATAATACTTGAAAACTAGCTTTTTATTAATTATAAACATTTCTTGGAAAAATATCAAAATCATTTTACTCTAAGATACTCTAGTTTATAAAAATAAAATTTTTAGATAGAGGCTTATGCGTTTTAGTCAAAATATGCTTTTAGGAAAATTCATCAAAAATTTGTTTTAGGCTAACTATAGGTTTTGTCAAAATACTTTTTATAGGAAAAAAAACTATGCTTATTACTTACAATAATTTTTTTTAGGTAATAATTGAAATACTACACTTGAACTTAATAGTTTAAAAATATTAAAGTAATTATAAATCATAAAGGTAAAATTTATAAGCACTAATGATAATAATGAATAATAATACCATTTATTTAACAATACTAATTATCATAATGTTAATTAACATGTTCCTTTTACAAATCAAGGAAACAAATAAATATAATAATAAATTTATTATCTTAAGTAATAATAATAATATCAACATTAATATTAATAATAATGATAATAACAGCAACAACAATCATAATAATAATACTAATATATTAATAGTAATAATAATGAAAATAATAATAATAATAATAAATATTATAACTAACCCCAATGGTTACAACAGCTCAGCTGCTGTTCTTCCCTAATTAAATTAATGTGAGAGAGTGAGAGGAGTTCGAGAGAGAGATGGGGAAAGGGTTTACCGGGGCGGCGGATGGGCGCCGGTGGCCGACCGGGAGGAGGCGACGCCGGTGGTGGCGCGTGGGGACCACGTCGATGACGCGGGCTTACGTGGACACGGCGGCAGTCGCGGCACAGAGGGCTCCGATCGTGGCCGTTCGATGGAGGTGCACAGCGGCGCTTGGACGGTGGACGACGCTGCTCCGGGCGGCGGAACAGAGGCTTCGTCGGAGCGACCAGGGCAGAAAACTGAGGGCATGCACCGGCGAGGATACGCGAGGCGGCGGTGGCTTGTGAAGGCGACGACGTGGAGGATATGGGCGGCCGATGGCGCGGGCGTTGGGCAACTCCGACACGGCGGTCGGATCCGCGGCGGTGAGCGCAGCAGCAGAGGCGTGGGCGCTGGGCCCGGGCGTGGACCCTGATGGCACGCCGATCCGGCCGACGGCGGCTCCACGCACGGAGGGCGTGCTCCCGTGGGCGGGCGCAGCGAGGATCTTTGGACGGGATAGCCGTGGACGGAAGAGGGAGGCGTGGAGGGTGGTGGAGGAGTCCGGGATGCGGCGACGGCTCAGGTTAGGGTTCCTCCTCTTCCTTCTTCTTGTTTGGGGGTTTTGGGATGGTGGTGATGGCGTTGTTAGATGCCGGCGATGGGCGCGGTGGTGGTACGGAGTGGCGGGGTTAACTTTTAGTGGCTGGGATTGGGGTGGCGAGGTCGGAGGAGGGTTTTTGTGCGGTAGTGGTGGTCGTGGTGATAGGGTGATGATGGCAGCAGGATGGCCGTGGAAGTTACGGGTTGGTCGAAGGGGACGAGTCGGGCGACAGAACGCTGATAGTGGTGGTGATGGAGGTGGCGCACGTGGATGTTTGGTGACAAAGAGGGTGGGGTAAGGGTTGGATGCCAGGGCCTTGGTCGATGCATCGTTGCGGAGGTGATGATGGCCGGGTTTGGACGGAAGGTAGTGGCTCACCGGTGAAGACGGTGGACGGCTGATTACGTATATAGCAGGTGAGGGCCGGTGGCTGCGGCAGATAGTGCTAGGGTTAGGGATGTGTCGGGGTATAATTGGGATGGTGTTGGTTGTATCCGACACGGGGAAGAGGATGTAGAGATGTGTCCGGGGTGTCGGACACGATGATTGGTACATGTAAATGTAATAACAAATTTATATTGGATGGGAAGGAGAAGCGGACATGGACACGATGCACGGTACTTGGGTGGAGAAATTTTGTGGAATAATTGGAATTTATGGAGGAGTACCTGCCTATTTATAGGATGTGGTAATTCCCAGTTGGATAAGGATTAGAATAGTTTAAACCCAATTAGATAATTCAATCTATTAATTTAAATCAATTCAATAAATTCAAATCCAAATCTAAATTAATTTAAATCTCGATAATCAAACTCAAATTAAATATAAATTCTATCCTAAATTTTAAACTATTAAAATCAAATCCATAAAATCTAATACTATATTTAAATTGCCACAATAATTTCAAAATATATTTTCCAAAAATATTAATAATAATAATTCCAAAAATAATAAATAATTTTAAATATATTTTTGAATAATAAAATATTAATATTAATAAATTTTGAAAATCAATTTAAATATTAATAGGAATTACTTCAAAAATAACCCTTAAATAATTTAAGATAATTAATAAATAATTTCGAAAATTAACTTATACCTAACTTATATCTTATGCCTTTTTATAATGATAAAATTAAATAATGTTTTTGAAACTCGCTGCGACGCTTTTCACAACCTTAATTAAATAAAAATAATTACTATTATTTTGAAACTAAAAAATAGGAAAAACATTTTTAACAACATATGTACGCTCGTACATATTCGCACTCGTCGAGCAGTTACGAAAATGAATCTCGCGCGCGACGTAAAATATGATTACACGACGTACAATACAAAATTTTAAATCAAAACCAAATTAAAAAAATATATAAAGTAAAAAAATAGTAGAAATTTAGGGGTTTTATATCCTACCCAACTTAAAAGAATTTCGTCCTCGTAATTAAGAATTAGTAGGGGTGAAAAGACACAAGGGGGTTATCGGTGAGAAACAATCAATTATAAGGCTCAACAAAATCATGTCGTAAGAAGTTGCGGTCTAGATCATAGAAAAAATAATAATAATACAGGTATGGTCGTGGGTAGTGAATGAGGGTCATGAGTTTTAAGCAACAATTAAAATGTTAAAGGTTAAAGTTAGTCATGATAACATGCAAGGAGTAATATGTATTAAGAGGATAAATGGGAGACCTAAAAGATAGGTTTTGAGTGTTGGTTGAAGGCACGATTTAAGAGAGCGAATTAGGTTTACCTCTAAGTTGAGTGATTAGAGGGTCATGATAGTAAGCATAGGGCCGAGAAAAGAGGACGAGGAGTTTAGGATAAAGATATAGCAACATTGAGTGGTGATGGTCATAATTGGTAGGATAGCTGGAGGAAATTCAAGTACAAGTGCCTTCGTCCTTCCAAAATCGGTGAAGGCGAAAGCGATGTAAGGAGTTCAAATGACGACATCATCAATTACGAATACGTAGTTCAAAGGTGACCGAATAATTCAAAAGGAATTTTCAAGGCAGTCGTGGATGGGACTCTAGAGGACAAGTTTAGCTATGTATCATCTACGTAGAACGATAGATAAAAGTGAACCAAAGTGCACTCGGTTGATCAGACCATCATGCACCGGTTCTGAGTAGACAATACGTTAGTGGAGGCCTCCAATAACATACGTCATGAACAAGCTTGATAAAGAATTGAGCTTGCAAAAACTAGGCTACATTAGCATCATTAGTCTAGATAGTAAAAATATAGGCACGTGAGATTAAGATTGAAAAAAAGTAGAATTAGTTCAAACGATTCTATGTCATATCCTGCGTTGGTCTCCATACAGTCGTCCTACAGTCTGCTTGTCCAAGTCCTTGGTTGACTAGATGGGTTAGGGCCCTCTAAATTCTAGAATCTAAGTAAACTTGTGAATATAGGTCACAAGTAGAAAGGGATTGCTAGGTCATAAGGTATTCTACCCAACTTAAAATTTAACTAATGGTATTTTGGGACAATGTCTAACTAGTAGGGGTCACCTGTCTAACCTCTAACAAGCACGAAGGGAAGATAAGAATAGGGATGGGAGGAATCAAGCAAGATGCAATTGATGAGTCAAACGGTAGATAAAATCCAGGAAAGAGGTCAAGTATGTGGATGAGATCCTAGACTTCTAATCCTATTTGCCGGCTTGCTTGGTACGGTAAAGTAACCAAATAATTTATCTTGACCTGCATGGGGCACCACAAAAACCTGTAACACCCCAGTCCCAAAATATGTAGGACCAGGAACGTAGACATGTCAGCTGTACACATACGAAGTACACTCCAATATATGGAAACTTCGTATGAATACATAAGCTGTAAAATACAGTAGAACCATAACTAATCTCATCCACAATAAAATAAATGAATAAAAGATATCATATAATGATAATGAATTGTCTTGATACAATATGTTGGGCGGAGACAAATCCACTACCAACAAGTAAAGGAAAAATACATGAGAAAAGAAATGAATTTGGCGAGCGAAGCGAAGGCGATCCAAGTGTAATTGTCCTCGAAGAAATAGCGATGATCACGGCTAAAGTTAGAACACCTGCGAAAGACAAGAGCACACACACCTGGCGAGATAACCAGGTCCTCAGAGGGACGTAACAAGACATATAATATCATGTCAATAACTGAATAAATAAAGCTCAACAGAAAAGTATAGGTGACTATACAAATAAAGGTCCTTAACCATTCTATGTGAAAATGTATTTTGAAGACAACGTTCCACACAAGGGCTCCCGAGACTAGAAATACGGCGCGTTAGCGTTTCTACCAAGGCACTAGTGGCATCTAGAGAAAAGTAAATACACGGCCCATTAGCACTCGAGTGAGAGCTAAGGGGCATCTAGAGAAAAATAAATGCACGGCCACTAGCTCTTGGGTGAGTCACTAACGGCAGCTAGAGGAAAGTGAAAGCACGGCACATTTGTGTTTCAACCGAGGTACTAGTAGCATCTAGAGAAAAGTAAATAAGTGCACGGTGCACTAGCTCTCGGCTGAGTCACAAATGGCAGCTAGAGAAAAGTAAATGTGTGAAAGCCCCTGTGCATAATAACTGTCTTTACCCTCCCCATGCACTACTCGTTCTGAATCCACACCACGATATTTCTAATAACTGCTAAGTCTTCTAGGCAATTATATTAGCAGTTATACCCTAACGCTCGTCCTGTACGCACCGATGTACGGTCGGTACGTAAGTCCGAATCTATATGAGACATGTGACATCGTGGTACACAGGTGTCGGCCCATGAATGCGGCACAAATAAAGGCGGTCCCTTAACTCTAGGCCAAATGCATAAAGAAAACTACAATATAATAATTTGTAACTACATACTGTTTTGAAAGAACAACTTATAAGAAATAAAACATGCATGATATTCAGCAAGAAGTTAAACAGTAAAGGCAAGGTGTCTTGCCTGGTGGTGTTGCCTGGAGTGGTGCAATGATTCAACAAGTCCTGTTCTGTCCAATTGCCAAGGCCAGTATGTAGGGGTTTGAAGTCACAAGAAAGTAGGACACACGATTAGTTATGAGTAATGGGGATAATTCGAAAAGAATTTCTAAAGATAAGTACTTTTACAAATTTTAGAAAATATTATAATACTTGAAAACTAGCTTTTTATTAATTATAAACATTTCTTGGAAAAATATCAAAATCGTTTTACTCTAAGATACTCTAGTTTATAAAAATCAAATTTTTAGATAGAGGCTTATGCGTATTAGTCAAAATATGCTTTTAGGAAAATACATCAAAAATTTGTTTTAGGCTAACTATAGGTTTTGTCAAAATACTTTTATTGAAAAAAAAAACTATGCTTATTACTTACAATTTTTTTTTAGATAATAATTGAAATACTATACTTGAACTTAATAGTTTAAAAATATTAAAGTAATTATAAATCATAAAGGTAAAATTTATAAGCACTAATGATAATAATGAATAATAATACCATTTATTTAACGATACTAATTATCATAATGTTAATTAACATGTTCCTTTTACAAATCAAGGAAACAAATAAATATAATAATAAATTTATTAACTTAAGTAATAATAATAATAATAATATTAACATTAATATTAATATTAATAATAATGATAATAACAGCAATAACAATCATAATAATAATATTAATACATTAATAGTAATAATAATGAAAATAATAATAATAAAAATAAATATTATAACTAATCCCAATGGTCACAATAGCTCAGCTGCATTTCTTCCCTAATTGAATTAATGTGTGAGAGAGAGAGTGAGAGGAGTTCGAGAGAGAGATGGGGAAAGGGTTTACCGGGGCGGCGGATGGGCGTCGGTGGCCGGCCGGAAGGAGGCGGCGTCGGTGGTGGCGCGTGGGGACTACGTCGATGACGCGAGCTTACGTGGACGCGGTGGCGGTCGCGGCACAGAGGGCTCCGGTCATGGCCGTTCGATGGAGGTGCACAGCGGCGCCTGGAAGGTAGACGGCGCTGCTCTGGGCGGCGGAACGGAGGCTTTGCCGGAGCGACCATCGCAAAAAACTGAGGGCATGCGCCGGCGAGGATCCACGAGGCGGCGGCGACTTGCGAAGGCGGCGGCGACCTGTGAAGGCGGCGACGTGGAGGATATAGGTGGCCGATGGCACGGGCGTTGGGGAACACCGGCACGGCGGTCGGATCCGCGGCGGTGAGCGCAGCAGCAGAGGGGTGGGCGCTGGGCCTGGGCGTGGACTCTGACGGCACGCCGATCCGGCCGACGGTCGCTCCACGTACGGAGGGCGTGCTCCCGTTGGCGGGCGCAGCGAGGATCTTTGGAAGGGATGGCCGTGGACGAAAAAGGGAGGCACGGAGCGTTGTGGAGGAGTCCGGGATGCGGCGATGGCTCAGGTTAGGGTTCCTCCTCCTCCTTCTTCTTGTTTGGGGGTTTTGGGATGGTGGTGATGGCGCTGTTGGATGCCGGCGATGGGCGCGGTGGTGGTACGGAGTGGCGGGGTTAACTTTTGGTGGCTAGGATTGGGGCGGCGAGGTCGGAGGAGGGTTTTTGTACGATGGTGGTGGTCGTGGTGATAGGGTAATGATGGCAGCAGGATGGCCGTGGAAGTTACGGGTTGGTCGTAGGTGACGAGTCGGGCGACAGAACAGTGATAGTGGTGGTGATGGAGGTGGCGCAGGTGGATGTTTGGTGACAAAGAGGGCGGGGCAAGGGTTGGATGCCAGGGCCTTGGTCGATGCATCATTGCGGAGGTGATGATGGCCGGGTTTGGACGGAAGGTAGTGGCTCATCGGTGAAGACGGTGGACGGCTGATTACGCATATAGCAGGTGGGGGACGGTTGCTGCGGCAGATAGTTCTAGGGTTTGGGTTAGGGATGTGTCGGGTTGTGTAATTGGGATAGTGTTGGTTGTATCCGACACAGGAAAGAGGACGTAGAGATATGTCCGGGGTGTCGGACATGATGATTGGTACATGTAAATGTAATAACAAATTTATATTGGATGGGAAGGGAAAACAGACATGGACATGATACACGGTACTTGGGTGGAGAAATTTTGTGGAATAATTAGAATTTATGGAGGAGTACCTGCCTATTTATAGGATGTGAGAATTCCCAGTTGGATAAGGATTAGAATAGTTTAAACCCAATTAGATAATTCAATCTATTAATTTAAATTAATTCAATAAATTCAAATCCAAATCTAAATTAATTTAAATCTAGATAATCAAACTCAAATTAAATATAAATTCTATCCTAAATTTTAAACTATTAAAATCAAATCCATAAAATCTAATACAAGATTTAAATTGCCACAATAATTTCAAAATATATTTTCCAAAAATATTAATAATAATAATTCTGAAAATAATAAATATTTTTAAATATCTTTTTGAATAATAAAATATTAATATTAATAAATTTCGAAAATCAATTTAAATATTAATAGGAACTACTTCAAAAATAACCCTTAAATAATTTAAGATAATTATTAAATAATTTTGAAAATTAATTTATACCTGACTTATATCTTACGCCCTTTTATAATGATAAAATTAAATAATGTTTTTGAAACTCGCTGCGACGCTTTTCACAACCTTAATTAAATAAAAATAATTACTATTATTTTGAAACTAAAAAATAGGAAAAACGTTTTTAACAACATATGTACGCTCGCACATATTCGCACTCGTCGACCAGTTACGAAAATGAATCTCGTGCGCGACGTAAAATACGATTACGCGACGTACAATACAAAATTTTAAATCAATACCAAATTAAAAAATATATATAAAGTAAAAAAAGAGTAAAAATTTAGGGGTTTTACAATATGCAAGGTCATTTTTATGTTACATATGCCGTTGCGGCTACATTTTTGAAACACAAAAGAAAGACTTTTGACAAGCTGCCATGAAATAATCCTTATCGTTCCATACATTCATGCCCCTTTGTACATTTGAACAAAAAGCCTTCGATCTGAATTGGACTTCAAAATACGAGAGCTTCGAGCCGCCTCCGGTTCTTCAGCTTCAGCTTAGTCTCGTGCTCCCGTAGCATGCTCGTCACCTGGGGAGTTAGAGGTTAGCACACTTCCTAGTGAGCGGAATGAACCCACTCATCTAAACCGACATTGTTTATTAAGG
Source organism: Iris pallida (assembly GCA_029216955.1). NCBI lineage: Eukaryota > Viridiplantae > Streptophyta > Magnoliopsida > Asparagales > Iridaceae > Iris > Iris pallida. Next base: position 27,962,555 of record JANAVB010008599.1, read on the forward strand.
ATTTCAAGCATTCGAAGTGATCTTTCTATTTAGAACTAATTGAATTGGAGTTTATATCGAAGGCATAGTTTAAAGCAGTAAACAACATAACTATTTTCAATAAATCTTACCATGACCGTGCTCCTCTGCATAAAACAAATATAATACTTACCATCTGTACAAAATAATAGGTGAGCATGCTATCTACTTACATGCGGTCGTTGGTGTTACAACACCACGAGGGACAATTCTCAATAGCATTATGACACACCCTGTCAGTCTGGGTAGCGAGCCCAACTGGAGGTCTCACAATGCCGCACGCCGAAGCATGACTTACGAATTCTTCTTGGTCGATTCGGTCCCGATGCCTCGGATACCGTTTCAAGGAAAATAATACTTTGTGCACAAGTTATCCATAACCATGCAATTGTGTGAACTGTTTAAGCTAGGCAAAATAATGCATGACACAAACAAATTTTAGCAGTAAAACTCTATGTCTCGTGCAATAATTCATCAATTTCCTTCAAAGTCGTATGTTCGATTTAGCGACTCGCAAATACCAAATACTCCGAGGCATCGTACCACAAATCGATGTTTCAATGTCCTTCCTTTCAATATTTTTTCCAATTTTGAACAAAACTGCTCACCTCGATGCGAGGCGCTAAGTTAATATCACTAGGCCTATTTATCCTAGTTATGTTACAGTTATCCCATGTTCTTTATCTTAGTGGCACAGTATATCATCGATTTGAACATTGAACTTGGAATTTTGTTGGCGGAAAGGAGTAGAAAAGAAGGGGCCGGACCACCAACCTAAAAGAAATGCACCGAGAGTAAGACAACACTTTGCGACAATCAGACGTCAGTTACACGAACTCCTGTAATAGCAAAAACATCATATTAGAATTCCTCCTTCAATCATTTCCCTTCAAAATTTCCAAAGGCACATTCAAAAATCGATGCGAAAGCACACTCATGAAAACCAAGCAGCAAAACATCCAAAAACCAACAAAACCAACAAAACAATAGCAGATCGGTCCCATCACTCTCATTGAAGTTCATTTTCCAGGACACAGTCCGCTGCATCTTGGACTTATTTCAACAGAAGTCGATCTATTAGTTGGAACGATTCTTATATCATTCATTTAAATCAATTTTATTGATACCTAAAGGTTTTCGTATACCAATTCGTTGCTGAGTTAGACTAGCCATCTATGTTCCCGACCATATTTGACTTGCCATAAGCCTATTACATAGTGCTTTGCCCCAACGGGTGGGCACTACATGGACACCCCTAGGAAGGACTTGATTGGGTTCATCTTTAATTGGTGCGCCCTTATTAGATCGAAAATAGTCCTTATGTCATGAAGGTGGTCACCACAGAAATGACTCTTGACAACTATGTCGTCAATGTAGCATTCGACTGTCTTACGTAAGTGCTTATGGAATATGGTACTTATGGCTTGCTGGTATGTAGCACCTGCGTTCTTCAGGCCAAAGGGTATCACCGTAATATCCCAATCGGAGTCCAGAATGACGTATGTCTTTCGTCATCTTGGAATAACTTAATTTGGTTATATCTTGAGTAACCATCCATGAATGACATACACTCGAACCCATATGTGTTATCAACCATCATATCAGTGATAGGTAGCAGGAATTCATCTTTTGGACAAGCAGTGTTCAGATCACGGAAGTCTATACAGACTCGGATATTTCTATTCTTCTTAACGACTGGGACAATATTGGATACCCAATCAGGGTATTGTTCTTCATAGATAAACCGCTTGCTATAAATTTATTTATTTCCGCTTCAATAGCATTCATGAAATCCGAGCGGAACCGTCGTTATTGTTGCTTCACTGGCTTAACATTGGGTAAAATATTTAATTTCTGTACGGCAATATTTGGGTCCAGACCCGACATATCTTCATATCTCCAGACGAAGACATTTATGTATTTTCTTACAAGCTCGATGAGAGATTCACGGTCTTCCCCTCTTAAGCTTTTGCTAATAAAAATCGGTTTAGAAGGAGAGTCATTTCCTAGATTGACTTGCATAACCTCATTTTCGGTAGGAGGTTCGTATTATTCGATGCATTTCTCCCATTGAAGATCAAGTTGTTATGCCCAAGGTTTGGCCTCAAAGGGTTTGATGATTTGGTCATCCTCATCGATTTGGTCTACGGACGTCATATTCACTGACAATGTTTTTTGAAATATCTTTCCAATGTTGATGTCAGATTCATAGGAAGATTCCAAAGAGTACAAGTACGTTTCTTCTCTAGATTGTGAAACTTCAGGAATCTTAGGTAAGACATACTCTATACCACAACGGTTCTTGTGGTAATATTGGTCCGACTTTCCCTTGGGGACATTAATCTTGACTGGTAAGTCTTAACCCTTACCGTAGTTAAGACCCATTTTTCTATCCAAATCATACCTCATATTCTAGATGATATGTTTGGCTTGGGGAGTGTAGTGGTGATTTTGCACCGTACCGATTTCATGTTCTGACTCACAAGGGACGTGGGTCCGCGAGCCTTCTACTCGACTAAAGATAATGGGCTTCTCTTCCCTTTTTTGTCTGGTATTATACAGTATGCATCACTTATCAGGAGCACTTGGTTCAAAGAGTAAAAATACATGATTTGTGTCTATAGTAACAACCTCAGATTTTGCTCAAAAGAATATGTAGCAAAAGAAGACTCAAAATAATTCAAAGGCATCCGTTTATTAATAAAATAAGACAAATCAACCTGTGAAACTACATTGTCGAATGCAGGAAAATGAGGTACAAAAATATCCTTTAGACTACGATCCCTAGCATCTAAGGCTGGCAAAAATGAAAAGGGATGAGGCGGACTGCGCAGCTTCACTATGAAGGGCTTAATTGAGGAACTTTTCCTTGCTGGCGTCTTTCCTTTCAATCGGACTACTAACGGAGTTGGAGCCTTGACCTGTGGCTTAGCCGTTGGTAGGGTAGATGTAATATCCCACTCCACATGGTGCATTATGCTGAGTTGTTGACTCAAAGAGTTATGTTGACCCAAGGATTGTATCGAGTAAGATCGATACAAGTGTAAAGTTGGCCCGAGAGGAAGCATTGAGTCGATTCAAAGATTCTAAAAAATTGAATCGATGCAACGCACAAGTCGAATTCGAACGAATATTAATTTTAGTTGGTTTCGTGTGCAGTCTATGCTTTTATACTGAAATACAATAGGTCAGTATTTTTTCTTGTTTGCAACGGAGTCCACAAAACTAAATCATTATCTCACAAGAGACTGAAGCATGGGCACGATAGGAAAAATCAGTCGGGTAGTTCAACGGAGCATAGAGTGCTTTAATGGCTAACTCAGAAGAGTTGGCCATGTAATAAGTTATGAAATCGAGCCACATCGGCTTGGAAAAACGACAAGGCATATCGGCTTAAGGTGGGAGGACTTTGTCCCTTCTTTCCAACTCTTTCATGCCTAAGTAAAATGAACCATTGTATGCTAAGTTAACCTATGGAGTCCACGGGCATGTCTCGAAGGAGAGAGATTGTAGTACGTGTCGAACACTTGATAGAACAATTAAATTAAAACATACATCAAATGTATGAGTCGCTTAATGAACATTGAAATATCGCAACGACGAGCGCCTCAGTGCACAAGCCATAAGAACATGGGATAACTGTATCAATGAGTGCCTCAGTGCACAAGTCGTTTGTGCCTTCGTGCACGAGTTAGAAGGCTAGCACATTAAAAGACTATTGAGGCGAGTGTCCTAGTGCACGAGCTATGAACATTGAACACTAAGGCATATAACATAAAAATACGGCATCGAGGTATGCATCGAATGCATGACTCAAAATATAGAGAATACTTGTGTCAAAGCATGCACATGTATACAAGACTTATAAAAGATGGCTTTTTTCGAAAAGAACAGTTGTGGCACAAATGTGACAGAACTATTGAATGTGGCATGGTGGCTTGGAAATGTTTGGGGCCATCAGGTCGTTCGTTGATGAATATTGAGTTGGGGCATTGTGCCAATGGAAATAGAGATAGGCGAATTGTTTGGTTATATGAGATTGACGTGCGTTACATGATCAAATGGACTTGGATATTTAGCCTGTACATGGGTATGTGATGATTTCCTCGAACATGGTATGCCGGGGCGTTGGGATCGTTCGACCTAGGAGGGGTGGTTTAAGAAATTTGGTATTGTTAGTGCACTTCAGTAAAACATTGTATGACCTAGTATTGATGTGATAATCCACTTACCAGGTAATTTGGGGTCCTTCGGCGATTCAAGCTATCAAGCTCGTACGGAATGATCCTGTCTTACATATATGATTTGAAAAATATAGTCCATTCTGGCTTAGAATGCCAGTGACCTTCATATAGTTTAAAGAATGGTGGACTGAAATGTAGGCACATAGAGATCCTGCACGGAGATCAATTATAATATGACAGGGAAAGATGGTAAGCATATTTACCTTACAACGATGCAAGGGTGGGTACGTCGATGTTGGTAAAAAGTCATGCCATGAAATAACACAAGATTGCTAGTTATTGCCTGCCTGTTTGCTTACATGATTCAAACATAACATGCTTGCCATGATAACGTACTTTACTGCTTTCGAATACGCCATGAAGCTGATCCTAAGGCAAAGATAGAAAGATCACAACTTAAGCCGCATAATCTATATATCTACGTAATATTGGTTTAGCAAAGTGGGACAATATCAGTACGCGAGAGGATTTGTATTGATCCCCACCAGATTGCTTGCAGGATGCAGATAATTGGTTGCTTGCGGCGGAGCTTCGCTTGAAAGCACTAAGGCATGGAATGCCATAGCGTATTGAGGCATGTGACTGTATTAGTGCTCGGACTTGCAACAGGCTGATGCGGCCGAGATATAGAAGACATGATGTATGGAATAGTGAAATCCTTTGTGGCAAGAGAGAACTTATGTGTTGTAAGCCAATCTGGTATGATTCATTTGGGCTATTAAAAGCCTTTGTAATTCCGCTGCTTATGTCATGACCCGCACCCGCTTTTCGGTATACGAATGCATGAGCAAGCCTAGCCTACGCCGCAGCATAGGCAGTAGTACACTGTCTATGATAAGCATTATCCATACAAGTACACAGTCCATATATATCATCCACAACTAAGTCAAGACAAAGAAATTAACTTAAAGTCTGAATAATTAATTTAAATAAAGATCCGCTACAACTCAAAATAGTCTCGGGAATAAATCTGCTAAAATTAACTATAAAAAACTAAACTAAAGTTCTCTAAGCTCACTAGCTGAGAATAATACGAAAGAGCATAAGAAATATGTTACACCGCATCAGCGGAAGCAACCGGCATATTGGTAACATTAGTGTCACCAAGATACGCACCATAAACCTCGGAAGAAATCACGTTGTCTAAAGCTGAAAAACAGTTATCCAGTCAGGAATGAAGCAAGATATACAAGCATGAAGAATAACAATAAGGAAAAGCTGAATATGACATGATAGAACAAGAGTACCACTATACCTTGGAAACAGTTTGAGATCACAACTATGAAATTAGACAGTTGAAGATATAACTAAGACACAAAAATAATAAGAGAGAACGACTAATATAAGACAAACAATTGGACAATATGTCAACACGAATCAAGTAACGTGTACTGTGTGTTTCAGAATACAAGTGTTCCACATATGGACGGGTTAGGACATCTGGCAGTCGGTACGTGAGGTGCAACGACTGCTACTAACATTGACATTGGGAAAACTTGTATATTGCGTAGACCACATGGATACTAGTTGTATTCCCCCTCCCGACTCTCTCACAATTAAACATGATCACTTTAAAATTAACTTTAAACTTAAACATTGAACATTGGACATTAAATGAAAGCAATATGTGAACATGTATCGTAACAAGTATAACTCTCGTGCACCAATGGTATAAAAGATAAGACTAACAGTTTTAAGAAAAGAGAACAACATGCAGCATAAAATAAAGGTAACATAGGTCATAGCGATACTTGCCTTGCTCTGGAAAAGGATGAAGTTGCGACTCAAGATGTCATCCGATCTACCTCGACACATAAATGATTATAAGTTAGATATAAAAATCCCACTCCACTCTAAAAACCCTAGAAAGTGGCTAATGGGTTAACCTAATAACTATATTTAAATCTAGAATAAATCATCTAAAAACCTAATTTAATCTAATATAATTCTAAAATAAAGTTAAACACAACTTTTTGGTCCGAAAAAGTTACAATTTCCAATTCATAACCTATAGCATGCAAATCGAGGCACAATATTGACTAAGTAGTCAAACGACACAAACTTTATAATTTTAATGTGCACCCTAGTAGATTTTAGTGCCACGAGTGCACTGAAATCGATCGTGCTCCAAAATCACGTTTTGGTCAAAAGATATCGCCATTATGGCTAACCGTGACTAAACCAATAATTCGTTGGCAAAACTAAGATCTAAGAATTAATTAAAATATTAGATGAACTTAATAATTTCTAGAAAAAAATATGTCCTAGATCTCGGCGTTAGTTTTCCGAAACTTCAAACGGTTCATGATTCTGATTCCTGGTTCATCCAGAATCTCGAAAACACCGAAATGTGTCAAATTTTGAACAACTGACACTCTATAAATTTTCCAATAATTTAGGTTTAGAATTTAAATAAATATTCATAAACTATACCTCAAAATGCTTTCAACAAAAAAATAGCGCACAAAAAGCACGTCGAGTTTGGCCGCAATCGATCCGCGAAGTTGAAGGACTTATAGATCAAACCCCAATTTCTCTCTCCTGAATTCGGCTGGAATAATAATTAGGTTTTCACTTAATATCCATGTATACATACATAGAGCCGTGGCTCAGTGGCGGCTTAAAGTACCACGTGGCACCATCTCAGCAGCTCCCTCCCTGATCCAATAGATCAGGGAGCTGTGGCTTGGCTAACCGAGATTCGTTCAAATTAGCATTCCTTGAGTGGCTCGGAGACCCAGGATGGGTACACCCATGTGGCCACATTCCACCGCCAGCAGGGTCCGCTTGTGGAATCGATTTGACTGACGCGTGGGCTACCCCTAGCTGACTGGATAATTTATTAGGGAAATAGGTTTTAATTACCAGAAAATAGTTTTTAACTCAGTTTTGCTTACAGAAAATCGTAATAAATATTAAAAATAGAAAAATTGTGAATTTTTTCCAGAAAATATAAAATAGCATATTAAACCTAGAGAAATATTTGGGCTCAATATTTGGTCTTAGGTTTTCTACCATAAATCCTAGAAGTCATAAAAATTAGGTTTTCCTATAATTTAATTATCTAAAAATTCCAGAAAAGTACCAAAAATTATAGAAAATATATTTTGACCTTTTAGAACCCAAATAAAATATTTGGCCTCTAGAATAAGCTTATGTGCCTTTATAATTTTTTCTGAAAGCCTTTCAAAATAATAATACTATAGTTAACAATTATCTAAAAATTACCAAATAATCCAAAAAAATAAAAAATGCTAAACATAAACCATTTAGGCTATCTAAGTACCATAGAGAACATATATAACCATTGTTAGCATATTGCACCTATAGACTTTGGTTCATACTATTACGATATCGAAATCAAATTCCCACAAAATAATTCCTAGTATTTTCTAATCAAAAATAGAAGTTTTGGTAGCGGATGCCACATCTTATCAAATAAAGATAATTATTTCGTATACTCTTTTTCTTTCGCTGCTAAATATTGAATCAAAGATAACCATTTTAAGAACCTGTCATCTTGTCTTGTACGAGTGCAACTTCAGACTCATACGATATCACACCCCAACGAGGACGAACGATCCGGTGAAATCGATACGAGGACGAACGATTTCCCGGGTCGGGACGTGACAATATATGCATTGGAAGGGTGTTCTTTTAACATTACTTTAATGGGCCAGAGGAGGTTCGAGCTTCTGCCTCGTCATCAGTGTCCTCATCTAAGTCCTTTTGATGGTTCCCCTGGAATAGACATGATTTTGTGTAGTAAACTTTAACCCCTTTGATGGGATCGATGTCTGTAAACTCAGTTTTTACTACACCATTGCTATTAACATACTTAAAGTACTGGTATATGGTAGATGATACAATCATGTGATCTTGTATCCATGGTCGTTCCAATAAATTGTTATAAAAAACATCAGTGTCAATGACGTAGCAGGTTGCCGCCATCTTCAGGTCACTAATTTGGATTTCAGACGAATTTTTCCCTCTGGGCAGTTTTTGTAATTATTGAAACCACTAATCATGGTTTAGGTTGTAGATAACCAATGCATCAGAATCCCCAGAGTATGTAGTAGGTGGTGGAAAATGACGCTCATGGACGATCCAGGGTCGATGTTCATGTGATCGACCTTAATAGCATCAATATATCATGTATAATACAAGGATCTGGCATGCATATTATTCTTCAATAACATATCCTACGACAAAAATATGATGTTCGACATAGCTTCCATCACATTGTGACACTAAGGGCATACAATAGGGTTTTCTTCTAGCTATTGTATGTCCTAAATAAGACTTGGAGTGCTGTAATGCCTCACTCAGAGTCTCTCGAGTCTTCTTGGAGAGGCGAAGAAGCTCAAATAATGACAGTCTGGCTGGAGTGTTGGCTAGTTATGCCAAAATATCGAAGTTATAGAGCCTATCCATCCCTACAGCTATTTCTTTTCTGAGGGGTTTGTCATAACTTCCCTCTTTTTCTTTCTACTTATCCGTTGCTAGCATTTGGGATAAGCCAAGTTCGGATAAACTAGGAGGTGGAGACATTGAGGTAGTGACGTTTCTTTTCCAAGGGTATGGTCGTAGTTACGTGAGTATTCTATACCAGTCCTAGTTGCTTCTTCCTTTTGTTCATTAGGTGCAACGAAAATCATATTGCACGATTTGACTTTCTTTCCTCTGGACATGGCAGTAGGACGAGTCCTGGGCCGAGCAAAATTGTCAGTGAGGTCTGGGTGCACCTACGTGACCTCTCTTCGAAGTGTTTGGAAGGGTATTAGCCCAGATGTTTGGGCCTCTGGGAAGTTAATGACCTCCATAGTTGTTTTGGGATCGGAATGACCCCATCTTGCACCTTCTTTAGACGAAAAGTTACCTAATTGGAGGGTTAACATGTTGGTAGAGACTATCTTTTCCTCAAAGTCTAGTGACAGTACGTTTGCGTCAATCGGTTGCTGTATATGATTCTTTAGGATATAACAGTCTCGAGTTGCGTAGTGGACGTACTGATGATAATGATAATACATAGGATCATCTACTTTGTTTACTTCGTCGGGACGCCTGGAGGGGGAAGCAAGAACTTTTCACCCACGAGGAGTACATTGAGTAATTACAATGCATCATCGTCTTTAAAAGAATAGTTTTTGTTTTTGTTTTATGTCGGGGGTCTATCGGGCTCCTGAGGCTTGCGATCATGATCTTTTTTGCTTTTGACTCCCGGTCATTATTGTTGGAAGCACCGACAGATCTTCTTTCATTTTTACTAGTATTATGAATGCTCATTCCCAACAAATTAGCTTTTTTGGCTTTTCTTTCAGCATCATCTGCATTAATGATGAATGTAGCCCAATCTGTGTGACTGGAAGAACCAGTCAAGAGTTTAATCATAGGTAGTAAACCTTTTCGAGAAGTGTGCATCAAGACTGACTTAGGAATCCCTGGCAGTAATCTTAGTGCGGCTTGCCGGAACTGTTCTATATAGTCCCTAATAGACTCTTTGTCCTTCTGAACGATGTCTAGTAAATTGTACATCATCATGTCCATTCCCGGTTCGTAAAATCGGGACAGGAACATGTGTTGAAGATCGTCGAAGGTCAAAACACAATTGTCTAGCAGACTGCAGAACCATTCGTAGGCATCTGCCTTCAAGGCACCAATAAACCAATTGGTGAGAAGAGCACCGTCTTTTGGTAGATGCCCCATCATGGTTCCGAAGTGATTCAGATGTTGATGAGGGGATCCTCTTCCGTCGAAGGGAATAATAGACAAAGGCTTGTATTTAGGGTTGACTAAGCCCCAACTTTCGTCGTGACACTTATTTATCTTTAGCATCATCTCTTACTCGGAGATATAGATGGCTTCGAGAACTTCTTCTGACGTTGTTGGCATAGATGCTTACGACAAGGTATGGTTACTAGTTGCGGGCAGTAGCACTACATAATGACTTATAGTCAGTTGGTTGTGAGCATTGGATTCTCCGTTTATTTCTGTAACCACCACTTTTCTAAAATGAGAGTAATTTTGAACTTTTGTAAAATTTATCATTAAATAATAGGATTTAAATCATGTTAATAATTAATGGTGATTTTTTAATTAATTTAATACTATTTAATTTAGTATATTGTGACTTGGGCATTTTTACTAGTGTAACCTTAGAGCTACATAGCCTACAGACTAACCATGACCACGGAGACCTAACCATGTAATTAGAATAGCTAATTACCACTTTTAGGTTAGGGGTATTTTGGTCATTTGTGACTTTTTAATTAATTTGATTTATAGTTAATTAGTAATGTGCCAATTAAGATATTAGGCCTTAACCTAGAATTGTCCTAATCTAGATATTAGTCATGAGCCTAGATATTAGATTCCATCATATGACAAGGTTAGTAATATCTAGATATTATGTTAAAGTTAGATATTTTGGTTAGGAAACCCTAATTTAGATGGACCTTTAAGTAAAGGCTTGAATTACACTTGCTAGAAGGCTTTAAACCCCAATTAAACTAACCCTAACCGTAGATATTTCCTATGACAGCCAAGGGCAGCCCCTCCTCCTATATAAACACATGTTAGCACCCCTTGCCTCTTTTCATTACACCTACAAACCCTAATTTGTGTTCTTTCCCAAATTCACCCCCTTTCACCAAATCAACTCCAAATTGAGCCTAATCTTTTGCATCACACTCCCCTAGTTTAGAGGAGGTCAATAGAGGCTAGCTAGCAAGGATTGGAGGCTCTTGGACCATAGCAAGTTGGTGAAGGATCTCATTTCTAGCCTTTTCATTGAGATTCTAACTCTCAATAGGTAATAGCCTTTAAACTCATTTGTTTCCTGATTTCTTTTCATAGATGCATTCATTTAGGGTCCCCCTAGCAGTAGGCCAAGTTTGGTAGGAAATCTAATCCATTTAATGTGCATATCGGAGGAGTATCAGTGCGCTATGTAAAGTGTTTAGTGAAATGCAACATAGAAATGAATGCTAATGTTTTTCAAAATAAATTACATAATTTTGTAGCTAATTATATGTAGATTCTATTTTATAAACTCTGAGTTGATTTTGATGTGGTTTGGACACTTTTTTAGAATATGGGGATACGTGCACGGGACCTCGTGCACTATCCTGCTGCTTGACCCCTAGAACTCCTAGGACACGACACGATTTGACACCAAAATTGGTGGAAATGAGGAGGCATTCACTAACAGCCCACACACAAAATTTGAGGAAGTTTTATCGAGTGGTTTGAGAGAAATCTCGATCGCACTGTTCTGTACACACACACACACACGAACACAAGCTATTGATACGGGGTTTGTATCAGGACACGACATACATTGGATACATTTCAGGCACTCTAACACGAATCCCTAGACTTAACCTACCTATGGAATCTATCACAAGATACGACACTGGACACGTTTTATCCTATTGGACTCAACACATGTGTACGAAACCCCCTATGAACTATTTTTCTGATACCTAGTGTTCGACATCTGTGGATACTTTATGGACACATTTGTGGACTTGTGACACTAAAACCTAGACTCTATGACACCCCTGACACCCTCTCATATTCACACACCACCCCCTCTTCCCATTTCCTAGTTTTGCCTTGGGTTTGCATATGTGATGCAATGTGGGTTACTGTGTTGACTATGGGATTTGGGTTTCCATGTGATGTATGTTTATGATTCCTTAGGTTTGTACATTTGACCTGGGTTCAATTCATGGTTATTGACTGTATTAGAGTTTGGGGGATTTGAGATTCCTGAGTTTGTTTGTATATATATATATCTTATGTTCATATATGATACTATGATATTGTATTGACCTAGTTAGAGTGATTTATATAGACTGAGAGTTAGTCCCAGGTTTTGTGAGTGTGAGAGGTTGATTTCAGGTTGTTTTAGACATAGATATTGTATATATAGATGGTCCAGATCTGAGATTAAGTTCTGAGAAGTGGGTTCCAGATTCTAGGTTTGTGTATGAGTGAGGAAGTGAGAAGAGGGATTAGGCAAATTGCAGGAGTGGGCAGCAGAGGGCATGCAAGAAAGCAGTGGCAACTTTGCCTTGGCTTGACATTACCTTGCGATGCAGTAGCCAGCAGCAGCAAAAGGGCAGGAGTAGCATAGGGGCATAAGCAATAGGCCATAGGTTAGATGAGTGTGAGTGTATGTGTTGTATATATATAGATAGTTAGTTCAGTTTTTTGGGATGGGAGTTAGGTTGGGTATTGGCCATTAGCCATTTCTTGGTGCGGGTTATGTAGTTGTGACATATGAGAGTTATATATGATATGTATAGATATATATGTTAGGTCTATATACGGTTATATGTGATGAGGATGCATATGTGATGAGGATGTGAGGTTGAGGGTTTTACTTTGGGATATAAGGGATTAGATACAAGATGAGGTAGGCCAAGGTGAAGTTTTGTTAGCCTAGAGTAGTTTCACATCTATGATATAGGTATAGGTAGTTATATGAGATAAGAATATGTAGATAGTAGAATAGGATAATATGGATTATAGTGATATTGGTATAGAGTATGGTATATAATTAGAGTTGACCTAGATAAAGACTAAAAATAGCCTAGCTGACCTTGGTTGACTAGATAATTGACCAAACCCTAGATGTTGACTTGGTTTGACTGAGAGTTGACCCAGAGTTGACTTTGACCTAGATTGACCTAGAATAATATAGATTACATTGCAAACTTCAATTATTACATTTTGAACACATCATAACCTGTGTGCTCTATTTAGGACTCAGATATCTCAGTTCAGACATCTATTTTTATAGTCACTCAGGATCTCAGGCGAGTATATGCTCTGATCATTTTCATACTTGTTAGAATTTATATTCCTGCTTTAGATAAATTACTTAATGCTGTCACGATTGTTATCACGAAAAATTACTTGATGCTGTCATGATTCTTATCACGGATCAGTACCCTATGGATCTTGTCTTGTGATGTTATCCCCCTTGGGTACATCAAATACATCTTGTCATATAATTTTCACGAACATCTTGTATTTTTTGTACACCCCTATTCATGTATACTCTTGTACAATTTTGTACTCTCATGATCACATGAGCCCCATGGATAAAACTATTATACAGGTAACGTAACTCGATTGGATCCTTGCGTATTGATTGGGGAGAGTGAGTAGGAAATGGTTATGTGATCAAATCACATATTATATAAATATTGTATATGTCTATTATGCCCTCACGTAAATGGAGACCCATTTTATTGTATCCCAGCTTGTTTATATAACCATCTTGTGCTCTAATCACTTATATTACTTACAGTCCTTATTTCATATACAAACTGTCTCTTGTACTCAGATTTATCTTTTTACACTATTCTTGTGCATGTCTTACGGTTTTTATTATAGTTTACTCTACTACTTGCTTTATAGATTCTGTCATGATATGATCCTATTTCAGTGTCGTGTATTCGCTCTTGTCCTGACTGGACCTGTTAAAAATATTACAGATGATGATGATGATTTTTGCACAATCTACTATGAAGCCCACCTAGACGACACTTGTGAGTTGGACCCACAGGAGGATCCAGCTCTAGCTGAGGACATCATCCCTATTGCTTAGGCTAGATAGCTAGGCAATTTATCTTATTTTATTTGTCTTGTCTTGTTTGTATTATTTGGATGTTGAGATGTTAGTATCGTTTAGACACTTTGACTTATTTCCCTTCTGTTTGTATTTCTTTTTTGAGATTTCATATCTATCTTATCGTACTATTTCTATCTTAGAATTATGATTGAGTTGTATTCTCCTGTGATTTGTCCTTCGTTTGGAGAGTATATCATATTGTGTTTAGTTGTGATAGTGACCTAGAACAGCGTTCTACCACCGACACTGTGACGTAGGCTGGACATACCTACTTTTCGTGCCCCTACACTGGGTGAGGGTCATAACACATTTTTAGTGGTGACCCATGCAGGTCGAGATTCGCATTTGTACGAAATTATGGTAGTACGACGATTAGTTGTACTGCTGCATACCTGCGATTAGAGATAACAAATAGGTTTTGGAATGAGAGGATACTCAATCAGTTAGAATTCCTTGAGAGATTCCTGGGATGACCCTTGAGAATCTCATTATAAACTATCTCGAAATTCGATTCCAACAGTTCCTGTTTACCTTTCTTGTTCATTGATAAATTTGATTCTTGGTATTCAATGTTGATTTAATTTTTCTACCAAGATAAATCGTATGGGCTAGGTCGCCTCAGTTATGGAATCTAAAGTCTTCTACAGTCATATTAGTTGGCATGGTGAGGACACATAGTCTGATTTTGGATGTATTTCTCGGGTGTGAAAATTTAAGGTTTTCGTAGCTAAGCTAGTGGCAATACAAAAATTTTAAATACCATTATTCTAGAGGTATGTACCTTAGTTGCGGACTCTATGGTTTATCGTAGCCTTGCTTACTAGTATGACGAGAATTATGAGTATCATGATTTTGGACAGATGCATATAATTATCAGATTGTATCTTGAGAGGTTTCTAAACATATCATCTCTACCTTTCGTTTCAGTCTTTTTCAAAAAAAAATTGTTTTGTTTCATCATCAATTAACTTAGGAGTTGGAATAGTTTTAGTTATTTAATCTAACCCTTTGAAAAACTTTATTTAGATATAATTCTTTCTTAATACAATGAATTGATGAAATGCGATAGGCCTTTATCTTAGAGATGATAGTCTAGTTTTGACATTAGAACTGTAACCCATGTAGTTTATGATTACCAGTTTTCACATACGGTATTAGTCTGCTCAGGAGGTAGTGACCCCTCCGATTGATAAGAAGGATAGTAGGATGTATATATAGATGGTTAGAATAGTATATAGGAAAAATTTAAAGATTTGGTAAAGATTTAAAGATTTCAGAAGGATGATATTGGAGGTATATGTGAAGGAAATACGAAGGTTGATTTTATAATGGAGAACAAATTCCTGCATGACATAGTAGTATTAGCTTCGAAAGATTTTACAGACAGTGATTTGAACAAGTTTGAGTATTTCATAAACTTTGATCTAGAGATTTTGGAAAGAGTCAAAATTTAAATTTTGGATGATTAAGTTGATAGGGGAGAATAAGATCAAAAAGAAAGAAGAAGAGTTTTAACAAGAGCAAGATTCATGAAAAATGCCTTAGAAATTTAGGCCCTGCTTCCAGGAGAGAGTTCTAGTACTCAGACCTAGTTGGAGGTGAGTTTTGGCCTAAACCTTAGTATGTCGTTTGGAGATATTTTGATACACCCCTTGCTTGTATGTTTTTGATACCTTATGACTGCTTTTGATCTAGTATGACTAGAATGGCTAGATAAGACCCCAGACTGATATTACCTACCATGACCATGTATGTTATTTTTGCAATTGCATAATTTAGATAAGTTTTCTTAAGACCTTGATTTGTTGGGGGATTGACCTAGAAGGAGTACGACCGACCTAAATTTTGAAGACAAAATTCTTCTAGGAGGTAGAGTTGTAACCACCACTTTTTTAAAATGAGGGTAATTTTGAACTTTTGTAAAATTTATCATTAAATAATAGGATTTAAATCATATTAATGATTAATGGTAATTTTTTAATTAATTTAATACTATTTAATTTAGTGTATTGTGACTTAGGCATTTTCACTCGTGTAACCTTAGAGCTACTTAGCCTAGAGACTAACCATGACCACGGAGACCTAACCATGTGAATAGAATAGCTAATTACCACTTTTTAGGTTAGGGGTATTTTGGTCATTTGTGACTTTTTAATTAATTTGAATTATAGTTAATTAATAATGTGCTAATTAAGATATTAGGCCTTAACCTAGAATTGCCCTAATCTAGATATTAGTCATGAACCTAGATATTAGATTAGAAGCTTCCATCATATGACAAGGTTAGTAATATCTAGATATTATGTTAAAGTTAGATATTTTTGTTAGGAAACCCTAATTTAGATGGTCCTTTAAGTAAAGGCTTGAATTACACTTTCTAGAAGGCTTTAAACCCCAATTGAACTAACCCTAACCCTAACCCTAGATATTTCCTATGACAGCCAAGGGCAGCTCCTCCTCCTATATAAACACATGTTAGCACCCCTTGCCTCTTTTCATTACACCTACAAACCCTAATTTGTGTTCTTCCCCAAATTCACCCCTTTCACCAAATCAACTCCAAATTGAGCCTAATCTTTTGCATCACACTCCCCTAGTGTAGAAGAGGTCAATAGAGGCTAGCTAGCAAGGATTGGAGGCTCTTGGACCATAGCAAGTTGGTAAGGATCTCATTTTTAGGCTTTTTATTGAGATTCTAACTCTTAATAGGTAATGGCCTCTAAACTCATTTGTTTCCTGATTTCTTTCCATAGATGTATTCATTTAGGGTCCTCCTAGCTGTAGGCCAAGTTTGGTAGGAAATCGAATCAATTTAGGGTGCGTATCGGAGGAGTATCAGAGTGCTATGTAAAGTGTTTGGTGAAATGCCACATAGAAATAAATGTTAATGTTTTTCCAAAAAAATTACATAATTTTGTAGCTAATTACATGTAGATTCCATTTCATAAACTATGAGTCAATTTTGATGTGGTTTGGACACTGTTTTAGGACACAAGGACACGTGCACGGGACCTCGTGCACTTTCCTGCTGCTCGACCCATAGAACTCCTAGGACACGACACAATTTGACACTAAAATTGGTGGGCATTCACTAATAGTCCACACACAAAATTTTAGAAAGTTTTATCGAGTGGTTTGAGAGGAATATCGATCGCACTATTCTGCACACACACACACACGAACACGAGCTAATGATACAAGGTTCGTATCAGGACACGACACGCATTGGACACATTTTAGACACTCTGACACGAAGCCCTAGACCTAACCTACCTATGGACTCGATCATGAGATACGACACTGGACACGTTGTGTCTTATTGGACTCGACACATGTGCACGAGACCTCCAATGTACTATTTTCTTGATACCTAGTGTTCGACATTTGTGGACACTTCATGCACATGTGACATTAAACCCTAGACTCTATGATACCCCTGACACCCTCTTATATTTACACACCACCCCCTCTTTCCATTTCCCAGTTTTGCCTTGGGTTTGCATATGTGATACAATGTGGGTTACTGTGTCGACTGTGGGATTTGGGTTTCCATGTGATGTATGCTGATGATTCACTAGGTTTGTACATTTGACCTGGGTTCAATTCATGGTTATTGACTGTATTAGAGTTTGGGGGATTTGAGATTCTTGAGTTTGTTATATATATATATATATATATATATATATATATATATATATATCTTGTGTTCATATATGATACTATGATATTGTATTGACCTAGTTAGAGTGATTTATATAGACTGGAGTTACTCCCAGGTTTTGTGAGTGTGAGAGGTTGATTTCAGGTTGTTTTAGACAGATATTGTATATATAGATGGTCCAGATCTGAGATTGAGTTCGAGAAGTGGGTTCCAGATTCTAGGTTTGTGTGTGAGTGAGGAAGTGAGATGAGGGATTAGGCAAATTACAGTAGAGGGCATGCAAGCAAGCAGTGGCAGCTTTGCCATGGCATAGCATTGCTTGCTATGAAGTGGCCAACAGCAGCAAAAGGGCAACAGTAGCATAGGAGCATAAGCAATAGGCCATAGGTTAGATGAGTGCGCGTATATGTGTTGTATATATATATATATATATATATATATATATATATATATATATATATATATATATATATGTATGTATATATATATATATATGTGTGTGTGTGTGTGTGTGTGTGTGTGTATGTGTGTGTGCGCCATATATATATATATATATATATATATATATATATATATATATATATATATATATATATTTTATATATATATATATATATATATATATATATATATATATATATGTTTAGTTAGCTCAGTTTTCTGAGATGGGAGTTAGGCTAGGTGTTAGCCATTCCATGGTGACGGTTATGAGGTTATGAGGTATGAGAGTTATATATGATATGTATAGATATATAGGTTAGGCCTATATATGGTTATATGTGATGAGGATGCATATGTGACGAGGATGTGAGGTTGAGGGTTTGACTTTGGGGTATAAGGGATTAGATACAAGATGAGGTAGGCTAAGGTGAAGTGTTGGTAGCCTAGAGTAGTTTCACATCTATTATATAGCTATAGATAGTTATACGATATAAGAATATGTGGATAGTAGAATGGGGTAATATGGATTATAGTGATATTGGTATAGAGTATGATATCTAATTAGAGTTGACCTAGATAATGACTAAAAATAGCTTAGTTGACCTTGGTTGACTAGATAATTGACCAAACCCTAGATTTTGACTTGGTTTGACTGATAGTTGACCAAAGTTGACCAAGACCTAGATTGACCTAGAATCATATAGATTGTATTGCAAATTTTATTTGAACACATCATAACCCGTGTGCTCTATTTAGGACTCAAACACCTCAGTTCAGACATCTATTTTCACAGTCACTCAAGATCTCAGGCGAGTATATGCTCTGATCATTTGCATACTTGTTAGAATTTATATTCCTGCTTTAGATAAATTACTTGATGCTGTCATGATTGTTATCACGGACCAGTACCCTAGGGATCTTGTCTTATGATGTTATCCCCCTCGGATAAATCAAATACATCTTGTCATGTGCTTTTCACGAACATCTTGTATTTCTTGTACACTCCTATTCATTTATACTTTTGTGCAATCTTGTACTCTCATGATCACGTGAGCGCCATGGATAAAAATATTGTACAGGTAACATAACTCGACTGGATCCTTGTGTATTGATTGGGGTGGGTGAGTAGGAAATGGTTATGTAATCAAATCCTATATTGTGCAAATATTGTATATGTCCATTATGCCGTCACGTATAATGGAGACCCATTTTATTGTATCCCAGCCTGTTTACATAACCATCTTGTGCTCTAATCACTTATGTTACTTACAGTTCTTATTTCATATACAAACTGTCTCTTGTACTCAGATTTGTCTTTTTATACTGTTCTTGTGCATGTTTTACAGTTTTTATTATAGTTTACTCTACTACTTGCTTTAGAGATTCTGTCATGATATGATCCTGTTTCGGTGTTGTGTATTCGCTCATGCCCTGACTGGACCTGTTAAAAATATTACATATGATACTAAAGATTTTTGCACAACCTACTATAGAGCCCACCTAGATGACACTTGTGAGTTGGACCCACATGAGGATCCAGCTCTAGCTGAGGACATCATCCCTATTGCTTAGGCTAGATAGCTAGGCAGTTTATCTTATTTCATTTGTGTTGTCTTGTTTGTATTATTTGGATGTTGAGATGTTAGTGTCGTTTAGACACTTGGACTTATTTTCTTTCTGTTTGTATCTCTTTTGAGATTTCATATCTATCTTATCGTACTATTTCCATCTTAGAATTGTGATTGAGTTGTATTCTCCTGTGAATTGTCCTCCGTTTGGAGAGCATATAATATTGTGTTTAGTTATGATAGTGACCTAGAACAACATTCTACCACCGTTACTGCGGCATAGGCTGGACGTACCCACTTCTCGTGCCCCTACACTGGGTGCGGGTCGTGACAATTTCTTAGTTCGGAAGCTTGAACCTGCAGTTGTGACGAGGTTTGGACTACTTTTAGCTCAGCAATGGTCTTCTTCAGGAGTGCCAGGCAAGCGTTCATATTCTGCATCATTTCTTCGATAACGTCGAAGCGTCGGCTATCCTGTGATCTCTGTTCATTACTCGTCATGTGTGATGGCATGACATGGGTACGAACTAATTGCTCGCTTTTTGTTCCTGACTCCCATGCCTCGTTGTCAACGGTGTAAGCGATCATCTGGGAGTAGTAACCAAATTTGATGTTTCGATTGTCTTCAGCTCTGAGGCTTCAGAGGTGAGCTAGGGATGAGCAACCCTGGCCCTTCGGACATCGATTCCATGAGAACCCCCATCTTATTGAAATGTTGGGCTGTGATGCAGTACTAGGAGCTGGCTACCCCCAGCATTATGAGTGTGCTGCAGGTAGGTACCCCAAACTATCTCAGCATCAGATATGGGAGACCGGCTACCCCCAGCTATCATAGTTTCAGGCAGAAGTTTGGTCTTAGACCGGGTGCTATGGAACACCATGGTATTGGGAACAACCAACTTGCTACCCTTAGGTTGATTCTTCGGTGTACTAACCGAGGTATTGGATTTGGATTTCCTTTTAATAAATGGGAAGCTGCTTGCGGCATGGCATGAGGCGAAGAGAGGTTCTTCTTCGTCGTCTAACTATATCCGTTGATTGCGACACTGACGGACGGATGCGATATATTACAAAGGAATACGGACTGTCTTTTTAGGATTACTGCTAGTTTTGTACAACGACAGTTGATGACTATACTAGCACACATATGCCCAACTAGGGATGTTTTGTGTTTAGCATTTGTAGTTGTTCCTTTCACTTTACATTTGGGACTAATCACATGACGCAGATCGTGAGAAGGAAGATTCACCTTTGTACCCTCATTAAGCCTCCAGGTATATTGAAGACTGTAGCACGTAAGTGGTAGTATTATCAAACCCAATTCCTGTGCATGTAGCACATTTGGATGTTTGGAAGATTTTGGAGATTGGTCCAACCCTGGCGCGAGGGGGTACGAGTTGGTTATATATGTAATGCCCCGCTCCGCACGGTGCATTACTATGCATCGTTGACTTGAAGAGTTGTGTTGACCCGATGAAGTATCGATGGAAATCGATGCAAAGTGCGGTTTGAAGACAGTATTGACTTCGATTGATTTGGTGTGCAGGCTACACTTTTACGCTGAATCATAAGGGGTCGATATTTTGCCTTATTCGAGAAGGTGTTCACAAAACCAGATCGTCACCTTGCAATAGATTATGGCATAGGCATGGTAGATCGAATCAGCCGAATAGTTCAACGAAATGGCTAAGTCA
The DNA here is from genome assembly GCA_029216955.1 of Iris pallida. Taxonomy (NCBI): domain Eukaryota; kingdom Viridiplantae; phylum Streptophyta; class Magnoliopsida; order Asparagales; family Iridaceae; genus Iris; species Iris pallida. The sequence goes on from JANAVB010008599.1 coordinate 27,983,827, forward strand.
GAAGAGTTAGCCGCACAACCAAGTTATGGAATCGAGTCGCTTCAGTTCGACGAAACGACAAGGCGTGTCAGATTAAGGTGGATGGGTTCTTGACTCTCTCTCCCTACTCCCTCACGCTTAAGAAAAATGTATCCCTTGTATACAATTATGGCGATTGAGTTAGCGAGCGTGGCTCGGGCGTTTAAAGGTCTTAGGGTGTGTCGAACATTAAGAATAGAACATTGAACAATTGAAGTGACGTGCATCAGGTGCATGGGTCGCGGTAGGACAGTGATGGTAGGACATTGATAGAAGAATATCGAGATATGCATCACGTGCATGACTCCGAGAACATTGAACACTAGGCCTAGAATACTGATTATGGCGTTAAGCGTGCCTTTGCGTACGGAAGCTACAAATGACTAAGTAAGCGAAACGGAACAAGTCGTAGTGCAATGCCGCGGAACCTGTCGTAACATTGAAAGATATACTTCATGCATCGAGGTATGCAGTTGTGGCACAATTGCTACAGAACTGCTGTTACGTGAATAACTTATGAATGGAAAGCATTGGGTATAAGATATGAGAAGTCTAAGCCGTTGGGCATTGTGCATCAATACAGATGTGTTGGGGCATAATGCCGATGTAACTTGAGGTAGAGATGACGGATTATGTTTATGGAACGTGAGATTGGTTGGAATGATATGATTTGTTTGTTGTGGCGCGTATTGCATGGTCAATGGACTCGGATGGCCCGTGCACGGGTGCGGCTTCCCTCGAACGGTTACGACCGGGGACCGGGACCGTTCGGCCTATGAGGGAATTATGTTTGATATTTATGGTGCACTTCATTAGGACGAGTTACGACCGGCAAGTGTTGATAAGCTATGTTTTCAGTAAGTTTGGGATCCTTTGGATACTGGGCTAGCAACCTATACTGGAGCAATCATAGGCTTACACATAAGATGCGAAGTCTATTACGGTACGAAATACCGTGACCTTCATATAGATAGGGCCGGTGGGCTAAGATTAGAATTGGGTGCAGACGCAGATCCTGTCACCCTTATGCATATGTCTAAGTTTGGATGGTTGGTTGCGTGAATTATATGATTGGTTATGCATATTTCTAACGATTGTAGGCTAAGCGAAACGAGATGAAAACATGTACGAATTACTATGCTTATGTTCAGATTATGTCTAACTGAATCTGCTGTAAGGACACGATGTTGGACACATTTATATTCAGTTGCTATGCCTGAATATTGCCATGAAACTGATCCTAAGGCTAAATAGAAAGATCCCTAAATAAAGATGCATGTTTTCACTTAATTTACTTAGTGTTGGTTTGGGTACGAGTGGGTCATGATCAGCGCAGCGAGGATGAAAGCACTAATCGCCTATTAGTTGCTTGCAGGTTCAGGATATGTCCGGCTCAGGACGGGGCGTGGCTTGGACGTGTCGAGGCATGGAGTCCTTAGCGTTTCAAGAGGACCTACCACATTGGCGTTTGAACTTGCAACATGGAGATGTCCGGCCAAAGACTACTTGTTGGCTATAAAGAGGCATAATGCATGGAACTGTGTAATCCTTTATGAGCTAAAGAGATCATGAGCGTTGTAGCCAGTTGACATATTCAGACGGGATTTTCAAGCGTTTGTAACCTTCAATTTATTTTTAATAAAAAAGATTCTTATTGTATACTCTGTTTCCTTCCGCTGCTTATATTATCAAATTAAGATAATCTTATGTGAACTTGTTATCTTGCCTTGCATGAGCGCAACTCCAGGCTCGTGCGATATCACGCCCCAGCGAGGACGATGATTTGGGTGAAATCTAGTGAGGATGAGCGATTTCTCGGGTCGGGGCGTGACAAGTTGGTATCAGAGCGGTTCCATTCTCTAGACCATGAATGAATTTCTTTGACCTTCAGTTTCTTCTCTATCGAAATTAGTTGACTCTAAGTTGTTTCGCAACCGCATGGCTCATGGATCTACTTGATGCTACATTGGATGTTCCATACAATAAGTCTATATTAAGTGCGTACGTCTGCCACAAGTATGTCGTGACTATCACGCTATCTCCGAGTGCCATCGGAGAATATTGGTTGCACGAAATGCAACGAGTTATGAAATGTTGGTTTCCCGAAGTGCAACAAAGTTACGAGTCGTTGGTTGCACAAAGTGCAACGAATATGGTGATGTTGGTTGCATGAAGTGCGAAGAGATATGTATTGTTGGTCGCATGAAGTGCAAAGAGATACGTGTTGTTGATTGCGCAAAGTGCAACGAGTCAATATATGAGGCGATGTGTGTTATGTTGCTATGCGAATGGATAACGAACATGTTGAACAGATGGAGTAATGTTACGAATTGTTGGTTGCACCATGTGCAATGGTTTGTTGCATTGGTGTAGCACGTCACGTGAATTGTTGCGTCGGTACAATAAGTTGAGCTACGGGATGTTACATTGGGTATGATTACGCAAACGGACATTACATGCGTCGAACGGATTCGAGTAGTGGCTTTGAGTATCGAAAAGGAATCATTGCACGAGTTACAACAATAGGATTGAGAAATCATGGAGCGATTTGAACGAGTCGAGTTGGTCGCTAGTCGAATTTGAGTAGGCGAACATTTATGTTGGCCGAATGTTACGTTGAGCTTTGAATAAGCGAATGTTGCGTGTGTGATCGATATGATCGCCAAGGCACGATTAGATTTGAATGAATGTCAAACTTAGATGAATGACTATCATGTTGGTCCAGTTGTTGTGCCAACTCGAGTAAGCGAACGCTAGAGCTGGGATCGATAAAGATCGCCATGGGATAGTTAACTTGAAATAGATGTCGGACTTATGCGGATTGTAAAGTTGAGTAATGACTCGATTTCGAGTGGTATATGTAATACCACTTGTGCGATCTGTATAGTGAAGTATTGTATCGATAACGATAGGCTCGATTTCTGAGTGGTATATGCAATACCACTTAGCGATAGATGTGTTTAGCCGTTTGGTGACTTGTAATAGAATGCATCGAGACGATTGTGTCGATTACGATAGGTTTGTCCTCAACGGATGGAGTAGTACCGAGACTTGAGTGGGAATGACTCGATAGAATTCGATGCAAGTATGCTTCGATCAATAGAGTTGAACGATTATGCGCGAAGTCGTATCCATGAATGATTCGTCGGATAGGATTCATTAAGTATAAGTCAAAGGATAGACTGAGCATAGCGAAGGATTGTTGCATTGATAAAATAGTTGACTCAGTCAGAATTGAGTTAAGTCGGTATAAAAACTGTTCGGAACGAGTTGAGTAGGTACGAAGTAATAGTGCAAATGAATTTGAGTTAGCACGAAGAGTCGGTAGCACGATGTGAAAGTACAAGTTAGGAATATGAGAATGGACATATGAATTAGAGATTGTGTCTCGATGATGGTAGTTAGTTACAACAGGATGGATTATGATGCATACACGACTTGATTCGTATTCGAGTTCGGATAATAATAGTGATTGCAATGAATTAGAGTTTACGAGAAAGAAAGAAGTTTAGGTTATACATTTCGACGATGGTATCGAGGTGTATCAAAGATGATATGTGCTAACTTGGGAATACTCTGATTGAATGAACAAAAATTATATTGTACATTATTGTAGGATGAATTAGATACAAGTTAAGTTAATGGCAATTTGGATGATAATTGTAGGAATGCTTTGAAGAATTTGAGAGTGGATGGATATTACTTGGATAAAAACGAAAGTGTCTGGATTGCTTCGTGGATAACCACTACGTTGACGTTCTTATCTTGTACGAGAGCAGAACCAGCCTCGCACATGCGTCATGCCAATTAGGATGACTATTCTGCGTGAGCGCTGGTATGGTGATTCATGTCCAGCGGGGATGGTCGAACTTACAAGGCGTGGCAAATTGGATTTAGACTTGTGGTTTGATGTAAAGGTGAATTTGAGGATAGTTGCGATATACAGAGTGTGTGTCAGATATTGATTGTGGGTAGATAGACTCATACTCGAGACGAACAAATATCGTTCGGTTAGCGATATTGTTAACGATAGTACATGAGTGATTCGAGTAGTAATGACACACAATATGCATGAGTGATTCGAGTAGTAAACGACACATCAGTTGCGCAGGGGCAGATAAATTATGCATTGATAAATTTTGTCAGCTTATATAAAGTCTTATAGGAATTGTCGGGAATTGATTTGGCTCCGCGATAGGATATATTATGGTTCGTAGTAATTGTCCCTCGTTGATGATCTTCAATTATCGAGCATAATTTTGGGGCAGATGACCCTAGAAGACTTGACCGCCAAATTAAGTGAATGTTGAAGTCCTATAGGATGACCTAATGAAGTCGCATAAGAAATTTCATCGAGGATGAAGGATGATGTAGTACATGTTGAGGATAATTCTAAACGATTGAGTCTCGTGTTTCGAAAGTTAGCGAGTAGCCTTCGACTAGATTGATATGGCCAGAAAATTTATGATCGATCGAATAAGTAAGTAAATAGACTTGGTTGGTCAATGATCGAATAGTTGTTGAGGAACATACTTAGCATAAGTGATGCGGTAAGGCGATTGCAAGAATTTTGTAATGCACGAGAGCGACGAATAGTAGAACGACCCTAATAGTTGTGTCGTAGATCGGTTTGAGTAACGGTTAGGCTATGTGTGTTGAGCACATGATCTATGTTACAAAACGAACTAGTTGGGATTGACTCGAAAATTGAGTAAGGAATTCCTATTCGATCAAGAATCGGAAATGGACGTATCGTAAGAGACCTTGGGTCGGAAAGATTGTTGCTCGTAGACTCAAGTTGACCACTTGTATCGGGAGAGACTAAGCATGTTGTATGGATAAGTTACCTAGCGGGGGTAGCCCCAAACGCGATGCATAGATAGTTTCGGGAACGTGAATTGTGTTGGAATAGTTGCGTACAATGCATAGTACGAATTGTAGACGAAGAAAATTTGGACATGTAGGACTTAGTCCATGTCATTGAGGCAAATTCGGGAATAGTTGACTATGGAATTGAGTTATACGAGGGATAGAAAATGATTTGACGAGTAGGCGTTACAGAGAATTGTTGCGATCGGATGCGCAATGACTTAATGCAATGCATGCATTAGATAGCCGTCTAGAAACTTATGGTATCGAAGTTACGGTTTTGAATTAAGTTATATGCTGAAATGTTGGGAGGATGATCGCGTGTTATGGAATAATGCATGTGAGAAGTATTTTAGGAATAGACGCTAAGATCTGACCAAGTCGAGTACGGAATAACTGGTGCTTAAGAATTTAAATTAAGCATGTTAGCTTTGTCCCGATATCCTACAACCGAGCTTGGCTGAAATGTATATATTGGTAGGATGACTAAAATATGTGTATGATCCAAACTAAGTGGTATGATTCAAACGATAGTGGCACGAGATCGTGAAACGATCTAGTGAAACACTTGGATTAAGTGTTGGTTTCGGTTCGAAAATGAACCTTGTTTTGAGTGGTATATTACGTAATGTCCCGCTCCGCACGGTGCATTACGATGAGTCATTGACTTGAAGAGTTGTGTTGACCCGATGAAGTATTAATGCAAATCGATACAAAGCATAAGTTCGGTTTGAATAAAGTATTGATATTGATTGATCTGGTGGGTAGGTTATGCTTTTACGCTGAATCATAAGGGGTCGACATTTTGCCTATTCGAGAAGTTGTCCGAAAAACTAAAACGTCGCCTTGCAACGGATTGTGGCATGGGCACGGTAGGCCGAATCAGTCGAATAGTTCAACGGAATGGCTAGGTCAGAAGAGTTAGCCGTGTAACCAAGTTATGGAATCGTGTCGCTTCAGCTCGGCGAAACGACAAGGCGTGTCGGCTTAAGGTTGGCGGGTTCTCGAATCTCTCTCCCTACTGCTTCACGCTTAATAAAAATGTATCCCTTGTATACGATTATGGCGATTGAGTTAGCGAGCGTAGCTCGGGCGATTAAAGGTCTTAGGGTGTGTCGAACATTAAGAATAAAACATTGAACAATTAAAGCGACGTGCATCAGGTGCACGGGTCGTGGTAGGACAGCGATGGTAGGACATTAATAGAAAAATATCGAGAAGTGCATCATGTGCACGACTCCGAGAACATTAAACACTAGTCCTAGAATACTGATTATGACGTTAAGCGTGCCTTTGCGCACAGAAGCTACAAATGACTAAGTAAGCAAAATGGGGCAAGTTGTGGTGCAATGTCGTGGAACCTGTCGTAACATTGAAATATATACTTTGTGCACTGAGATATGCAGTTGTGGCACAATTGCTACGGAACTGCTGTTACGTGAATAACTTATGATTGGAACGCATTCGGTATAAGATACGAGAAGTCTAAGCCGTTGGGCATCGTGCATCAATACGGATGTGTTGGGGCATAATGCCGATGGAACTTGAGGTAGAGATGAAGGATTATGTTTATGGAATATGAGATTGGTTGGAATGATATGATTTGTTTGCTATGGTGCGTATTGCATGGTCAATGGACTCGGATGTCCCGTGCATGGGTGTGGCTTCCCTCGAACGGTTATGACCGGGGCACTGGACTGTTTGGCCTAGGAGGGAATTGTGTTTGGAATTTATGGTGCACTTCATTAGGACGGGTTGCGATCGGCTAGTATTATGATAAGCTATGATATCAGTAAGTTTGGGATCCTTCGGATACTGGCCTAGCAATCCGTACTGGAGCGATCATAGTCTTACACATATGATACCAAGTCCATTATGGTACGAAACACCGTGACCTTCATATAGATAGGGCCGGTGGGCTGAGATTAGAATTGGGTGAAGGTGCAGGGCCTGTCTTCCTTATGCATATGTCTAAATTTGGTTGGTTGGTTGCGTGAATTGTATGGTTGGTTATGCATATTTCTAATTATTGCAGGCTAAGTGAAACGAGACGGAAACATGTACGAATCACTATGCTTATGTTCAGATTATGTCTAACTACATATGCTGTAGGGACACGATGTTGGAAATATTTATATTCAGTTGCTATGCTTGAATATTGCCATAAAACTGATCCTAAAGCTAAATAGAAAGATTACTAAATAAAGATGCATGTTTTCACTACATTTACTTAGTGTTGGTTTCGGTGCGAGTGGGTCTTGATCACTGCAGCGAGGACGAAAGCACTAGTCCACCACTAGTTGCTTGCAGGTTCAGGATATGTTCAGCTTAGGGCGGGGCTTGGCTTGGACGTGTCGAGGCATGGAGTCCTTAGCATTTCAAGAGGAGCTACCGCATTGGCATTTGGACTTGCAACATAGAGATGTTCGGTCGAAGACTACTTGTTATCTATAAAAAGGCATAATGTATGGAACAATGTAATCCTTTGTGAGTTAAAAAGATCATGAGCATTGTTACCAGTTGGCATATTTAGACGGACTTTTTCAAGCCTTTGTAACCTTCAGTTCATTATTAATAAAAGAGATTCTTATTGTATACTATGTTTCCTTCCCTTGCTTGTTTTATCAAATTAAGATAATCTTATGTGAACCTATTATCTTGCCTTGTACGAGCGCAACTTCAGGCTTGTGCGGCATCACACCCCAGCGAGGATGTTGATTCAGGTAAAATCTAGCATGGATGAGCGATTTCTCGGGTCGGGGCATGACAATATAGAGCCTCCTATCGATGGCACACGTGCTGGTCAGAGGCACGAGTCTTTTCCCAATTACTGGTGCAGCAGTAGTGGCATTCGTAGTGCATGTAGCTCATGCCGACTTAGGCCAATAGTATGCAAAGCCTATGTCTTGGACTCCTTCCTGCACCTTGGGTTTGAAGTCATTCAGGCGATCAAAAGCGCCACTTTTCACTTGGGCTACATTGTTCCTGCGCCTATTAGCAGGCACGTGTGCCATTCGTGATGCTTTTCCCTGAGAACGGGCATCATAATTCCTAAAATTACATGCCAGGAATGGAGCCGAGAGTGATATCGCCCTTGTGCATGGCAAAAATTATGCCGACGCATGTTGGTCTTCTTCAGCAGGCAGTGGGTAGGCTATACAAGCCATAGGCACCCACGCCTTTCTCATCTTCGTAGGCTTTGTCGGCCTAGGAGAAAGGCCTATGCTACCCTCAGAGAGAATCTCCTTGAATGCTGATTGGTCGAATTTGACGACCAATGTCTTCACAGTAGTTTCGAGCATGTTCGTGTCAGACTACATCAGAGCCTTCTCCTTGGAGGAGAAGGAAGTCTCCAGCATAGTCGTCGTCTAGTTTCACATCTCCTTTGTGAGTTTGAAGGGAAAACTTCGAAGGTTTTAAACGAGAATGCAAGAAGGAACCCTTAGGCGGGAATCCTAATTACATTTTATTTTTGATCTGGGTTTTGATGGTGGAGGGTTGATTTTTACTCCGTTGACAGTCTGTCGGTGAGAGAGACTGTCGAGCTTAAATTCACCGGCTAAGGGGATCGAAAGAACTCTTTATGTAATGCACGAATACTCTTGAGGAGATGGGAGAAAAGAAGGGTTTTAAATAGAGGAGAGCCCCTCATATTTATAGTTGAGAAGAAGAGTTGTACACGCGCCTATGATTAAGTAGGCACGTGGGTCTTCAACTGCCACATGGTGCTCCTAAATAGGAGTAGGATGCAACCATGCATGCACTTCACTGGTGTGGGGTCATGGCTGACTGCCACATAGCAGATGGTTGGGATTTGTTGTTGGAGAAGATCTTGAACTGCTCAGAATCTGTTCTTTGGCGTGACTAGGTCTTTTACACGTGGCATGCGCCTAGTTTTACTATTGCCTATAAGACACCCGCGCCTAGGAATCATTGTCCTAGGTGGCGTGTGTTCATAATGGTAGAGAACTGTAGGCACGGGAGTAGAAGCACACACGCTCAGAGGATAATCTGGGTAGCACGCACCTAAATGATTAGGCAACACACGCCTAAGTGATTTCTAACAACACGCGCCAGCCTACACTATTTTCGAGGTGAATGAACTCTATATTCTATGTTTATTCTTTGCATGAGGATCAAAATGCTCAGTCGAAGTCTCGAGAGAAGCTCAACTCATTAAATGCAGCCTCGGATAAGTAATTATGAGGCGTAAGTGGAGACGTAGAGGGTTGGATGTGCCTAGATAGGTGAGGCACATTGTAAAACCCCTCAAAGTTAAAAGAATATTTGGTTTAATTAAATATTTTTTTTGGATTTTATTTATTTCTAATTTATTTTATCCTTTTTATATTATATAAAATGGCTATAGTCATGATTGAGTTTGAATGTGCAAAATGACTAAAAAGTATGGCATGCCTAGTGTAGTCGCGTGCTTTGACTAGCATACTAGCCATGTTAGGAATTCCATGGTTATATTTTAGTCTCTTGCGTGTTAACAATTCAAATTGTGGCACAGGTCATTTTTATTTAATTAATTAGTTTATATAAACCTGTATGACTTTTAGGCGAGCCGGTTGCACCAAACCTTTCCAAACTTCTTCCAAGCCAAACCTAAACCTATATAGGCATATTGGAAATTAAAATACATTAATAAATATATATATTTTTATATTTATTTACATTTTGGATTGTATTTATATATATAGATTTAACTATTTCTATATTAGGAAAGACATATTTAAATCCTCAATCAAATCAATTAGCCAACTCACCAAACAACCCAATCATACAAATAGACCCCGACCATCGAGTGGTCGGCCAAGAAAACCCCCCATTGGCCAAACATCTATAGGGAATCGGATTCCAATTCTATACATGCATGCAACCCAAAAGGCCCATATATATACATCAACTTATACCCAAACCCTAACCCTAACTTAATTACTCCCATCATCTTCCTCTCCATAGCTGACCACACCCCTTCTCCCCTCCATATCTGACATCACCCACATCCCCATAGCCCTCTAACATCATCCCCTCCATTATATATCTCTCCATCGTCCACAAAAACTCATCTCCTCCACTATACATCCATCCAACCACTCAAACAAACCCTAAAAACTCCATCTTTCTCCTCCAACCATCTAGAGACATTGCCAAACTCTTCAAACTCATTATGAAGGGATTAGCAAGCAAGGATAGTAAGAAAGGTGGGAGCTTTGGCAAGGAGGAGTCTCCACGACCCATCTAGTAAGGACTTTCGGTAAGGAACCCATCTTTTTCCATCTCAAACCCATGCTATAATTTTGTATAAATTCTGTTATTAAATCAGTAATATTTTATGCCATATTTTATGTATTTTCATCTATAAAAGTTCCATGATTAATGGTTGTGATATTCATGTTATGGTAGGATCGATTTTAGCCCCGTTTTGAAGGAACTATAAGATATTGATGGACATTTTTAAAATTGAATTTTATGTAGGTTAATATATAGAAAAAAATGTTTTTTAAATTGTTTTTTCACGATTTTATCAACTCAAATCTGGTCGAAAAAAATAGGGGTCGAAATTAGCTTTTTCGGATAATCTACCAACCTAGAATGTCCCAAAATAGTAGCATAACTTAACCCTTAAATTTATGATATATTCTGTGAAATAATGTATTTAAATTCTGTTTAAAATATATTTATGTGTATTTTAGCCATATCGGATAATTGGCTATGTCCCAGGCAAGTTTTAGATAGACTAGTTGATATAGAAGTTAACTAGCCATATATTTCTTTAGAGTTTTTAATTCTGGAATTTCAGAGATATTTCTGTAGAAAATAGTTTAAATATTATTTCTATGAATTTTAGATGATTTTTTAAGTGTGTTATTGAAGTAGGGACATAACCGACTAATTAGAATTCGAAAACCCTAAAACTATGTTCTGATGTCTCGTGGAACATGTGCATGTGGTGTATGAATCTAAATAGTTCCACGAAAGATTTGAATATATTTAATGTGGTTTAAAACATTATTAACTAATTAAGTCCTACTATAAGTTTCATTAGTAATTACTTAAACTAGTTAAATAATTATTTATGAGCGTTGGATTTCGGAGACGTGGACATGGGAGCGACCCTTCGTCTTCACACTGCAGAATCAGGCAAGTGCACATTGCTATTGTTCAGTTTATGTTCTAATTTTTCCTGTATTTTTCTGTTATTTTATTTATTGTATTAGACCTTAGGAGTTATATCAATACGGGCTTCCGAATTATATTCGGGTGTCATTCAACTGATGAGTTGTCTAATATTCATATATAGAGCCTGCGTGAGATTTATGGATTATTTCCATAAAAGACCTATATGATACAACACGTGCTTGACACATTTATTATCCTGATACTTGAGCCTGATTACCTGAGCTACCAAATTTCCTGATACCGGTAGGTTAAGATTGGTTATGTAATTTTATCTTTCTTTTAGATGTGTCATAGGATTGCCGTCTAGATAGAGGTCAGAACGGTAAGTTATGGTTGTAACTTATTGATTCTTGAGCGTAGAGGACAATTACTACTTATGCGGGCTATGTTGTGCACATACACTTATATATATGTATATATATTTATTCGGAGAGGACCTTGTTTCATGAGTTACAACCTCTATTAGTTACCGTTAAGACTCCAGTACTAGAGCTACGGCTATATGTACACTCTCTTATTTACCATTAAGACTCCAGTACCAGAGCTGTAGAAATAAGTATACTCCTGCCCTGTTGTATTTACTTTGGAGATGTCTGCACTTGCGAACGTTGTCCTCAAAATGTCACGTCAGTTTGGTTTAGATACTCTGATATTTCATTTACTTACTGCACTTTAGCTTGTATATTATGTGCCTTGCTATGTCCCCTGAGGACCTGGTTATTCCCCAGATTTAGCTGACGAGATCTTTTCTAAGGAGTACGGTCCTAGAGTCTGTTCTTCTATTGCACCAGCTGTGGTCGACGAGGTTGATCCAGAGTAGTTTTTCACGGACATCTATTTCTATTTTTCTTTAATTCATGTCAGAGCTGAGACTTGTAGCGGATATTCTTATATTTTCATCTGAGACTTGTATCATTGGGTTTTCTGTGTGACTTTTATATTTCTATTTGACAGTATTCTAGTTCCTTTATTTTCAGCACGATATGCTTTCTTATTATGTGATTCTTTATTTTGTGGATGAGTATAGTTCTGTGCCTACCATGTGATTATTCTACAGCTTAAGATACTTTCCATTGGTCCATTAAATTAGATATACCTATGGGATGTGTCTGCTGGCATGCTACATGTTTTAGTCCTTATGGACTTTGGGACTGGGGCGTGACACACATGTAGAAGGAGAGGCGCGCCCTAAGTGTGGCACGAGTAGCATAGTTCATCATGACTCCTCGGTCTTCGTGTTTTAGCCGTCTTTTGTACGAAGATCGTAGCATTTTTGCCCAAGGTTTGAGAATGGGGGCGAGGGTAACATAACACATAGGTGAGGCATGAGTAGCATGGTGCCTAAATAAGGCACGAATGACATAACGCCTAGGTGAGACATGAGTATTATGGCCCATGCTTCTACAGTTACCTCTAGTCGCTCCTCTTGGTGCTGGCGATCTTGCAATGATCACATTGAAGACTTGTCCCTCTTGACCATCAAGCCAAGAACTTAATTACTAGTCCTTTAACCACTATATCCTCGATCATTTTTACCAACTAATTTCCTCAAGGTTTCGTCCTATATTTTTATTTAATCCTTGAATCTAAAAATCAATTAGTAATAATGATCTACAATCATCTAATTCTCGAAAAGTAAATCCAATCTCCTTTCTCGCAAGCTTGTAAATTCATAAAAACTTGTTCAATTATTTCAATCATTAATTCATCATCAATGAATCACATTGTGCCTTGAGGACGTCTATCCACCTTTGGTCACAATACCCCATTAAACACATGCTGTCCTAAAATTTTATAACCCTTGTACACTAGTTGCAAAAATTACTACCACTAGATAGAAATGGCATACGACATCTCTAATCCTATCTTATCTATAAAGCGACTATGATTTCAATAAACAACTAATTTATATTGTAACTGTAGCATCCGCTACAGAATTTTCTATTTTGATTAGTGATTAAATGAATAAATAACATTAGGAATTTTATTTGGGAATTTATGATATTCTTTACATAATTTTTAACTATACTATTATTATTTTGAAAGGCTTATAGAAATTTTGTGAGGATGCACGGGCTTACTCTAGAGGCCAAATACTTTATTTTGGTTCTAGACGGTCAAATATATTTTCTATAATTTTTTGGTACTTTTTTAGAATTTTTAGATAATCAAATATAGGAAAAACCAATTTTCTAGGACTTCCAGGATTTATTATAGAAAACCTAAGACTAAAAGTTGATCCCAAACATTTTTCTAGGGTTCAATAGGTTATTTTATATTTTTAGAATTTTTCCAAATTTTTTTACCTTTCTCCCAAATTATTTACCCAGTCAGCAAACAACCCGGCCCACCTGTCATTCTCCGCATAGTCGGAGAGATGGCCCGCCCGTCAGTGACCCAGCTTCGTAGGTCAGCATTGACTCGATCTTCGAGCCATTTTTGGAGTCCAAACCGAATCGAGCTCGGGCTAAGCTAAGCTGACAGCTCCCTGATCTGTTGGATCTTGGAGGGAGCTACGCAGATGGTGACTCGTGGCTTCTCCAGAGCCGCGGCTCAGACCGACAGCCTATCTCCCTTTATATATATATATATATATATATATATATATAATATATATATATATATATATAGAGAGAGAGAGAGAGAGAAAAAGAGATAGAGAGAGAGGGGGGGAGAGAGAGAGGAAGGATAGGCATCCCCACACTTTTTGCATTAAAATATATATATATAGAGAGAGAGAGAGAGAAAGAGAGATAGAGAGATAGAGGGGGGGAGAGAGAGGAAGGATAGGCATCCCCACACTTTTTGCATCCCCATGTTCACATCCGTTGGATGTGCTTTAAGTCATCTAATCTTATCCATTGGTAAATCAACGGTTAAGATTAGAGGACTTAAAGCACCATCCAACGGTGTAAATAGGGGAGAAACCTGGGGATGCAAAAATTGTGGGAATCTTTATCCTTCCCTATATATTTATGTTAGTTTTTCGAAAAACCCTATTTTTATGGCTGAATTTGAGAGTTTTTGATCTTCAGAGACTCCCAACTTTGGGAATCGATTGCTGCCAATCCAGAAGAGCTTTTCGTGCGTCGTTTTTTTATTGGAAGCCTATCGAGATTAGGTTTCTGAATGTCTAATTTATTTTCAAAAATTTTGAACCTAAGTTTCTGGAAAATTCATAGTGTCAATTGTTCAAAATTTGACATGTTTCAGTATTTTCGAGATTTCAGGAGAACCAGGAATCAGAATCATGAACCGTATGAAGTTTTGAAATTTTGATATAGAGACATACGACATATAATTTTTTCAGAAATTAATACTTTCATCTAACATTTTAATTAATTCGTAGAACATAGTTTAGTCGACGAATTATCGATTTGGTCATGGTTAGCCATAATGGCGATATCTTTTGACCAAAGCATGATTTGAGACACGATTGATTCTAGTGCACTCATGACGCTGAAATCTACTAAGATGCACACCAAAGTCATAGAGTTTGTATTATTTGACTACTTAGTCATCGATGTGCCTCGATTTGCATGTTACGGGTCCCGAATTGGAAACTGTGACTTTTTCGGGCCAAAAACTTGTGTTTAATCTTTATTTCAGAATTATATTAGATTAAATTAGGTTTTTTGATAATTTATTACATAATTAAATAGAATTAATTAGGTTAAACTATTAGCCACTTTTTAGAAATTTTTAGAGTGGGATTTTCATATATAACTTATGATTATTTATGTGACGGGGTAGATCGGTCTACGACATCGTAAGTTGTGACTTCATCATCTAGCGGAGCAAGACAAGTATCACGATGACCTATATTGCCTTTATTTTATGTTTCATGTTATTCTTTTCATTAAACTATTAGTCTTATCTTTTATACCATTGGTGAACGAGAGTTATACTTGTTACCAAGACCATACATGTTCACTTAATATTTTTGTTCCATGTTCTATCTTCAGTGTTCAATATTTAAGTTCAAAGTTAATGTTAAAGTGATCAAATTTAATTGTAAGGGAGTTAGGAGGGAAATACCACTAGTATGCACGTGGTCTACGTAATGCACAAGTTTTCCCAATGTCAAAGTTGATAGCAGTCGTTGTAACTCACGTACTGACTGCCGGATGTCCTAACCCATCCACATATGGAACACTTGTATTCTAAAACACAAAGTACATGTGATTTAATTCGTGTTGATATATTGTTTAGTAGTTTGTCTTATATTAGTCATTCTCTCGTATTGTCTTCGTGTCTTAATTATACCTTCAATTGTTCCATGTCGTAATTGTGCTCTCAAATTGTTTCCATGATATAGTGGTTCCTTTTGTATCATATCATACTCATCTTTTCTTTATTGCTATTATTCATGCTTGTATATTATATTGTGTAATGTAGTTTATGGTGATCTTGCTCTAATCCTGACTGGATAACTGTTTTTCAGTTTTAGACGACATGGTTTACCTCAAGGTTTATGGTGCGTATCTTGGTAACACTGACGATACCATTGTGTCGGTTGCTTCTAGTGATGCGGAGTAGCATATTTTTTCCTTATGCTCTTTCGTATTATTCTTATCTAGTGAGCTCATAGGACTTTAGTTTAGTTGTTTTATATTTATTTTTAGCGGGTTTGTTCCCGAAAAAAATCTGATTGTAGTGGATCTTTCTCTAAATTATTTATTGAAACTTTAAGTTTAATCTCTTTGTATTGACTTAGTTGTGGATGATATATGTGGACTGTGTACTTGTATGGATAATTCTTATCATAGACAATGTACTACCGCCGGTGCTGCGGCATAGGTTGGGCTTGGACACGTACTCGTATCCCAAAAACGGGTGCGGGTTGTGACAATAACCTAGGAATCTTTTGTAAATTCTATAAAGTACGATCATTCGTATCTCTGAAATATGAAGGGATGAGAAACAATGGCATGAGAAAGTAAATGAAGAATAGTCGAGAGCGAATAGAAAGTTTAAAGACAATAGAGAAATTTCTCAAAGAATTATCAAGGCAGTTGTGGATTGTGATTCCTGTAAAACCCATAAATTTCTACTACAATTTTTTTAAAATTTTACTTGATTTTTTTTTGTAATACGTATTGTACGTCGCATGCGAATGTGCGTTTTTCGTATTTGCTCATCGAGTGCGAATATGTGCGAGGTACATATTTTTAGAAAATATTTTTATTATATAGAAACATAGTTTTCAAGATAATATATTGTAAATACTTTCTCGCCTGAAGTTGTCAAAACCATCGCATCAAGATTTTTCCAAAATATTATTTATTTTATAGTTTAAATATAATAGCAAAATTTAGAAAACGATGATCGTGGATATTTGCATCCGAGATTCATGAATACATTTTAATTTCTAATTTTCAAAATTAATTAATATAAATATTTTATTATTGGAAAAGATATTTTGAAAATAATGTTTGGTTTAAATTTAAATCAAATTTGAATGAGATTTTTATGGATCACCTGGATAGTTTAATTTAATGACGGGATTTATCTATATGGGTTGGTTTGAATTTAATTTGATTTAAAATAGATTTAAAGGGGATTAGTTTAAATTGTTTGAACTAAAAAATGACGTTATCTAATGGGGATTTAAACCTTCACCCAATCCTTATCCGACTCGGAGCACCACCACCTATATAAGGAGAACCCCCATTGCTCCTTTTTCCATAAAATTTTACAAACAAATTCTCCGCCACATTGTGCATCGTGTCCATGAACCTTCTCCATCCACTATTCATTCCTTCGTACAAATACAGAAAATCCTTCCATGTTCGACACACCGGACATCATCCCCACTCGCCTCTACTGCCAACAATACCGACCCTGCCTCGCATACCCTGACACCATCATCAACGCCAAAACAGACCACCATCGGCCACTCCGGTCGGCGACCCACCAAGGCACACCACCACCATCGTCACCATCACAGCCACTCGTCTCCGTCACCAGCACAGTCCCCTTTCCTCACCGCGACTCAACTTCTTCCCGATCAATAGCTACCCGTACCTCACCGCCATCACCCCTACCACCAGCAAGACCACAAAATCCATCCACCACGACCACGACAACCGCCGGAACCATCCGCAGGCACCCCATCGCGATAATCGCCGCCACCCAGAGAAAAAAACCAATCATGACACCCCAATAGACTAACCTCCACCGCACGAGTGACGCAGACTCATCCCAAGTCGAGCGCCGCTGCTCCGGGGAAGCATCGAGTTCAGCCCTATCCGCCGACCCCACATTGCCGCATCATTCGAACCCAGCTAGCCGCCCGATCACTCCTCCGCCCCGCTTCCTTTTTACGAGCCCCGTCTGCTGTTCCCCGCTGCGACGAGCACCGGCGACCACCAGAGCCGGTCAACCCTCCGACTCTCCCCATATCAGCCCGTCCCCTTTTTCAGCCTCCGCTCGTGGACGGTCGAGAGCGCCTCCACAGCCACGGGAAGCCACGCCCGACCTGGCCTCCTCGTCCTTTCGGCTCGTGCGTACAGCCCGCCACCGTCGCCGTGCAGCCGGGACCTCTCTCCGCCTCTCCTTCCTACCTCTGTACCCTCCGGAAGAGGACCGCCCACCGCTGACCTGGAGCATCCACCGCTCGCGAGAGCGCCGGTGAGCCGCTCCGCCGAAGACCCACGCGGCCACGCCCCTCGAGCATCTCCTAGATCCGACACCGCCGGTAAGCCTGCCTCTCTCACCCTCGTCCCTTTCTCCCCCTCTCTCCCGGAATTCTCTCGCCGCTCTTTTTCCTTCCCCGAGTTTTCTCTCTCTTATTCACCCTTATTTTTTAACACTCACACCCTTTATTAAGAGGAACAACAGCAATGAGCAGCGATTGTTATCTTTTATTTTTGTAAGTTTTGAAACACATGATTAATATATAATTTATGTTATTAATATATAAATTGCCATAAGTGTTTATTATGAAATTATTATTATGTTATTATTTTTCTTCTCACAAAATAAATAGCTAATAAATATTTTCCAAAATTATTTTGACAAAACTCAAATAGCCCTAAGACATTTTCCTATATTTTATTAAAATATGTGGAGTAACGAAAATTTATTTTTCTACAAAAATTTGTATATTTCATGAACTTGAAATTTAGCCTAAAAATATAAAAATCATATAAAAGACAGCTTCTAAATTATCATGTAATCTCAATTAGATATAAAATATTTTTCTAAGTAAATTATAGTTTCAACCTAAAATGATTTCACTTATAAACTACTTTGACCAATAAAAATTTAGTTTTCAAATAATAATTTTCTAAAATAGTATAACTATCTATTTTACTCTCTTCGAATATCGTCACTAGCAACGACTGATCTTAATCCTCATCTTTTGCAAATTCTTACCTCATAGTGTCGACCCTAACTAATCTGATTATTCTGGATTCAAAGGAACAGTCTGTCCCATCACCGGAGGTCGTCTTGCGTAGATGTAACACGAAGTCATATTCTATGCCACCTTGATCATCGCACCAGATCGGACGCAACACCAGGCAAGATACCTTGCTATTTATACTGTTTATATTCAGTCTGTATTTTTGTTATTGCATATCACTGTATATTTATTTCCAATTCTTCTAGCTATACCATTAATACAGTTCATGATTACTACCTGTACAGTGATATTAGCTTTACTTTGTTTATTATCCTTTGATTACATATGGACCTAGAGTTAAGGGACTACCATCTGTAGTGTATTACATAAACCTTGACACAGTTGTACCACGAGTATGTGTGAGATGAGTAGCATATAGCCTCCAGACTTGTGTGTTGGCTGATCACTAATGCGTATGGGACGTGCGTTAGGTCTAACTGTCAATAGGTGCATGTTAGAAGACTTGACGGTTAGTAGTGTTACATGGTCGTGGATGCGACTGGATAGGTGCATCGGATGGGGAGAACATTTCCTTGTCGTATGGGCTTCGATTACACATTCCCTTGTAACCCGGAAGCTCCGCTGGAGATACGGGTATGATGACCCCCCTCAGGTTGGCCACTGTCATTTTTGAACGACGTGCGCTTAGGTCATTGGTGCCCAAGTGGGGACTATACCAGATCCTATTTACAGCCAGGGCTCATGCGACGAAAGGTTTATTCTTAACTGCATGTTCACTTTAGTATGGTTAGATACCTTATTGATGTCTTGTCACTTACTTTTATTTGTGGCATATTTATATTCAGTATTTACATGGCATGTTCTTCTTGTATCTTGTTACGTCCCTCTGAGGACCTGGTGAATTCTCCACGTGTGTCTTTTGTGGTTTTCACAGGTGCTCTAGCCAAGGCCTTTTCTTCGAGGATGATTACACTTGGATCGTCTTCGCATCGCTCGACAAAATTTCGTTATCATGTATTTTTCTCTTTTTAGTTGGTAGTGGATTTGTCTCCACCCAATGATTGTATACATGACAATTCCAAGTGATTTTATATGATTATTTTTTTACAATTGTGGATGAGATTTAGTTTTCCTTGGATTACTGTATTTTACAGCTTATGTATACATACGAGGGTTCCCTATACTTCGTATATATATAGCTGGCATGTCTACATACTTTGTCCTAAGTATTTTGGTATTGGGGTGTTACAATTCCAAAGGGTTTAATCCTATTTGCAGGTTGGCTTGGTACAGTAACGTCACCGAGACTACTGATTTGACCTGTATGGGCCACCAAAAAAAGAATTAAATCTCCAGTCCCAAAATATATAGGAATAGGAATATGTATACATGTCAGCTACGTATTAAGTGGACTCCAATTCAGCTCGAATATGTTTAAGTTGTCTATGTTGGGTTGTTGTATCTATATATCATTATGATAATTTTATATCTCAATCTACTGAAGATAAATCCATCGTAAGACTAAGTGCACTAATATTGATCATGCATTAACACACTAGATCCTATAAACAACTAAGAATAGACAATGTATAATAAGTTGACCAGACTCTATTACAATCGTCTGAACAAGCTTATAGAGAATAATAAAGCTTGCAAAACTAGACTATATAGCAGCATGGTCAAAGTAAAATAAAAAATAATATTGGACGAATATGGAATGGTATGAACTGATATATACCTAAATTCTTGGAGAAGCAATCATCAATCCTCCATATAATCTACAAACGAGCTCATCAAAATCTGGAGAGATCACCAGGTCCTTAGGGGACTAGCAAGATATATATAAACATGCCAAATGTAACAGTATAAAATATACATAGAACAAAAAAAATAGTCATGAACGAATCAACTGATACACAAGAAACTACGACACCAAGAAACTAAGACACAAGGAAACTAAGACACTGGAATGACATACTAGAAGTGTGGTACTAGATGTTGCTACAAGTAAATCAGGGTAACCGCAACTCAATAGAAGCTCACAGTCCTATAGTAAGTAGGCCAATGGGGAATCCCTAACTATAGTAAATCTCCTTCGCAGCCCAATGGATGCTCACGAACGAGGTGGTCAGCTATAGTCAACGTCTAATAATATGTCAGGGTTAAGTCAAGACAAATACAAGTAATCAAATCAAGTCAGGCCCAAGTCCATGTGATGACATCAAGTCAATCTTGCAAGAACACGAACATCTAAAGAAGTGTAGTATAGCGTAGATCAAGTTTGTGATATGAAAAAGAAAGACATGCAGTATATAAGAAAACAAGTAAGAAAACATCATGAGGCATGTAAAATAATTATGTGATATTACAAAAAAATAAATAGGGACAAGAATGATTAGAAATAAACATGCATAATACTGTATAAGTTGACAAGGTATACTTGCCTAGTGGTAGTGCGTAGAACTAATAATATTCAATCAATCAATGAGCACCGAAAGTCAAACTCCTGCAAACATCACCGGATGCTGAAATAGATATCACCAACATTCTAAAAAATATCTAAAATTGACTACTCATAAGTCCAATTCTAGACATAGGGGCAAAACAAGTAATTTTGGGTCAAAATAGTGTTCGCCGTTGGACCCGCTTTGCATAAAAAAGTTTTCCAGAATGTAAGATCTCTAAAGTTGACAAATTATATACCTATGAGTCCAGATTTTTGATACGAACTTAACAATATGCCAAGTTTTGGATTTCGATGAGCCGTACACAAAATTGCCTGTTGAGTTGGATCATGGGACTGCCAACATAGTATTTCGGTTGACCTTCTCAGAATCAAACCAAACTTGGATCACAGGATCAAAAAATGACACGAGTCCAGTGGTGCAAGTTTTGTCACGAAGTGACGAATATGTACGAAGTAACTAGGGTTTTTGTAAAGGGGTCGATACGGCGTACCTCCATCGATACACCTCAAATTCGTCGTACATACGCAACGAATTCGAGTTTCGTCAAAGCCCACATATCCACAACATCCATACGCACCTTTCGATGCTCTCGGGCTATGACAAAGTCGCCTGGTTTGTCGAAACGGACACCGTATCGTGAATTTTTTTCTAAAAATTCCCTGTTTTAATTTTTTTTCTCGGGTTTGGAAATCCGATTTATCGACGCACAGTCAATGAAATCCAAATCTACAAAAAGGGTTCCGAAGCCCTATAGGTTGTCTAAAACTCTATTCCAATGGTTTTCCAAAATTATCAGTGGATTGGCAAGAATTGGCCTTCCAATATATGGTTTTGAACCAAAAAAACAATTCTGTTTTCGAATAGGTTTTGTCAACTTCGCATCGATTTTTTAGCAATCTATTGGGGTATATGTAGTTCTATTTGAAGAGGATTTAAGAGGGTGATGTTAGATATGTACCAGAGAAATTGGTTCTAGAATCCGTCGAGCTATATGAGAGAAAATGCGAACTGAAGTTGGGTGTTTGGGCTGTTGTGCTGCCGCCTGTTGCAGTCTACTATGCCTACGGCAGTGCCTGCTATGGTGGCTCCGGCGATCGTGTAGTGGTTTAGTGGGACCGCAGGTGTCGTGGAGACCCAAGGTGGCTAGCAATTCAATCACAAAAAAAAATTTGAAGGAGTTTTGGAGAATTTTTGGTTCATTTCCTAGCTCAAAACCAAGCAAGTAGACAAGATCCATGATGAAAACCATATTCTACAATTATGTTTTCAGTAAAACTACACATGTAACCCATAGGCAAAGAAATGATAAGAAAATCAATATTGTTCAAGTGTTTGGCAAGATATACTTGCCTAAGTTAAGCTCCCAGCATATACTTCTACTCTACCACCAAGAAAGATTCAAAAATCACACTCTTAGGACCCAAGACCAAGCTCCAAATCTAAGCTCAAACTCAAGAGAAATTGATAGAAAGTGAAAAGAATAATAATAATAATAATAATAATAATAATAATAATAATAATAATAATAACAACAACAACAACAACAATAATAATAATAAGGAAGAAAATAAAAAAGAGTGGAGGAAGAAAACGAAAGTGTATATATATGAGGGAATTTATCGCAGTCGTTGGATTTGCCACGTTAGCAATCTAGGACTTTAATGGATTATTCTTGTCCGTCCATAAAGGAAACCATGAAAATAATAGGCGATAGGGTCTTTCTCATGATCTGAAGGAAGCAGCTTCTATTCAATAATGCTCCTTCAGATTCTATTTGATACAGTAACGGGCCCATGATGGACTTTTCCTTTGATACTTGTCCATCTCAAAAGCAAAAGTGGCTCTTCGAGAGGCTCACGATAGTACATGTAGTATACACCATCTGGGTCCTAAGCTATAAGATCGTCTCAGAAGAATGGGCTACTATTGACCCAATATGGTAGCAGATATTGTAGAGTATGCCAGGAAGTGCATGGCCTATCAAATCTATGCATACTTCATATACTAACCATCAAAATTTCTATACTTTACAGCCGCATCATGGCCATTTGAAGCATGGGGTATAAACGATATTAGTCCCATCGGCTCCCCTTTAGTCAAAGGACATCGCTTCGGGCTGGCAATAACCGTTTACTTCTTCAAATAGGCAAAAGCCATAGCAATCAGTGAAGTGAAGACGTCAAATGTAATCAGTTTGTCAAACACCATGTCATATACTGATTCGACGTTTCTCAAGGATTATACATGACAATGGGCCGCAGCTTGCGATCTAACATTTCTATCAATTTTGTAGAAGCTTTTAAGAAAACTTTCATCAAGATACTCAAGAAGTTTATTTCGTCGAGTAAACGCGACTGGAATGAAATGCTTGGTGAATATTTATGAGCTTACCGGACAATGGTCCTGATACCAACCGACACTACACCATTTTTTTGGTTTAATGATGTGAAGCAATCCTTCCACTCAAAATTTAGATTACATCTCTTATAGTGGCTTTCTCCAATGAATTAACTACTAAAGACAATAATCACTTACGGTTGCATGAGTTGGATGCACTTGACAAGAAATATCTTCAAGCTCAACTATGCATTGAACTATACTAAGCCCGTATCTCCAACCTATGGTCATGATGCACAAAATTTCATGACTCGCTCCCAGATGACTAGATACAAGTCGGACATGTCCAGTCTACGTTATCGATGACAACAGTAGTCAGCTGTCTAGACATCATATCTCATCCAAAAAAGAATATCAATCCCACTCATCATAGTTACTAAACACGTGCCCATACCAATCACCACACTCTATATTTCACTATCCTTTATTACACCTTTTACAAAGAGAATAGGAAGACAAATTCGGTGAATGATAAAGGCAACACCTCAAGCCATTCAGTATGTGTAAGCCACCTAATTTTTTCGATAATATTTTTAATTATTTTATATAGATATTTAATATTTAATTATATTTTAAAGTCAATAATGACTATAGTTGTACTTTACCGCAACTTTGATTTTTGAAGTACAATAATTATCAAATTCTTAAAACTAGTTCCATATTCATATTGTAGACGAGTCCACCTTCAGTTTGATATATCATATTCCATCAAAATATAGTTTTTTGTGCTATATTTTCATGTACAATTTTAGCTGTAAAATAGTTATTTTAGTCTCTATGGTAAAATTTGACTAGTTTTCCAAATAGCAATTAAGGTCCAACTTTGATCCAAATTATTTGACATAATATATGGTTTTGACCCATTTCGAGCCTACTACGTACTTGCCAAAGGTGTGCCACTCAATTGAGTTTCTATGTACTAATTATTTTTAGGTACATAAGACCCATATAGTGCAATTTCGGTGTTAGAATCAATTAGAACTTTCTTGGGACTTATAACCCAACTTAGTAGGGACCATCCTAGGTTGCTAACCAACAGTAGAACCATGTTAGATTGATTTAATTCAAATTAAGTGTAGTCATGTGCCACAAATCCTTGCAGCTTTGACTCAACCAATCAACCCATCCAAGTATGGAAATCCACTAGACCTATATTGCCATAGTTGGAGATTGGAGGCCCAAACCTCAAACAATTTAAAACAAGAGCCATATGAACCCTAACATATAAAACCTTATATTCTTATATTTTAACCTTCAAAAATGTAGCCCCTCCCCTTGTCTATTACAAAAAGCCGAAACCCCCTCCCAGCTCAATTCAGCCGTAGCACCTTGTGGCGTAATGACAGTTTTGACCCCATTTCGACCTTCCATGACGCTTTATGGATATTCGTTGAAAGCTAATACAGTCTTATACAATTTTATTAACCCTCCACATGTTCACAACCTCTTCTAGTACACCGAAATAGCCCTACAAGTCACAAGATGTCTGAAATCCAAGTTTGAGTTTGTGCCAATATTTTAGTACCTTTATTCTTTCTTTTTATTGTTGCATATTTATTTTCTCATTCGTGACCATTGAGGATGTAGGGTTAGTTGATATTAACATCCGAATTGATTCCGGTATCGATATCAGTATATTGACATCGGGTATCAATCCTAGGCGTTAAATTATATCATATTCATGTTCATTGACATGATGGACCACATGATAAGGATACGATAGATGATGATGATATGATACAAAGTCTGACATGAGATATTCGTGGCTAGGGACTCTGTGATAGTATGTATTACTAGCTCATGTGACTTGTTACATGTACATGATTCATACGTGACTTGACTATATAGTTTTAGAGCATGGGAAGGGGAGGACTCGACTAAAATATCTGGATGTCTAGACTCGTGGTTATGTTTCCATATTTGGGACTTGGTTATTTAACTTGTGGTCATGGTCTATGTAGCAGAGCTATGCCTTTGTTTACTCGTTCGTCCATAGGTGTTCCAGCACGGTGCTATAGGTGATTGCTAGTACAACTGGGCCTGGTATTAGGATTGTCCTCAATTGTATATTTATAATTAAATGGTTATGCTAGTTACCCTTCATTTTCTAGATTTTTTTTACTATTACATTTGCATTTTTTTGTACCTTACTATGTCCTCTGAGGACCTGGAGATCTCTCCAGGTAGTTGGTCATGCAGAGATAGTCCCGCTGATCATGGAGGCATTGTCGTATCTGGCTCAGGTATTTTATTGTACTTTTACAATTATTTATTATTTCTATTATGCTAGTTAGTCTTATTTTATAGACCCATATCGTTCTTCGGACCTAATCGAACATATATGTTAGTGGGCTGCAGACCATGGCATATACTGTTCATTCTTGATGTTACTTATCCTGTGGATTGAGATAGTTATATTTATAGTTGATTGATAAATAGAATTAGAACACCAAGACAGCTTATATGCATTCGAGTCGGACTGGAGTCCACTCGATACATAGTTGACATGTATATGATCCCTTAGTCCTATATATTTTGGGACTAGACATTATATATTTTTGGTGGCCCATGCAGGTCAGAACATATCGTTTCGGTTATGTTATTATGACGAACGAACCTACAATAGGATAAAGTATTAGGATTTCAATCACACTGTCTTGAAAACTCTTTGAATTTATCCATCGCCTTTGGAACTTGCAATTGAAGTCGATCAACTTTCTTGAACTTCTCATTTTGGGATTCTCGTCATTCCCTCTTTGGAAGGACGAACATTCGTGCTTGGTGAACCATCTACTCCATCATTGGATAGAACATAGTTGATAGAGTACTATAAAAAGAATTAGTTATCTAGGGTAGCAATGATTTGGATAAACGTCTCAATAAGATAGACCGAGTAGATTGGACTGGCAAAATAGAGTTTTTATGGGAGACTTAACCCTAACGAGAGGTTCTAGCATCAATTGGCTACACCCATTCTACTATACACCTATGATATAGAGATGTTATATAGAGATGGCTAGAGGTATAGCACGGCTTCTCAATCATAATGATTGATGAATGATGGAATATATGGTAGAGTTTTGTTGTTACATAAGGTTTTCCAAATAACATATCACCCTAATAAAAGATTATAGTTGAAAGAATTTAAAAGTCTTATTATGGATATGATGATTCGAAAAGGTACTTGTAGTGCCCCGCTCCGCAAAGGCACTAGATAAACAGAGAGATCTAATTGCTGGCTCTACAACAGAAGACGATTAATCTGGGTAAGTGGACAAAGACTCATTTTATTATTCGCTTACGCCTAATAAGAATATAAGTTTTTAAATAAATGCTAGGTCTAATATCAAGATGGTAATCATTGAGTATGCTTATAAGAGAATCCACATGCTGACATGCTAAGAACAAGAAAGTGATAACCTGTATGCTAAGAAGAATTTTTGCCTGCTAAGAAATGATATGATGCATATATGCCAAAAGAAAGATTATTGCCTGATAAAAAGAAATAAACTTTTGCTATGTTAAATCAAATGAAATGATGCCATGCTAATATAGATATTTATTCTGAATATGACTCATTGTCATGCTTGATAAGAAAAGAGAGAAGCTGTCGGCTATGTGATCCGAAAAGAAGAAGACATGAAATAAATGAGTCATACATCTGTTAAGACACAAAATGAACATGTCGTATATCTGTTAAGGCACGAAATGAACGTGTTGTATATCTAAAAGATCTGATCAAAATCTGTTTCATCTGATAGAAATGATAGAGCATGTATTGGTCTCGGACAACTTGTGCACAAGGTAAAAATTTGTCTCTCGGGTTTATTTGGGGTCGCCTGGAACCACTCGGCCCAGAAGAGATTAAGAGCACCCTGAGGTAAAAGACCTCTTGTTAAAAGGATAGCCGATATCTGAGTCCTTAGCGACGAGCTGAACCAAAGAGTCACAGCGGCTAATCATGTGAATTCCTATGGACCATCATATAGATAAATATTGATTGGTGCAGAGCTGAACCGGAGAGTCACAGTTGCCAATCGAGTCTGCATGTGTCAAGAATGTTTTGCTAAAAACTAACGATGCCGAGACGAACAGGAAATAAGAATATTGCTATATTATGCTTATGTTAATCCTTGTCTTATGCAGGGATGGACCGTCGGCTATTGGTAAGAATCACTGAAAAAGTGATATTCGCTAATACTTATGTTTCTATTATGAAATGCTTCTATAAATAATCTGATACAATAAAATATTGTTCCAAGAGTTACTAAAGGTATTCGAATGCCTAGAATTCTGCTAAGGTCCCTAAAAAGTTGTTTGAACAAGAAGAATGATTATGATTCATGAAACACGCTGTGCGCTGCACATGAAATACACAGTCATCGTGCTTGAAATGATTAGTCCCTTGTATGCTTGAAAGAAATAAACTGTGGCTTTTCAAAGATGTTTTTAAAAGAGATGTAAACTGACTTTGTGCTGCATGAAATGAACATAGGTAAAAGTAGCAAGATCACATCAAAGAAATATTTTCTCACTAAATGAATGTGATCGTTTCAGACAAATGTAGTCCTTTGTTCACAATCATCAGTATATTGATATACTGATCCATCATCAGTCTGCACGCAGGTGCAGGACGCATCAAGAATGATAGTCCGAAGCGATAGCCCGTGCCTCATCCTTATGAGCCAAAAATCAGAAGATGCTAAGAGAAGGACATTTGTTGCCAAGAGTTGGTTTTGTATTTAAAGGGATGTAATGTATGTATGGGATCACTATAATTTGTAAAGCTCTAAGAGAATGTAAGCATTATATCAGAGAGAAATGAGAGTTGGTAATATGTTCAAATAAAATCAATAAAGAGATTTGTTTATGTTACCTTGTGTTCAATTATATTCTGCAATCTGTCCGCTGCTGCTTCAAATATTTTGCAATCTTTCGTTGCTGCTTCAAATATCTGCAATATGTTCTGCTGTGTATGGACTATCTTGTCTATTTTGTCATTGTGCAGGTCTTGGCCTTGTGCAAGTGCAACTTAGGCTTGCACGACATCAAGCCCAAGCGAGGACGAACGGTCTTACAGAGTCCAAAGCGAGGACGAAAGGCCTCTGCGAGATCGGTGCATGACAGAATGGTACCAGAGCAATACGATCCTCTGGCCAATTGTTGATTCGATTGAATTCGAAAATGTTATCCTGATCAAAATTCCTTTGCCTATTCGATATCAATAATAAGATGAACTTTCCATACAATAAGTCTGTAAATATTTTTATGATGGCGGCATATATTTTATCGATTTGATTGATTGAGATGTTTTATTGAATATGAGATTTTGATATGAAATAAATCATGATTTATGGCGAAGGATGGGAATTATCGCTTCTATGGATATTGTAAGTTTGTCCTTAAGTTTTGAGGACGAAACTTCTTCTCGGTAGGTAAATATGTAGTGCCACACTCTGCAAAGGCAGTAGATAAACAGAGAGATCGGATTGCTGGTTCTGCAACAGAAGATGATTAATCTAGGTGAGTGGACAAAGACTCATTTTATGATTCACTTATGCCTAATAAGAATCTGAGTTTTTGAATGAATGCTATGTCTAATAACAAGATGGTAATCATTGAGTATTCTTATAAGAGAATCCACATGTTGCCATGCTAAGAACAAAAAAGTGATAACCTGTATGCTAAGAAGAATTGTTGCCTGCTAAGAAATAATATGGTGCATGTATGCCAAAAGAAAGATTGTTGCCTGATAAAAAGAAATGAACTTTTGCTATGTTAAATCAAATAAAATGATGCCATGCTAATATAGATATTTGTTTTGAATATGACTCGTTGTCATGCTTGATAAGAAAAGAGAGAAATTGTTGGCTATGTGATTCGAAAAGAAGAAAGGCACGAAATGAACGTGTCGTACATTTGTTAGGGCATGAAATAAACGTGTCGTATATTTGCTAAGACATGAAATGAACGTGTCGCATATCTGAAAGATCTGATCAAAATCTGTTTCATCTGATAGAAATGATAGATCATGCATTGGTCTCGGACAACTTGTGCACAAGGTAAAAAAATTCTCTCGGTGGTATCTGGGGGCTCCTAGAACCACTCGGCCTAGGAGAGATTAAGAGCACCCTGAGGTAAAAGAGACCTCATGTTAAAAGGGTAGCCAATATCTGAGTCCTTAACGATGAGCTGAACCAAAGAGTCACAACGGCTAATCATAGGAATTCTCATGGACTATCATATAGATAAGTGTTGATTGGTGCAGAGCTAAACCGAAGAGTCACAGTTGTCAATCGAGTCTGCATGTGTCAAGAATGTTTTACTAAGAGCTAACAATGTCGAGACGAACAGAAAATAAGAATATTGTTATATTATGCTTATGCTAATCCTTGTCTTATGCAGGGATGAACCGTCGGCTATTAGTAAGAATCACTGAATAAGTGATACTCGCTAATGCTTATGTTTCCATTATGAAATGCTTTTATGAATAATCTGATACAATGAAATATTGTTCCAAGAGTTACTAATGATATTTTGATGCCTAGAATTCTTCTATGGTTTTTAAAAAGTTGCTTGAACAAGAAGAATGATTATGATTCATAAACATGCTGCGCACTGTACATGAAATGAATAGTCATCGTGCTTGAAATGATTAGTCCCTTGTATGCTTGA
This sequence comes from Iris pallida, assembly GCA_029216955.1. Taxonomy (NCBI): domain Eukaryota; kingdom Viridiplantae; phylum Streptophyta; class Magnoliopsida; order Asparagales; family Iridaceae; genus Iris; species Iris pallida. The sequence continues at coordinate 28,013,812 of JANAVB010008599.1, forward strand.
AAGAAATAAATTATGGCTTTCTAAAGATGTTTTCAAAAGAGATGTAAACTGACTTTGTACTGCATGAAATAAGCATAGATAAAAGTAGCAAGATTATATATAGAAATATTTTCTCACTAAATAAATAGTAATCGTTTCAGACAAATATAGCCCTTTGTTCACAATTACCAGTATGCTGATATACTGATCCATCATCAGTCTGCACGCAAGTGCAGGATGCATCGAGAAGGATAGTCCAAAGCGATAGCTCGTGCCTCATCCTCAGGAGCCAGAAATCAGAAGAGATGCCAAGAAAAGGGCATCTGTTGCCAAGAGTTGGTTTTGTATATAAAGGGATGTAATGTATGGAGTAGGATCATTATAATTTGTAAAGCTCTAAGAGAATGTAAGTATTGTATCAAAGAGAAATGAGAGTTTGTAATATCTTCAAATGAAATTAATAAAGAGATTTGTTTCTATTGTCTTGTGTTTTTGTTGCCATCAAAAATACGACAAGGTTTTGTTGATTGATAAAACTTTAGTATTTCAATTACAAATAGAACAGTATACAATGTAGGACCTAGACGTAGTCCTAGGAGTACACTTTTATTTTTATTTAGGAACTGTATCAGTGGAGCGAGTGGTAATGCATTCCGTTGATGATCTGAGGATGATCTTGAATTCTTTGAAGGTCTGGGCTGCTCTGGATCCAGAGCATTTAGAGGAGAAGTAGGCGTTAAGTGTCTCTTTTATCTCCGTATGTAGATATGATGATCTATCTGTCTGTGTCTGGATGAAGGAATGATCCTTCTATTTATAGGCAGCAGACTGGTCTGCTTATGCGTACATATGTAGGATGTGTCTGTACGTAGGAACGCTACGTGGTTGATGCTGTGGGGTGCATGAAGATGCGCTCTGAGTTGAACCTAAATCTTGTTTGAACTGTACCGTTGGGCTACGGTAGAGCTGATACATGGCAGTTGCGAAGATTCAGTCGTTACAGAGATCTTGGGTGGTTAGCACCCATTCGTAGACAGAACTGAGTCAAATGACACGTGGCACATGTTCATAGCTCAAAGATCTCAGATTTGGTGGAGGATGATATGTCAGGATGTGCCTAGGATCTGGCACATTGGGTGACTTAGTCTATGACTTTTAGAGGTCATGGACAAGTTAGGACACATGGCTTCTGAGGTGCATACAGAGCTTCGAGTGCATGGCTGTGGAGGCGCATGCAAAGACTTGGCTTCTATCATTTGGGATCAGGAGTAAGTCGAGGCGTACGGCTTTTAAGGCGCATGCAGACTTCTAGGCGCATGGCTATAGAGGTGCATGCGAGTGATCGGCCAGCCACGTGGCAAGGACAGCTATAGCCGACAAAAGTAAGTAATAATGATGTTGATGTCTGCGGCTCTTCGTTTTCTACAAAAAGCTGCCAACCGTTTAGTCTTCGGGGAACGTGCTGCCAACTCTGTCACATAGCATTAAATGCTTGATGGGTGATGAGTTGAAGTGGGCTCATAAGTTTATGCCCCACTAAGCGCATGAGTCTATGTCCCATTGGGCGCATCGGTACGAAATGCATGGTACTGACGGCACATCTGCCGCATGTCGCATCCTTATTGGCCCGTCTGTTGAGTTCTTCGTGACATTAATGGCTATTTTGACTTGGCTGAATATGAAGAGGCAGATTCATCGTTATTAATGCAAATTCATTGCACAGAATATAAGTAGATTACCACTAGGCACATGGGTTAGGGTTGCCAAGGCCTATAAATAGCTTTATGAAGCATTTGGCTTTCTCTTATGGAGACGAACTCGATCGGTCCCCTGCCTCGACAAGTTATTGATCTCCTCGTTCGCAGAAGCTTTGACGACGAACTTCTTCCGAAGACGAAGATGTGCCGAGTTGGTTTATTCATTATCGGCCCTGTTTCGTCCAAGCCTATGAAAGTGCCTGTTGTATCCAAATATCGAGATCATGCTGAAGGTGCCTGTTGCATCCAATGATCGGGGCGGTCGTGTCCCAATTTTTGTTATGCTCGAAGAGCCACAGATCGAGGCTATCGTACCCCGATTTTGTTAGGCTAGAAGAGCTACTCCTCCTGCTAGAGTGCCCATACGTTGACGAGGAAGTGATTCGCTCTGACTATGCACGGGGATGCGCCTACGCTGAGATGCTGGAATGATGTGCCTAGATGTAGCACTTGAGTGATGTGCCTGGCTGTATGTTGAAGTGATGCGCCTGGCTGTAGCACTTCGAGTGATGCGCCTGACAAATGATGCGCCTGGCTGTAGCTTTTAGGATTTTCTTTCTCTTTGTAAAAGAATTCTCCTTTGTAAAAGAGTTTTAGACATGTAATAGACTTTTATATGAAGTAAAAGCCTTATTTTTATGTCTCTACTTCTTTGCTATTTCTGTTGTGCCAAGTGTTCTGTTTACTGACGCATGTTAATTTTTGGCGCATGAGAGTTTAAGGTGCATAGGAGTTCTGGCCTTAGATGCACCTAGAATTATATGCTCCTACAAGACCCCCTTCAAAGTTTTTAAAACTTTCTGCCAAGTTTTGGAATGCTTTGAATAAGAAGCATGGGTAGTCGTTGTTCTAGGCGCATGTCCTCGTCTGGGCCTATGATCGCTTTGTGTATTTCTATGGGGGGTGCATGCTCTTCACATTTTTAATGCAAAAAGATAACACCTCGAAAGTTTGAAAGATTAATGATAATCATTCGGAATATATGCAGCCGTCAGTTTCACGAGACCCGAAGAGTTGTGCTGTCGTCAGCCTTTATCTGTTCACGCACATGGCTCATACCTATAAATAGGCGTCTATGAGGGATAGAGAGGAGTCTTCTACTTTTGTTTTTCTCTTTCTCCTTCTTCCTCTAGAGTCTTTCGAAAACCCTAGCCTCTTTAGAGAGATAGCTCCTAAGACTCCTCGTGGCGGTGCTGGCCGATGAAGGAGAAAGGACAAGGAACCCATGGAGGTCGACGTAGAGGACATCCCCGTCGTCGCAGCGACGCCTGTCGACGTTCGGCCGATGGTGATCGGTGGGTGATCTTGTGCCTTGGTGTTTTTATTTTTGCAACACTGTTGGGACACGTGACTGAAATGAGTTACATCTCTATGGACTTTGTCCTGATGATGCGCCAAAGCTCCTTCTGCTGACATGCATGGACTTAAGTCCTGATGATGTGCTGAAGCTCCATTTGCTGACGCACATGGACTTAGGTCCAGATGATGCGCTGAAGCTTCTTTTGCTGACGTGCATGGACTTTGGTCTTGATGATGCGCCGAAGCTTCTTTTGCTGACGCTCATGGACTTAGGTCCTGATGATGCGCTGAAGCTTCTCTTCAAATGCGCCTGGGTCTAAGTCCTGTGTGTGCGCCTTTGGTGCGATTCTATCTGTGCACATGGGTTTTGACCCAATTGATACGTCAGATTATTGATGCACCTCAGATGGTTATTTTGAGCTTCTAAGTCTTTTGCTAACTTTTCTTTGATTTAGATGTAGTATCCATGCCAAAGGCGGAGGCTGTCATGAAGGAGGAGATACTGCCTCCTCTCGTCAAACAAGAGCTGGTGACCGTTAAGAAGGAGGTGTTACCAAAGGTTTGAAGTCAAGAAAGAACCGATGGCTATCAGGGAGGAAGTTACTTCTAAGGCTAAATTTTTTGTCAAGAAGGAGCCGCTGTCAGAGGATAGTTGCACTGGGAGTTCTGACCCTCCTCCCCCTGCCGAGGATCTGAATCAAATAGATCATTCATATACGAAATGGCTGAGACAATGGTACATGCCTCAGCACAACTGTGATCCCTGGCTATAAGGATTCGTAGGTTGCCTTGAAGTTGTTGTTTCTGGGAATATGAATAAAGTCAGTGTCCTTATTTTGTTGTAGTATTTATGTCTATCTTTTGCTTTCCTTTGATATATAAAGATATAGTTTGCTTTTTCTTTTTCTCTAACGTTGATGTAATCCTTATTGGATGAAAAAATAAAGAATTTTTTGCTTTATTCATTTTTGTGGTGAATCTGTGATTTTTTGGATGGACCTATTATCTTTTGTGCACCTTGGTTTCTAGGTACAGATAATAAGTTACGAAAGGAGGAAAATGATATATTTACTCAGAGGTGATATGGACGTGGTAAATATGGGTTAATGATAGAGCTTTCCTACTCAGAGGTGATATGGACGTGGTAGGAATAAACTTTGTAGGGATGTATGGAACAACTCAGAGGTGATGTAGACGTGGATGTTCTATGATTGATGTGTAACAACACGGAGATTGTTGTATAGGATGTTTAATCAGCGGTAATGTGGACATAGTAAACATAATAATGAGCATGATCCTACATAGTGTAGAATTTTGCTTTGTAGGGTGTAATGAAGCAACCCAGAGGTGATATGAACATATTTGTTCTTCAACTGGGGAAAGGATGCAAGGGAATAACTGGGCTCCAGAAGCATATGATTGTCAAAGAAGGGGAGTGAACTTGGTTATCAGGTTCACAAATTCCCTTGCTGGAGAGAGAGAAGTACATTTTGAAGGATGTCAAGAATAGTACTTCTTTAGGAACTTGTTGTTGATGGGCATCATGAATAAGTCTCCATTAGGTTGAGCGAGACGGTAAGCACCATTTGAGTATACCGTCTCTATGATGAAGGGTCCTTTCCATTTGGGTTCAAACTTTCTCGGTATCTTATGAGTAATCACCATCAGTCTCCTAACTGCTAGAACCAGGTAACCTACTTGGAAAGTCCTCTGTTTGACCCTTCTGTTGAAAGCCTGTGAAATGCGGGCTTGATAAAGTTCGATGCATTGTTGAGCCAAGAGGCATTTTTCATTCAGCATTTCCAACTTTTGTAGACGGTGATGTTGATTGTCCTCTTCCGTCAGCTGGTTCGTGATCACCACTCAGAGTGAGGGTATCTGGATCTCTAGAGGCAGTACTGCTTTGCTTCCATAGACCAAAGAGAATGGTGTGTTACCTGTCGGAGTCCGTACCGTCATACGATAGGTCCAGAGGCATTCACCGAGGTTCTTGTCCCGGTCGTGCTTGTTGGATGACATAACCTTTTTGAGTAGCTTGACGATAGTTTTTAAAAGCTTCAGCCAATCCGTTTGTTGTCGGATTATAGGCAGTTGATGCCACATTCTGAATACGATTCTTGTCGTAGAATCTACTGAACGCATGGCTGATGAATTATGGATCGTTGTCGTGGATGATCCTTCGGGGCACCATAAAATGGTAGATGACGTGATGCTTGATGAAGCTGATCACCTTTGAGCTTTCCACCTCTATCAATGGTACTGCTTCTGCCTATTTAGAGAAGTAGTTGGTGGTTGCTAGGATAAAGCGGTGTCCCCTGGATGAGGGAGGGGTGATAGGTCCCACTATGTCCATGATCCAGGCTTCAAATGGCGAAGAACGACCGTAGGATGTAGAGGCTTTGATGGTCTGTGGATGAAGTCGACGTGTAGCTGGCAAGCACGGCATTTCTTTGAATACTCGATAGCGTCAGCCATCATGGTGGGCCAGTAATAGCCCATACGTCGAAGTCAATCATGTACTTTAGGACCTGGTTGATGGGCTCCGCATGTTCCGTCAAGAGCTTTTCGAAGAGTTTTGGCTGCTTCTTCGTTTGATAGACATCGGTGGAGAAGTCCATCGTAGGAGCGTCGGCACAACATTTTAGTGGCCGTATCATAATAAAACTAGAGCGAGCGCCTTCTGACTGAGGTTGCTTCTTTTAGGTCCTCCGAGAGGATTCCATAGACGACAAAGTCGATAAACGGGAACCTCCAGTCTCTGTCGTTGATGCTGGTGTCTGTATCCATGACATAAGTTGTCCGCATACACAGATTGTTTCTGGGGTATGCTAAATCTCGGCCCAGCACTCTAATAGAGTATTGCTTACCGACCGGTGCTACTAATGAGGCAACAAGGCCAGCCAGAGCGTCGGATTCTAAGTTTTATAGCCGAGGCACATGTTCTATAAAGAATTCAGTGAGGGTTGAGACGATGTCCAAAGCTGCTTTGTGATAAGAGATCAGGTCTACATGGAAGACCTTGTATTGTCCTTGATTGATTGACGACAAGCTTCGAGTCGCCGTAAGAATCAAGGTATTCTACCCCCAGTTGTTTTTCTAACTGGAGTTCCGTAATGAGAGCATTGTACTCTGCAACATTATTGGAGTACGGCTCTGAAAAGGAATAAGCACGCTAGATGACCAGCTTATCGGGGAGATCAGGACTACCCCCACTCCTGCCATGATCTGGACTTTGGGACCTGTTCTTGAAGCACCATCGAAGAACATCCACCAAACGGGGTTCTCTTCGGTAATGTTTGATTCTCGCATTCATTTGGAATGTCTTCATAGAGTCTGGACGATTCTAGAATTTGGTGTACGGCTAGGAAGTCGGCCAGTGCTTGGCCCTTAACAGCCTTTTACGGGACGAATATCATGTCATATGGTATCAACAGTATCGCCCAAGTAGCCAATCGGGAGTTCAGCGCTCCCGGCTTTGACATGAGAACTCTGAGCAGATTGACTCGGGAGATGACGTAAATTGTCTGTCCTGAGACATAATGGCGAGTCTTCTGGATGACGAACACCAGAGCTAGACACTCCTTTTCAACGAGGTTGTACCGGTGTTCGACCTCGATCATTGTCCTGCTGAGGTAGTAGATGGCTTGCTCGTGGCCCGCATCATTAGTCTGGGCCAACAAAGTGCCAAGAGAATGGTCCATTGCATGGACATAGAGTAGAAATGGTTTGCCTGTGACGGGTGCCACCAAGGCTGGGGGGTTCGTTAGATAAGCTTTAATGTCGTCGAAGGCTTTCTGATATTCTTTCGTCCAGACATAGGAGACTCCCATCTTCATGAGCTTGGTAAAGGGTTGGCATTTCTCGGAAAGGTTCACGATAAACCTTCGGATGTATGCGAGACGTCCCTGCATGCCTCGAAGTTCACTAAGGTTCTTCGGAGGGTCCATGTCAAGGATGGCTTTAGTCTTCTCAGGTCGACATGGATGCCTTTTGCAGTAATAATGAAGCACAAAACTTTCCAGTGGAAACCCCAAGGAAGGATTTGGCGGGGTTCATCTTGAGCTGACTTGTCCGCATGAGATCGAATACTGTCTTCAGATCTTGCAGGTGATCGCCTCGAAGATGGCTCTTGATGGTGATATCATCAATATAGCATTCGACTGTTTTACGGAGTTGCTGGCGGAAGATTGTTCTCATAGCTCTTTGGTATGTGTCACCTGCATTCTTCAGGCCAAAGGGCATTACTGTGTAGCAGTAAACCCCCTTCAGAGTCCTAAACGATGTGTACTTTTTGTCGTCTGGGAACATCTTGATTTGGTTGTAGCCTGAGTACCCGTCCATGAAGGACATGCGCTCGAAGCTACATGTATTGTCGATCATTACGTCGGTGATCGGGAGTAGAAACTCATCCTTCGACAAGCCGAGTTGAGGTCCCGGAAGTCAATGCATACCCGGATCTTCCCATTTTTCTTGGTAACGGGGACGATGTTGGCTACCCAATCCGGATGTTGCTCTTCGCGAATAAACCCGCTGCCCAGGAGTTTATTTACTTCTTTGTCAATAGTGTCCATAATGTTGGGACGGAAGCGTCACTGTTGCTGCTTAACGGGCTTTGCGTCAGGTAAGATATTAAGCTTGTGCATTGCGACTTGTGGGTCGAGCCCCAGCATGTCTTTGTAACTCCAAGCGAAGATGTCGATGTATTCTTTGACCAGTTGGACCAAAGATTCTCGGTCCTTTCCCCCAAGCTCTTACTGATGAAAATAGGTTTAGATGAAGATCCATCCCCGTGGTCGATCTGCTCCACTTCATCTTCGGTAGGGGGTTCTCGTAATTCAAAGCAAGATTCCTATTGTGCGCCTAGTCGTTGAGCCCAGGGTTCTTCTTCGAAGAACTCTATTGTTTGATTGTCGTCTTCAACTTCTAAAGGATGTGCAGATGTCATGTTGGCTGACAACTCCTTTCTAAAGATTGGGCCGACGCTAGTGTCTGAGTCCCAAGTTGAAGCCTCAAACGTGTGAGAGTGTGCGACGTCTTCTGCTTCTAAACTTTCTGGAGTTGTTGGGGGCGTGATGTACCCCACCCCCCGTCGAGTACGGTGATAATAGTCTTGTGGCTTCCCTTTCAGAATAGGGAATTGTAAGGGAAGACGTCGGCCCTTGCCATAGTTTAGACCCTGGTCGCTTTTCAGGTTATAGCCCATCTTTTGGATGAGATACTTGGCTCGATCATTGTACCGGTAAATTTCTATTTTGTCGGTGTCGGGTTATGGTTCAATCGGTGGAAGGTCTTGGTGACGCTCGACTTTGTCGAAGATGATAGGTTTTTTATCATGGTTCCGAGGTAAGACTATATAACGGACTCCTTGGTATAGGACGACTCGATTTACATGATTAACCGTCATTATTTGTGTTTGCAATGACTATAGAGCATTATCTAGAGTATACATGATACTCCAATATGGAAGACTAGAATAATTGAAAGACACCCTTTTATTGATAAAATACGGGATCTTGTCTCGAGGGATTACATCATCAAGGGACGGTGCGTCCACATTGGCGGATATGTACTATCTCAGTTCTTCGTCAGTAAGTACTGGAGAAGCCTGAGGTGGTTCGGGAGAACCTATTGGGAGCTTGGCCTTTGTCGGCTCTGGTGCCGATAAAGATACATGGGCCTTCTCTTGAAGCTTAAGAGGGACTGAAGACTGAGGAGGTCTGCCTTTAAGCCGTACCTTGAGATGTTTCTCAGTTGGTGTTCCAGCGACTGGTGCCTTCCCACGTAGTTTTGCTACAAGAGGAGCCGACACTTGGGGAGGCTTCCCCTTGAGTTGTATCTTCAAGGGTGCTTCAGTGGATGCTCCGCCTAGAGAAGTTGGTGCCCTCCCGTGAAGTTTGACAACTATAGGAGACGGTGTTTGAGGCATCTTCTCCTTGAGTCACACTTTCAGGGGATTGTCGATTATAATTTCTGCCTACAAGTAAGCTTTGGCTTCGGCAATATCATCGGCATCGTTGGCTTTATCTTCGAGATGCATCGACTTGTACATATCAGAGTCGGTGAAAAAGGCCTCAATCCTTCTGAAAGGATCGACATTAGCCAACTATGTTCTAACTATGACGATGGTGGATATGTACTTCATACATTGATGGAGAGAGGAGGTACCACCACGTATTCATGTAGCCACGGCCGCCCTAACAAGATGTTGTAATTGACGTTCGCATCCACAACATAACAGGTCACTTCGGTCTGGAGATCACCGATATAACACATCAGTCGGATCTTCTCCAACGGCTCACTCTTGTTATCATTGAAGCCACTGATTGTAGTGTGGGACGTTGTCAGACGATGCATCGGGATCCCCAATGTCTGGAGCAGAGTTCGGGGGATAATGCTGAGAGAAGACCCCAGGTCGATCTTAATTCAATACACCTTGATGGCACCGACGTACCCTGTATAATATAGTGGTATGTTGTGCCTATTGTTCTTGAGAAGCATGTCTTATTGAGTGAATGTGATGTTAGGGATGATCTCTCCCACACTATGGCTGTGTGGACATGCTACTGGATCGTCCTCAGACTACTTGAGATGAATGATGAAAGACTCAGCATCCTTCAGGGCTTCGCAGAGAGCCTCTTGGGTATCTTTAGATAGACGGTGGAACTCGAACAAGGACAATCGAGCTAGAGTACTGGAAAGTTGTGCCAGTATGTCGAAGTTGTGGAGTTTAGTTAACCCCGAAGCGTTGTCTCTTCGTAGAGGCCTCTCGAAGCGGGCCTCTATATGCTTCTGTTTGTCCGCTGCTGGAAGTTGGAAAGGACCTTCATCGTGAGCAGCCGAGGTGGTGACAGGAGGTGCCACTTCGACAGGGGCTTCCTCAGGCTGAGTGTTCTGTTGTGAACGCGTTTGTACATAAAGTGCCTTCTTGGGGGAGGAGGTCACCATTTTGTAAGACTTGGTCTTCTTTTCTTTAGGTTTGGAGGTAGAATGTACCCCTGGTTAAGTCAGTTCCGGAGTAAAATTTGGGTGAACCTACATGATCTTCACCCGAGATGTGGTGAGTAGAATCAGTCCATTCGCGTTGTCATGAGTAGGCAGAAGGTTGACTACCTCCAATGTCGCCTTCGGGATGGGGACAACAACACCTTGAGTTGTAGTAGTGGTAAGCTGCCGAACTGGAGCGACACTATGTTGGCCGAGACTGTCTTCTCCTCGTAATCGACTGAGATGACGTTCGCATTGATCATGCGTTGTATGTAGTTCTTATGGATGTAGCAGTCTTGAGTTGGATGTCCAACGAACCGATGGTAGTGATAGTACCTCAGGTCGCCTACTCTGTCGACCTCATAAGATCGAGAGTTGTAAGGTGTCATCGTCATTGAAGGAGTAGACCTCCTTCAGCCTCGGTGCTGGTGGAGGCTTCTGAGCAGGCCCCTGCGTGCTTTTCAAAGCGTTGACAGTCAATACCTGCTTTTCTTTCGCCTTGTGCCCACTATTGTTGGTAGCAGCACATTTTCCTTTTTCATCAATGGCGGGGAAGTTAACCTCCAGAAGGCTAGCATTACATGCCTTCTTCTCGGGGAGTCATGTTCATCAGTACATGTTCTGACATACCCGGAGGTAACCTTAAGCATGCTTATCGGAAACATTCGATAAAGGCTCGAACAGTCTCCTTCTCTGTCTGGCGCACTTCTATAGAGATGACATGGCCATGTCCTTCCCACCGTCGTAGAATCGGTCAAGGAAGAGGCATGTCAATCATAAAAGGATGATATGGAGTAGTCAGGGAGACTGTAGTACCAGTCGTAAGTGACTCCCTTTGTAACGCCCCGGTCCCAAAATACTTAGGACTAAGTATGTCGACATGTCAGCAGCATACATACGATGTATACTCCAATTATGGAACCATCACATGTATGCATAAGCTGTATAATGCAGTAAACTACGATACTAATCTCATCCACAATAAAGAATAAAGACTTTATAATAAACTCATGAATTATCATTTACAAGTTGTTGGGTGGAGACAAATCTACTACCAACAAAAGAGAGAAATACATGATAACAAAATTTTGCCGAAAGATGCGAAGACGATCCAAGTATAATCATCATCGAAAAAATGGCTTTTGCTAGAGCACCTACGAAAACCATAAAAGACACACTTGGAGAATTCACCAGGTCCTCAGAGGGACGTAACAAGATACAATAAACAACATGTCATATAAATACTGAATATAACATATGCCACAAATAAAAGTAAGTGATAAGACCTCAATAAGGTAACCTAACCGTACTAAAGTGAACATGCAGTTGAGAAACAATCCTTTCGACGCATGAGCCCTGGCTGTAAATGGGATCGGCATAGTCCCCATATAGGGCACCAGGGCCTACGTCCGTAACGTCCAAAAATCGTCAGAGGGCATCATGTGCAAGGGGTACGTCCATAATGCTCTGGGAAACGTCAGAGGGCACCTGGAGCCTGCGTCTCCGGAGGACGCACAAGTAATCAGGGAAATGCAAAGAAGCCCATACGTCAGGTATTGTTTTCCCCACCCAATGTACCTATCAAGTCGCATCCGTGAACATGTACCTCTACTAACTGCTAAGTCTCATAACATGCCTCTATTAGCAGTTAGACCTAACACATTCGTACGGATGATCAGCCAACATGCAAGGACCTCTACATCCTCCTCATCTCACACATACTCGTGCTACAACTGTGTCGAGGTATATGCGAAACACTGTAAACGGTAGTCCCTTAACTCTAGGTCCATATGCAATCAAAGGATAATAAATAAAGCAAAGCTAATATCACTGAGCAGGTAGTAAATCATGAACTGTAATAATGGTACATCTAAAAAATGGAAATAAATCAACAGTGATATGCAAATAACTAAAGAAATACAGACTGAATATAAACAGTATAAATGGCAAGGTATCTTGCCTGGTGTATCGCCTGGTGGGGTGCGATGATCGTGATGTCATGTTTTATCCAATCACCGAGGTCCATGCAAATGTGGTCCTAATCTGCAAAAAATTAGGGAGTATTGGTTAGTCGTGATCGGGATTGATGATTGAAGGAACTTTGTAGGATAAAACTATCTTAGGAAATATTCATAACACGTTTGAAAAGTTATACTTATTTAGCTAACAAAATAGTTTTCAAATAATACTTGGAATTTAATTAAATCATTTATAATACCTTGGAAAAATACTTGTTTATAGTCAAAATAATTTTAGTAACTAAAATAATAATTATATATCAAAATTTTGTAAACTATATTTCATTAGTCCAAAATATTTGTGGATAAATAAAATTGTGGGATTTACTAGTAAATTATTTTATAATTTGAAAGCTACCTTTCCATTAGTAATTCATAGTTTTAAGATAAAATAAAATCATCGGTTTAGGCTAAATTTACTCTAAGGTTGTCAAGGTAATATAATATTATAAGGAGACTATATTTTGAATTTAGCTAGTAAATATGTATATATTTTTTATAACTCTCCAAAATATGTTATCAATAACACTAATAATAACAATATTAAAACCAAAGTATTAACAATACTAATAATATATGAAGGATAATAAGAAAATCATAATAATAGTAATAATAATAATAATAATAATAATAAATAAAATTAAACCATTGTATTGTGTTATGTATACCCATGTATGGCATACATATACAATATATATCCTCTTATATCCATATGGCCAAATCGAGTACCACGTAAAATAAAATAACAAAATAACATTCCCTCCCAAACTTCTGGCCCTGGCCCAAAATATTTATATAGTTATTAACCTTTTTTTTTCTCCGGCCCATGGAGGCCCGGCTTAACCCAGCAGCTACTGCTAGTCATCTCCCATAAACTGACAAAGAGGAGTTTAGGGATGGCGAGTGAGAGAGAGAGAGGAACGAGAGGGGTGGGGATTACCAGATGACGCCGATGGCAACAGGGCGGAGCCGAAGGTCGGGCTCGGCTAGGGAGGGGAAGCCATCAGTGGCGCACCGGAGAAGGAGTCAGCGCTTGGACGGCCTCATGGCGAAGAGATCTCGTCGGCGGCTTCCAGCGCGCACGGAGGGGTGGGTCTGCGGTGGTTCACTAGAGTGGAGGGGGCGAAGGCGACGTAGTTGGGGCTGCGCGTGGAGTACGGCAATCCACGGGGTCTCGCCATGGGGTTCCTGGCGACGGAGGAGCCGACGTGGGCAGCGACCACGGACGGGGTGACGCCGAAAAAGGTAAAGTTTTCTCCTATGTTCGTGTGTTGATGATGGCGGCAAAAATTTGCCGAGGGTCTGCGGACGAGGTTGGCCGAAGATGGTGGGAGGTTGAGGTGGTGATGAAGAGGATGGGGCTTGGGGTCGTGAGTTGGTGGTCGCGGCTTCGGCCGATGGTGGCCGTGGGGATGAGGATGATCCTTATGGAGATAGTGGTTGTCTGTTTTTGGGACGGCGGCCACGGCCAGGGATGGCTGTGGCGATAGCGAGATTGAGGGGTGACGGAAGGGGTGGTGATGGTGATAGTGGTAATGGTTGTTCGATGGTGATAGTTGTGGTCGCCGTTGATGGGAGTTGGAGAAGGCAGTGGTGGTGTGGTCGTAATGGTGGGGATGATGAGGCGAGGACGGGAACAACAGCGGGTGAGACGGTCGGAAGGCTATGGAGATGGCAACGAATAACTTAGGATTCCGTTTACGTGGTTTTCGTCGTCGTGTCCGGGGGTGTCGGACACGACGTGGATAACTGTAAAACTGCTGGAATAAGAACGTGTGGTCACAGACATGGTACACAACTTTGGTGGAAAATTTTGGATTGAGGAATTTATGGAAGAGGAGCGGTAGCCTCTCCTTATATAGGAAGTGGTGGCTCCAATTGGATATGGCTTGGGACTAGTTTAAATCAACAGTAGATATTTCATTATTTAATTTAAAACGAATTAAAACCATTTTTGGTAGAATCTCTCAAATCTAAAACTAGATAATAACTTTTTAATTAAAAACAAAACTATTTAAATCTATCCAAATAAAATCAAAGATCCGATTTAATTCATAAAAACTAGTTTAAATTTTCTTTTTATAACTTGCAAAAATAATATAATAAAAATTTCAAAAATATAAATTAAATATTTTCATGAATTAGATTCATGAACCTTGCATACCAATATTTACAAATTATTGTTTTCTAGATTTACTATTATATAAATAAATAATTTGTTTTTTGAAAATGTGGCGCAATGCCCTTTTTAGGCACTAAAAGTATTTATCCTATAATTACATGAGAAATATACTCCTCCTATAGAAATAAAATCCATAATTAAAATGATTTCTAAAATATGTACCTCACATATTCACACTCGACGAGCAATTTGAACGCAAACGAGCATGTGACGTACCAATACGAAAACAAAATCAATTAACAAAATTTATAAAATAATCGTAGTAAAATGTAGAAAATTTTAGGGGGTTTACATCCTACCCAACTTAAAAGAATTTCGTCCTCGAAATTTAGGAATAATTAGGATAGGTAGGCTTGATGAGGTAGGAGGGGCTGATCGATAAGAAATTTGATGGGATTTCTGACGAGGAGGAAAAGATATGCATGAAAAACAATCCATTTAGAATAGTTGTAAATTTGGATAAGTAGGAAGAATAAATTCACGGTATATTTTAGAAGAGAATCAAGGCATGACAAGTCATCGAATTTAAGTTAACTAATACTTTTTATTCTTCATATGCGTCACCCAACAAGGTTAATAATTTCTCGACCAAATTTAGGATCAACAATTCGATACTTGAGTCGTGTTTACTTTGTCATAATCTATGAGTCGTCTGTATCGTCTTTATTTATAAATTTTCAAAAGTTTTGATTTCTTCCTAAGATTCATATTCCAATAACTTAAATTCTCTTAAGCTACATTTTCTTTTCTTCTTTACTTCATAAAATTTGAACTCCAAATATTTCACTTTCAAAATATTAAACCCAATCTCATATAAGCCCAAAAAGTTGAAGTCAAAAATCTCTAATATACTTTTTTTTCCAACATTTAATATATGTTCTCAAATAAATTTTGTCATTCATACTCTCCTCAAAAGTAGGTATTCAACAAATCTTTGGGTAATAAACAACTTTCCCTTTGTAGTCATCCTTAAAGTACCAAAACAAAATTTACTATCTCGACAGCTAATGTATCAATCGAAGGTGTACCCTCCATTGATCATATCTCCATAACGCAATATTATCATGAAAATTTCCTCAATTTGTTAGTGTCTTCCTCAAAAATTGGAATTTAACAATCTTTTAAATTATGATGGCAAAAATGGAGCTGGTCTTAAATTTATATCAATAATCCCCTTTGAAACGTCCTTAAAACATCAAATAAAAAACTTGCACTCAAGGTTTGATTACTATTTATCATCAACTGTGGAGTCTATTTACCTTTGATTCATATTACACTCCTCCCGTTATCTAGTGGCCAACCATTTTCAATCATCCCATCTTACGTATACTTCGTAATCTCATAATCATGCCTCATTTTCTTTAACCATACTACTATTCTCCTTTGTAGGGTTTTCTAATCTAATCTCCTTCTAACCGTAAGGTGTCATGGTTCGATCTTATATTCGCACAATGGATTCGTATGAGACTTGCATAAATTATGTAGGAAATTAAAAGTCATCAAGGAGGGAAGCAAACAATTGGGAGGAAAATATGGCTCAGGTGTAATGATAGTTGTAAGGGTTTGGATAATAAATAAGGATAGCTAATTATTGCATGAAGAGTAAAAGGTGTTTTGGGTCTAAATAATTCAAGATAAGGCACAAAAATAAAAGGACAAGGGTTAAGCAATAATAAAGACAAACTTAAACATTTAAGGATTTATGTAGAACACAATCACAACTTGGTTTGAGAGAATTGAGTCGAGGTCCGGGGTCGAAAAATATATTGGTATCATGGTAAAGGTTATAGTTTAGTCTTTATCCGAAAGTCGCATCATAAGAATAGAGTACAAGGGGACGTGTTTTAGTATGACATGATATACCTACATGAAGGTGAGCTCGTCTAGGTCTTGCATATAAAATTTGTTGGAAGAAAAAGTCTAGTATTGTGCTCCAAATATCAAAGTCACGATAAGGGACACCAAATGATCAAAATAGAAAGTGGGAGTTCATGAGGTGCAAATTAACGCACAAACGTAGATATAATCACATGGTTTGGTAGATGGCCAACTACACTTGGGTATACACAACTATCATGGTCATGAGTGATATGGCAATTAATGTGGACCACCTCTATCTCATTAGGATGACCTTGCTTGCTTCTTGGTCCTCTACCAATTATGATTAATCTAAAATTTCAAGTTCCTTAAAAGTTTCTCAATAAAATTCTCAGGAACTCCACCAAAATTTTCATCTTAGGCAGTCAAGTTTAATCAAAATTTAAATCTCTAATCAATCTTGAAATAACCCTTGTCTATCGCAAATCAATATACATTTTTTTCTTCAACTCTTGAACTCGACATTTAAATTAGTTTATCAGCCGAATTTCATACTACAAAGTGGAACATTTAAATAACTCCTGAATCAATTCTACATCCTTCACAAAATGTGTATCTATCTTCCAATAAGTCGCAACTACTCTTCAAAGTATATATATTTTTTTCACCGAAATTTAAATATCCATAATCAAGGCTTTAAACTCGAAATCTAAATAACTTTATAAATCATAGACCATATGACACAATTTGAAATTTAAATTTTTTCCTTCAAGTTGATTTTTATCCTCCAAAACATTTTAAACCAAAATTTTACTATCATCTCTTCAAACTCAAAACTTAATATACTTATAAATCGTACATCTACTACTTTTTCACTAAACATCCATATTCTCTACTTGTCTACAAAATCATAACTTATACTTTAAAACTCTTTAAAAAATCTCGAGATAAACTTTAGCATATTACAATCCAAACTTAAATTAACCGTAATCATGCGTCACAATTTAAAACCTTAAGATATTTTTCAAGTCGATTTCATATCCCAATAAATCATAACTATTTCAAAATTTTAAAAATCATAAATCAAAATTTGTTTTCTCAATCCTTCATAGAATCTATCAATCCTCTAGTAGTATCAAAATGAAATTTATCTCCATCTCTACTACCCAACTTAGAATTAATCTAATCCTTAAGATCATATTTTTAGGAAAAATGTCTTTAACTCAAAT